>OX940803.1:9541595-10010958 GCA_954870605.1 Acer campestre | reverse complement strand
CCACCAGCTAACAAGCTCTATGGATAGCGAAAATTTCAACCCAGTTTAAATCTAAAATTCCCACAAAGGACAAAAACAAACAAAGAATCTTACCTTTAGGCCCCGTTTGGTGCACAGGATAGGATATGATTATTTTCATAGGATATGATAGGATTGGATTAGATGGGATATGATTGGAAAAAATTTAGTAGCATCCTATGTTTGGTGTAACATAGGATATGATTAAAACTAGAGTAACCATGTGTTTGGTGCAACATAGGGTAGGATTAAAAATTGGGAAATTATCATTTTTTTAGACAAGAAAAAATAAAATTAATTCATCACAAACCTAAACATCCCCACCAGACCCAAACCCAACCACCCTATCGTCAACCACCACAACACCCAAAACCAAATAATCTCCTCTATTTTTGCCATTACCAAACCCAGATCAGACACTAAAACTTTTCAATCTACACCACTCTCCACACTTTTCCAAAGAATCCCATACAAATCCACTCAATTCATTAAATAAAACCACAAAAGATTTACACAAATCCAATCGATTCTCAAAAATCCTTAACAATTCACACAAAAACCCACTCGAAACACAAATACCCCAAATTCAATAAGGATTTACTAGTGTGGTTTTGATTTGAGAGGGATTCGAGAGGACAAGATGCGCCGATGCGCCGATTCGCCTGTGAGGAGAGAAAAGATCGGCATTCTTTCTTTCTCTCCCATTATGTTGAAGAAAGACGAAAGAAGCTATGTTGAAGAAGAAGTTGTGTTGAAGAAGAAGTTGTGTTGAAGAAAGAGGAAAGAAAAAAGAAAGAAGTTGCGTTGAAGAAAGAATATGAGATTCATTTGAATCCCATCAATTTGGTTGGATTGTTTTATCCCATTGCAGTAGGATAAATCAAAATGAATAGGATTATTTTATCTCATTTCATAACTCAGCCAAACATGGGAAATGGCTTCAAATTAGTCTCATTCTCATCTTATCCTAAGAAACAAACAGGGCATTAGAGTCTCCAAGCATGCCACCCATACCCACCATACCTGGACTTCCTCTAACAAAGCCATCGACATTAAACATCAGGTCATCATTTGGAGGAGGATTCCAGACACAAATCCTATTAACCTTATCTGGAAATTTGTCAACACACCTCTCTTGAATGTCAAATAGAATCGAAGTTATTGTATCTTTTGTGCCATAACCATGATGCTTGAACCACCAAGCCACTCTAAATTTTGCAAAGCCCATGGACATAACTAAGTTAGCTTTTTTCCTTTCAAACACCACCTTGTTTCTTACCTCCCAAATGATAGACGTAAAGAGATTACATATATACCCTCATGTTCTCCCATATGTATTAGAACTGTACAGCTCATGTTGAAGTCTTGTATTTAGTCTCAATTTCCTATTATTGTAATGTGTATAAATATCCATGAATATGTTGAATAATACACAATTATTTCACTAACAAATATTCTAAACCTATTATAGTATCAGAGCCTAGCTAGGAAAAAGCTAAACAGATCTTGAAACCCTAAACCCTATTTTCTTTCTTCTTTTCTATCAACCTTCCACTACAAATTGCAAGCCGCTGATCATGACTTCTCTAAGTACACCTGATTCTTCATCTACTGCCAATTCTGCTCCTCAAGTTGTTCTTATGGGTGTCAACAACAACAACGCCAACCAACTACAATCTCTTATTGCCATTAACTCCACTCAAGTTTCTATCAAACTCACAAAATAGGGGAACTATGCAGCCTGGAGAGCCCAATTTAAAAATCTTCTCTTCGGTTATGGTCTCATGGGATACCTAGATGGTACCAAACCATGCCCACCTGCATCCACTGCTGTCACCAACACCACATCCACCGTTCAGCCTTCAAGCAGTACAGTTGCCAACGTTGATCATCAAGTTTGGCTCCGTCAAGACCGTCTATTGTTACATGTTATTCAGGTGTCCTGCATGGGTGTAGCGCAGTCCATTGTTACCCGATCCACAACCTCCGCACAAGCCTAGAACAAACTTGAAGCCATATATGCAAATCGATCAAATACTCATAAACTCGGCCTTCTTGATTCTCTCACCAATGTTACCTTAGCTGACAAGTCTATAACCGACTACATGTAATGCATCAAGCATATTCTTGACAACCTTGAACTGATTGGCCATCCGATTGATGATGGTGCCACCGTAATCCTTACCCTAAATGGCCTAGGTCCAGCCTACATGCCTCTTGCCTCTGCAATCCGAGCCCGAGTTACTCCGATAACCTTTGAAGAGCTCTATGATAAACTACTTGATCATGAGGCATTTCTTTAGCGTGATAAAGCAAAGAAGGTGTTCCAGTAATTACGGCACGGTTCAATCAACGAACATACAACAGAAGAGGATGCAATCAGCAGGGTAATTCTTCTTATCAGCAGGGCCATTCCTCGTCCTCACACATTGGGAGTCACGGTAATCAGCCCTCAAATTTTGGCCGTGGGTAATCTTCATCTCAGGGAAGCCTGTTCAGGTCATCAAACCAGCAGCCAGAACCCACCAGAATCTCTCCCAAAATCAATGGCGTTCATTCCCCAACAACAACAACAATAACAATCGGCCCATCTGTCAGCTGTGTGATAAAATTGGTCACACTGCTAGGATATGTCGCTCTTGCCCTCTTTCAAGACCTCAAACATGGCCTCAAGCAAATCACATGACCACTGATCAGCCTAACAATCGCGCCAACTGGATTCTTAACTCAGGTGCGTCTCATCATATGACATCAGATCTTCAAAATCTGTCAATACACTCAGAATATGGTGGCCCAGAGGACATCATGGTTGGGGATGGTAACAAAATTCCTATCTCTTATACTGGTTTCACCACCTTACATTTATCACATAAGTATTTCCCTCTCACATGTGTTTTATGCTCACCTCACATATCCCATAATCTTATATCTATGTCTAAGTTCTGTACTACAAATAATACTTCTATTGAGTTCTTCCCTGATTATTTTCTTGTGAAGGATCTGATCACGGGGGCATCCTTGGTCCGCGGTCGGAATGAAGGCAACCTCTATATCTAGCCACAGTCAAATCACCTTCCTCAATCTGAGTCGTTGGCCACTCTTCTTTCCGTCTCCTCCCAACCAAAAGTCACCTCCCTGGCATGGTACTACCGTCTTGGTCATCCATCTCTCCAAATTCTTCAGAAGCTTGTCACATCTCATGATCTCCCAGTCTCCAAATCAGAGTCTCAGTTCTCCTATTGTCCAGCTTGTCTTTGTAATAAGAGTCACAAACTGCCGTTTGGTGTCTCATCATTGAAATGCAATAAACCATTAGAAATCTTATTTACTGATGTCTGGGGCCCTGCTCATATTTCTTCGTTTAATAATTATCGTTACTATGTTATTTTTTTGGATTATTTTTTGAAATATACTTGGTTATATCCACTAAAAAATAAATCTGATGTCCCACAAGTGTTCAATCGTTTCAAGACTCTGGTTGAAATTTTTTTTAATACCAAAATCAAAACAGTATATTCAGATGGAAGTGGGGAAGCACGATCCCTTGGTCGTGTCTTACAAAATTTTGGAATCTAACATCTAAAGTCTCCACCACACACACACCTGAACACATTAGCACTGCTGAACGCAAACACCAACATGTGGTGGAAACAGCTCTCTCACTGCTCTATCATACGTCCATGCCACTAAAATTTTGGTCCCTTGCTTTTCAAACTACGGTTTATTTAATAAATCGAATGCCAACTAAAGTTCTTCATAGTCATAATCCCCATTCCATAATCTTCAATAAATACCCGAATTATCGTTAATTACTTGTTTTCGGTTGTCTTTGTTATCCTTAGTTAAGACCGTACATATCTCACAAATTAGAGTCACGTTCCAAACCATGTGTCTTCGTTGGCTACTCTAATGAACATAATGTTTATCTATGTTTAAACCGTCAAACGAACAAAATCTTTATCTCCTGTCATGTCGTTTTCGTTGAGTCGGTCTTTCCGTTCGCCACTAGGGTCAACCAAGTCCTTCCAAATCTACCTATCCAAGTAGATCAATGGTTCGAGTCCTTGCTCCCCATGATCGGATCTCAACTCGAGGATGAGTCGACCCAGTCGGTCAAGTCTACCCCCCTCCACAATTGCACCTTTCCTAATATATTACATTTTTCCCAACCTTCAGCTGCCACACCTATAAATATCTCGCAACTTCCACTAGCTAACACACACACGCCTGCTCCACCACTATCAGGCCCAACTGCACCCATCACCCTACCTGACCAGCATGCACCCAATTTCGACTGCCCCCCACCACTGATCCGGAACCTATGTCCTCCACCCGTGTCATCCAAACACGATCGAAGAATAATATCTTCAAACCTAAGACAATCCTTAACCTGCTTGCCACTGCAAACACAACATCTCCAACCGAACCATCCACACTTGTCCAAGCTCAAAAACATATGGAATGGCATCAGGCGATGAGTACTGAGTATGATGCTTTGGTCAAGAATAAAACCTGGGTACTGGTTCCAGCTGATCCATCTCAAAATGTGGTTGGGTGCAAGTAGATTTTTCGAATCAAGAGACACCCTGATGGGTCAGTCGCTCGATACAAGCCTATCTAGTGGCTAAAGGTTTTCATCAACGCCCTGACATTGACTTTACTGAAACCTTCAGTCCTGTAGTGAAGTCCACCACAATCCGTTTGATTCTAACAATTGCTGTCACTAATGGTTGGTATCTACGACAACTAGATGTCAATAATGCTTTTTTTGCAGGGAACTCTTACTAATGATGTGTTCATGGAACAACCACCCGGGTTCTCACATCCTACAATGCCAACACATGTCTGCAAGCTCCGCAAAGCCATATATAGCCTTCGCCAGGCACCCAGAGCATGGTACAATGAACTCCGTGCTTTCCTTCTATCCGCTGGCTTCATCAACTCCCACAGTGATGCTTCGCTTTTCATCTGTCACCAACCAGCCTGCAATTTATACTTACTAGTTTATGTGGATGAAAACATCATCACTGGTTCCTCAGATTTGAAAGTTCAGCAATTTATCACCACGCTGGCACAACGTTTCTCCCTCAAGGACCTCGGCAAGTTATCACTTTTTCTTGGTGTTGAGGCTCATCACTCTTCACGTGGACTTTTTCTATCACAACAAAAATATATTCGTGATCTTCTTACCAAGGCCAACATGCTTGAAGCAAATCTGGTATCTACTCCTCTCTCAGCCACTGAATCCTTGAAGCTTACGGACGGCAGTGCTCCTACTGATGCCACACAGTACAGACAAATTGTTAGGTCTCTTTAATATCTATCCTTCACTAGATCGGATGTTTCCTTTGCCGTCAACAAGCTCTCTCAGTTCATGCACCGTCCAACTACTAATCACTGGAATGTGGTAAAGCTGGTTCTTCGTTATCTCAAAGGATCTCTCAGCCACGACATCCTCATTGCTCGGCATCCATCCCCTCACCTTCACGCCTTTGCTGATTTGAACTGAGCGGGTGACCCAGATGACCAGAGATCAACTACAGCGTACATTATCTTCCTTGGTTCCACACAGATCAACTGGAGCTCCAGGAAACAGCACACCGTCGCGTGATCATCCACGGAGGCAGAGTACCGTGCCATTGCCTCTGCGACAATTGAGCTAATTGGCTTGGAAACCTTCTCTCTAAGCTTCGAGTGAAGGTACTTGCTGCTCCAGTTGTCTATTGTGAAATGTTGGTGCTACTTATATGTGTGTGAACCCCATCTTCCACAGTCGCATGAAGCATGTTGCCATTGACTTCTTCTTTGTTCGAGATCAAGTGACTCGACAGCAGTTACGGGTAGCTCATGTTCATACGAAAGATCAGCTAGCTGATTCGCTCACGAAGGCTCTACCTCGTAAACAATTCACTGATCATCATTTCAAGACAGGCGTCCTCGACGGAAGCTCTATCTTACGGGGGCATGATAGACGTAAAGAGATTACATAGATACCCTCCTGTTCTCCCATATGTATTAGGAATGTACAACTCATGTTGAAGTCTTGTATTTAGTCTCAATTTCCTATTATTGTAATGTGTATAAATATCCATGAATATGTTGAATAATACACGATTATTTCACTAACAAATATTCTAAACCTATTACCAAATTGTCCAAACCATAGTGAAAAATAAGGAACTTCACACTATTTTCCTGTTCGAAGAAGGTCAAAGGTCAATCCAGCCATGCAACCACTCTTTCAAGGTATTATTTGGACACGAGCTAACCCCCACTAACATATACAGACCATAAATCCCACTTCTAATGACATAAAAGAAAAGGGTGGTCCACCGTTTTAGACCCTAACTTACACAAAGGACATTCCAAAATAAACAGATGATCAAAGCCAAATTGATAAAGAACATCCCTCACAAGCACCCTGCCTCTATAAAGATGTCACAAGAACACATCTACCTTAGGCGGACAGATCCCCTGCCATAAGAATTTAGAAATAAATATGTCATCATCAATCTCTTCATCAAGACATCTCTTGAACGATCCCAATGTAAGCATGCCATTAGAACAAAATAACCACGCGAAAGCATCCGAGATTAATCTCCTGACTGAAACATATTCCAAGGACATTAAGAAACAAATCCATTGTTCTATTTCCTAATTGAATGATGGTCTTTTAAGGTTCACTTCCAACACCCATTTTGAATCCCTCCACCTACCAAACTCCTTAACCACTCCCTCCTTATTAGTCGATAAGACAAAAATTCTCGGAAAAGTACTCTTCAAAGGGAATGAATCCCACTCTATATCCTTTCAAAACTTCACTCTCTCGCCGTTACCTACCACCTTACGAAGCCCTTCCTTTATAATTTTACTAGTCCGAGAGCCATCTACTAGCAACTTACTTACCCATCGCCTTTATGAAAGGGGAGGTCAACTTAAGACCTTACCACTCCCATTGTAAAGCCTTTTCAACTAAATCATACTTAGCACAAATTACTTTCTTCCACAAGGAAGAGTCTTCTCTCCCAAATAGGGGCGGAGGCATTTGATAATTAGCCTGGGCTGTAGCCCGGGCTAACTTTTTTGAATTTTTTTTTTAAGTTAATACATATATAATTATATTTACTTCCCTTGTATTAGATTATAATAATTATATTTATTGCTATTATATTAGATTCTTATGAAATTACCCTTAATTTACAATTCTATTTACGAACAAACCTAACTAAACACAAAAAGTAAAACACATCAGAGTATCAGACACAAACAAAATACAATACATGTTCCAAGCAGACAAACTTTCATCTCTGTCAAAATTTATTACAAATTGCAAGGTTGTCTAGATGGAAAAAAAAGATTACGAATACCATTGACTTAGATTCCATAATAGATGAGTTCGATGCTATGGAACCTCGTAAGAAAAAATTGAGATAGTCCGTGACTATATTTGAATTGCATGTTTATTTCTTATTTAGTCTTTATCTTTGAAAAAAGTTTATGTATTTTGTTTAGAATATGAATTTTGAGGAGTGACGTACCATTATGTCCCCTCTTATCCAAGTGTATATTTAATTTTCAAATAATGTAATTTTCTCGTATTGTTAATGTTCGTTTTTTTTAATGAGTATCCCACCCTACAATAACATCCTAGCTTCGCCCCTGCTCCCAAAGCTCAGCTACGAGCCTTAAATATAGGTTTAATTTTCCCAAGATTATTCTCTTATATATTCAGGTATATATATATCAACTTAATTCTCAGCCACCCTCTAAACTCCAAACAAATGCTTTCGAAAAATAATCAATAATCGTTTCTCAACAAAAATCTAACTTTAATTTGGAGCTTGTGTCAGCAATAATTATGCTAGAGCCCGACAATATGTGTTTGGAAAGATATTCTATGTATACTTATTAATTTGATGATGGAATATATATATATTCAGAATTATATTGATCAGTTGAATAATTAATCTTACAGTGTCTCTTTCATAATTGTCACTTTTTCTTTTTTTTTTTGGTTTGGGATGGGGGGGGGGGGGGGGGGGGGGGGGGGGGGGGGGGGTACCATGTCACGTACAATATATTTTTTTGAAACGGCGAATTTTATTACGCAAGCAGCAAAACTGCTGCAAGGAAACAAGAGGAAACCACAAAGCCAACATGACAAGCAGGCCACACTGCCAAAGAACACAACCCAAAAGACTGCCCACCACGAAAACCAAACAGAGGGCACAGAAAACAACCAAGAAAAAACCCAAAACAACAAACAAAAAAGAGCCAAACTAAGCCAAACAAAAGAGAAGAAAAACACGACTACTCAGAGAGTGCCACAACCACCCAACGACCCACAATCCTCAAAAACTTCCACATCTCTTGCTGCTATGAAACCAACACATCATCCAACACATTGAAATCGAAACCATAAGCCCCACTTCTAGTCTTCATACGGTGAGATCTTGAAGGAAAAAAATTCTTATTACTCCGCCTTCCAACATACGGGCACGAAGAATCCGCAGAATTTCCCATCTTACCTTTCCGAACAAAAGGTTCCAAACCCCCGAGATCAACAAAAAGATCAATAGCTGAACCACCAAAATTAACCCCCTTTGGATCTTTATCTTCTTCAAAATTAAAATAAACCACTTGGTTGCCAGAAACACTCACACCCCCACACGACCCATCTTTCGAACTGAAAACCTTAACACTCCGGGCACAAGACTCCATCGTATTAACACTTTTACCACTATGACCAACACCAGACCCCTCAAACCTTTCAATAGAATTACAAGACTCCAAATTATACTTCCCCACTGAACCACAACCTTCCCTCTCTTCCTTATTCACGTACAATATATATTTCATCTTATTTCCAAGCACTACCAATTGTCAAGTACTAATTACAGTTTTAGTTTTGTTTACTTTTGTCTAAGAAAAATGTCTTAATTAATGAATTAGTATAGTTACTTCTAACAATAGTTCTACAAAATTGAATAGTTATCAAAATTCATGCAAGGGCACCTAAAGAATAATTATCAAATATACTTTTTCTCAAAAAAAAAAAAAAAAAAAAAAAAAAGGTAGTCGATGGTCTCTTTCCTTCTTCAAACAAATTAGAGGAGGTAGCTGGCCATTGAGGTTTATCTCTATTTTTTGCTTCTTCTTTTTTTATTATTTGAAGTAAAATCATATGAAAGATAATTTTTTTTTTTTTTTTTATCTAGTTCAATGAGTAATGGGTATAGATTTTAACAACTCACATGCCACATCATTTGTGCATAAATTTGGATAAATTTTTTGGATAGCCTAGCATTACTCTTAGTTCAATATATAATTTAAAATCAAATTATTAAATGGTTATAAATATCAAGACAATTGTTTTTCCCCTCAAAATTTTAACAATCATATACAATTAAATGTGATACCATAAGAATGGAAAATCGTCAAATAATTCATTTTAAGATTTAAAAACAAACTACGAAATATTTATTTTGCAGACAATTTGATCTATTACAAAAAAATTAATTATGAAATAAGAATAAATAACAATGGAAAATACAAATGATTAAATTCAAGAAAAGTAGAAAATAATATATATCCATCTAAGAACACCAATTAGCAGAACGGATATGTTGGAAGACTCCAAATAATGTGAAGCAAAAGCATCTGGATTATGCATTAAGATGGAGAAATTGAGGATGATAACAATGTGAAAAAAAGGGAAATTAAAAGGGAAAAAAAATCAATGAATTATAAGCTGATGTTTTGAGAGAAATTTGGAGTAAAGAAGTAATTATAACTATAAGAGGTGGCACTATTGGTACAAGAGCTTGTTTAATTAGAATCTACAAGCAGTTTAATTAAAGATACAACAACCACGAATCAATTAATAAAGAAGAATTGAAGCCATCAACTTCTAATAATCAAACATATATATAGGTTAGGCTAAATCAAATTAAATTTTTGAGACTTAAAATTTTAACTTCAACATCTCAACCATTTATGTACTCTTAATTCAAGAGTTGTAAATGTATTCAAATCTCAACCATTGGACTAAGAGAACATAAGTAGTTGAGATGTTGAAGTCAAAATTTTAAGTCACAAATTTAAGTTGATTTAGCTTAACCCTATATATATATATATAGTCTTTCTATTGTTAGTTCGTTTTGATAAGTGCATATATTTTGAGTCAAAGTATGTAAATCTAGTGGTCCACATTCTTCGTCCTGATATATTTATTGTCAGGACGAACTGATAATAGAAAATCTATATATATATATATATCATATTTCATCTCAAAATCAATCTCATCATGGCACTAATATGTTTTTATTTTAAAATATATAAAAAAATAAAAAATAAAAAAAATAAAAAATAAAAAAATCCCTAATCCATACGTATCACATATGTTCTCAAGATTGCTAATTATGAAGCTCAAAAGAAGAAGAATCCAGCCACGGCTATGACACCTGCAACGGCAGAGACCTTAAGAGTCGAGGCAGCATTGGAGTCGGTTGGAGCCGAGGCTGTTGGAGCTGAGGCGGGCACGAGGTCAGCATCATCATTAGGGATAGAAGGCGATGGAGGTGAGCTTAGATCATCGGAGGATTCACCCTCGGGTGTAGGAGCAATAGCTGGGGTAACATCCTTTGGGGACTCAGCAGGAAATTCTGGAGCTGCATTGGGAGCTGCCTCAGGAGTTGCGGTGGAAGCCTCCGGGGTGGTGGAGGTTTTCGTGGGAGCTTCCGCCTTTCCAGTGGGCGTGGTGGTAGGTGGTGGTGTAGAGTCGGACGATGAGGCCTTAGGAGAAGCCTTGGGCGTGGCTGCTGGCGAATCCGAAGGTGATTGGGCTGAGACGGACCCCAACAAAGCTATGCATACAAGAGCAAGAGCAAACACTTGACGTGCCATTTTTTTTTTTGTTTGTTTTCTTGTTATTGTTTTTGCGGTGTTGTTTTTGATTTAGGGTTTCTAAATAAAACAGTAGTTGTTTATATTTATATGAATAGAGAATTGATGAGAAGGGAATTTGTAGGGTTGAAATGGAAGGAAAATTAGTGATTATAAGAAAGAAAATAATAGGGTTTGTTAGGTTTTCTGTTCAAACGGTTGGATTTGTTTGTGGTTATTGTTAACATTGCCTTCAATATCTTCATTAATTTGTCCAAACAGTTGTTAAAACGTACGGCCGTTACTTTAAAAATTATAAAAATATATAAATGGTATATATATATATATATATGAAATATTACAATAACTATTACAATATGACTAACGGGATGTCGGGATATGCCGAGATTAAATAATACATGTGCAGCCTGAATATGTACTCTCATAACGGGAGATAACTATACCTGCCGAGCTCAGATATCTACTCTCATAACCGGAGATAACTACTCCTACAACCGGGGAAGAAAACTCTCACACATGCTTGTAAAATACATATAGTGGGATTTGAATCCATCACCACTTATGTGGAAGAGAGGTGCATTACTAGCCCTACTAAGAGGTGATGTGCAAATGGTATATATATATGATGAAATATTAAAAATCATGAAAAACTGTATATAAATACCCCCCTTATAATAACACAAATAAGAAAGAGAATTTAAATTAGTATATATATGTTAATAATCAATGAAAGATAAGACTATTAAGGACGTAGGTGAAACCAGTATCAAATTTAGAAAAACAATCATGAAACCAATTAGTGTAATATATCATCAAGACTAACGAACGACCAATTATATTCAAACTCTGGGATTATATATATTTGTTTGGAAACCACATGTGCATGCTTATTGATATATGATCATGATATGATGATTTAATGAATAATATATGTAATCAGTAATATGTATCAATTTAATTATCATTCACATCATGATCAAAATTAAATAGTACTCTTCCACAATATTATATATATATATACATATTAATTTGCAACCCACACGATGTGCGGACATTATAAAATATAACATAGTCATCATCAGAATTATATTTTAAAATTTCTTCGTATTTTTCTATTTTTATTTTCAATGCTCTAATTTCTTCATGTTTGGCAATGATGAGGTCCATATTTCTCATTTACAATTCATGGATGATACAATACTTTTCGTCGAACCTAGAATGGATTACCTCTTAAACGCAAAGAGAATTTTGAAGTGCTTCGAGTTAGCATCAGGGTTGAAGATCAACTTTCACAAGTCTTGCATGGTGAAAGTTGGTAAAAAAGGTCCGTTGGATGATATGTGGGCTGGTGCTTTTCGATGCTCCAAATCTTCTCTTCCAAGTACTTATTTTGGCCTCCCTTTAGGTGGTAATCCAAGAAAGGAATCCCTTTGGAAACCGATTATTAATAAGGTGTAGCAAAGGTTAACGCCATTGAAGAGAAGTTTTATATCCAAATGTGGCAGACTTGTCATGATTAAGGCAGTGTTATCTAGCTTGCCAACATATTTCATGTCAGTTTTTAGTATTCCAATGGGTGTGGTGAGGAAGATAGAAAAGCTTCAAAGGGTTTTCAAAGGGTTTTCTTTTGGGGTGATGGAATTGTGAAGAATAGAATCCGCACTATGGATTGGGTTACGGTTTGCAAAAGCAAAAGAAATGAGTGTCTTAGGATACGAAGGATTATCGATAAAGGTGTGAGCTTATTGACAAAGTGGGTTTGGACGCTGTAGCTCTAATATTCCCTTAATGTGAAACCAGCGATATGCATGGCATGCGATATCCAGATAAAGGTTTAATAATATATAATAATACGCGAAAAATGTTTGGTTTGACAATTAAGAAACTCGTAACAAAACTTAATATCAAAACATTATGTATGTATACACATACATGTTTCTACATGTAAACTTTGGCCCACCAGTACCGGCTGATATTTTTGCACGATTGACGTGAAAAAGCTAAAGATTCCTTCGGGCTTCTTTTACAAATTCTTGACCTTGTCTTTTCAGGAAATTATATTTTCTTTTACTAATTACTCCCTTCACATTAAGAATCCTTTAGAGGTTTGGTTTTGGAAGATTCGTTAGAATAGCTAGCTAGAGCTATCAAATTCCACATCGTTAACATGATAATTTCCTCGCACTATTAATTATATATGTTTATATCATATGAGCCTCTTAAAGTATATATGTATTTTGGGTTGCAAAGTTCAAAAATAAAACCCTATGAAATATTCATATATATATACATGTCCAAAGTGATCATCAATATGTACACTAGCCGGATTACTATCACACCTCTTTTTTTTCTTGTATACAATACATATATACGACGCATTGACTTAGAGGATAGAAATAAAACAAATTTAATTTTTTTTAATATTGATTAAGAACGTTAATTAATTATCATATCGATTGGCTTAAACTTCCGAAAAAGAACAAAGTAGATGAGGAAGACCTTGACTCCTTGAGCAAATAATAATTACAAAATAAATCGAAAGGAGCAAGATTAATTTTGACTACTTAGAAAGAAATTCCTTAATTTAGGTAGCAAAAACAAGGCATGCATTATGCATACGCATACTTAGAAAGAAAAGCAACACTTCTGCGCATGCTTACTTTGACATAACAAGCAATTTTAGGCAGTGGTTGGCCATGCTGCACTAGATATTTAAATTAATTAAGCATACATAGAAATTAAGTAGAAGTTGGATATATTGATAATATAAATTAATTGAACAGCTCTAGCTAAAAGTGCTAAAGGCTTTTGATCTCTCATTCTCTCGGCTTAATTGACTTAATAGGTCATATATAGTTAATTAGCAATGAGAGCCTTTCTTGCAGCTAAGGGCACCAGCAGTCACCGTCATCGAACCCACTTGAGAAGATGGTCTTGCATTCAGGCTAGAAGCCCTGGCATAGCTTGAAGATGCACCCGCGCCCGTTTGTCTGAAATACGCACCGTTCAACATCAAGTCACCTTCTGTCCTCCAATTCCAGCTCCTCCATTCACTTTCTGGTGCATCCTCATGTTTAGTCACCTATACACAAAGTGTTGCATGGTTTTTTCAAAATCCCTAAAGAAATCAGGATTAATTAATAGATGCATATATCTTCTATTATATACCTCTTTTCTAAATCTGTCATTTGGTGCATAAAATCTGTTGCCTTGGCTGTTAATAGTAGGGGAAGCACTTCCACCAATGGCATACATTCCCCATTGAGTGTAGTCATTGTTTACCACATGAAAATACCCATGCCTGCACCTGCATTTGTCACAAACACGCATTCATGTTTACGTTAGTATACGTTATAAAAGATCTAATGGGTGTAAATGCGAGTCAAATGCAGTCACCATCACGTATATTCTGTAGTCAAAATTAACTCTTAATCAATGCATTCATAAACATGAAATATAATTAATGTCACTACAAGAGGACTCATATAGTAATGTTAATTAGATGTTTAATTAATTACCTTGGCATTCTTTGTACGAGCCCTTCTCCAAAATGATTGAAGGCAATAGTGACTTGCATGTCCTTGTCTTGAGTGTAAGAATCACTATGACCCAAAAGCATGACCTTATCATGATGGGTCATGTAGTTGTTAGAGATGGTGATGGCTGTGGATCCATGGATGGCATCAATGAGTCCATCTTTACAGTTCGAAAGCGAGCAATGGTCAATCCATATATGCTTACTTGAAAACATGGTCACTCCATCACCTTCCGATGCCAGCCAATGGCCAGCGTGCTCCGGAGAGTTTCTTATAGTGGCAGCCCCGGCTGGCTTGCAATCATGTATGTGGATGCCATGTATGATGATGTTATTGGCATAATGTATTTTGATGCATGGTCCATCAGCAATGTGAACACTTGCACCTCTACCATCAATAGTCTTGAAAGAATTCATCACCAACTCTTCCTTCAACTGGATCACCATGTCTCTTTTGAATATGATCCACAAATGCTCATCTTGAATCACAGCATGTCTAAGAGTTCCCGGCCTTGGGTTTACCGGATCATCATTGCCGGAGTCCGTAACAACGTAAATCCGACCATTTTTGCCACCAATAGCATCCCTACCAAACCCAATTGCACAATCAGCTAAACGTTGTCGGTTGCTCTCCCAATTTGGGTCACACCTCCAGCAATCGTCAATTGGGTTACCACTTCCACAAGACAAATAGCCCAAGTTCCTCCTACTAGTCGACGCATTGATACTCCTGTACGTGCATGCCAATCAAAATAATTAAACACATTTTCATGAGCCTAGAAATTAATATACACTAGAAGCAATATTGCTAATTATTGCTATAGCTATTAAATAAAATATTAATTAATTACCTTTGTACTTGTTGTACCACTAGTTCAGGGTCTTGGACTGATGAAGATAGAACCAAAGTAGGAACGAGAAGAGAGATGATGAGGAAAGGAACAAAAGTAAAGATTGAGAGATTTGACATTTTGTGTTTCTTTGTTTGGATGGAGAAGTAGTAGTACTTGTGGTAGCTTTATATAGAGAGAGGGATTTAAAAGCCGAGAGTAATGGCGTGATTAAATTTAATCACAAGTCAAAACATATGGATATGGGATCCACTTTATCGTAATTTCAGGTTAAATCAAGTCCTCCATACTTTGATCATCACATGGCAGTTTAAATCGTTAATCAACCCGCCTAAAGAAAATCAAACCGCCCCCGGTCAATCTTTTTGACTCTTGGTTTTATTGCTTCGCGCGTGCTTTGTAGTGCCTCTTTAAGACTTCTTTATATCCTTGCTTGAAAATGGACATCATAACTGTTTCATATCTATATATATATAATGCTTCTTAATTTGGTCTAGGTCTAGCTTGAAAAGAAAAAAAAAATCTATTACCTTAGCTTTGTTACGTTATAAATCCGCTCGTTTAGTTTTGTTTAGCTTTTGTAACCTTATAGGGATGGTTTTGTACAATGCTATCAAACAAATTTCTTAAATTTAGAACTTTAACTTTGAACGATTACAAAATTAGCTTTGTAACGTTACAAAGCTAAATGTATAGTTTTATAATGTTATTATGCTATCAATGTTAAAAAAAATTCAAAATTATCCTACAGAATTATTATTATTGTTTTTTTTTTTTTAGAAAAAAAAAAAATTCATACTTTACTAGAGACTGTTGCAGGGCATAGCACAAACAAACCAAGAAACAGACAACAAAATACAAAACCTCCCACCCATAACAAAACAGCTAACACATACTCACCCAACACAACACCAGCAAAGTAAAAACCAAGCAAATACAACTTCAAAAGCAACCAAAAATCTTAACAGATAATCAAACAGATAAACAATGCAACCCCAAACACTGATAACACAACAATCAACCATCCATACTCCATTCCACCACATCCTCTGTTGTATTATTATTATTATTATTATTATTATTATGGTCAAATTAAATCAACTTAAATTTGTGACTTAAAATTATAACTTTTGGATTAAAAACATAAAGTTAAGATGTTAAAGTCAAATTTTTAAATCATAAATTTAAGTTATCTTAACTAAACCCTTATTATTATTATAAAAAGAATTAACCAATCGTAAAACATCCTAAATTGTCTTCTTCTGTTTTTTTAATATCACAATAAATTCGAGGTTTGGGATAAAGATATAGCTCGAACCCAAGAATCTCGGATGAGTTATCAATATATTTTTGGGATATTAAATGGAAAGAAAAAAAATAATAATAAATTTCTTAATTAACGTGGATTTTGCCAGATTCCCGGAACTGGAAAAAGTAAAAAAAAAAAATTCCATCCACTACTTGAAAATGATGAACTTTGTTGACATTTTGTTTGTGTTGCTTTTTGGTGAGTGGGAAATTCAGATGTCTCTTATTGACTTATAGAAGAAGTTGTTATATATTGAAGGGACATCCATACCGCAAGTTAAAAGTATATGTGGATCATAAGCAGCCCCAAATTGTTTTTTGTTGAATTTTAGAAGTGATTTATATTTTATATGAAGAAATTTTTTTTTTTTTTTTTCCTTCTATTTAATAGTATTTGGCACAAACAGACAATAATTTGTTTGAAATTGGAAAAGCATTTTGAGTCAGAAAAATACTGAAACTAATATCTACTTTCAAAGACTTTTAGAAAACTCTTCATAAATCATACATACTTGTAAAGTGTATATGGTTGGATTCAAAACTCTAACCACCAATGTGGAAGGGAGATGTACAACTGACTGATATTTCAATAAATCAAAAACCCTGTTAAATGTATGTTTTGAGCTATGTAGCACGGATACGGATATGCGTACGGCCGTACGGGATATGGATACGATACGATACGATACGGGGATACGATAAATCTCTAAAAAATAGGATACGGATACAGTAAGATACGGGTACGGTAGGATACGTCAATTAAAATAATATATATTTATATTTTTTTTAAAATAATAATATATGAAAATATATTTGATAATTCATTCAAAATCAAAACATATTCAGAATCCAAATAAAACATATCATAAAACTACATAAATCATAACAATGTAATGTATTACAATATCCAATTAAAATATGTCATATAAGTCTTAACATATTACAAAATCCAAATAATACATAAAAAATATAAAAATAAAAAAATAAAAAAAAAAACTAATAAAACATATTATAAATTCCTAATTAACTTTATTATCATCATTCACATCGTTAACAAAGTCCAAAATAATACATTTTGTAAGCTTGATGATGAAACCCAAAAAACACAAGAATTCAAAGATAAAAACTAAAAACTAAAAAGAAATAATAAACAAGCGATTTTACCTGAAAATGAGAAGATGAACACAAATTTAATCCCTCTAAATTCTGAAAAAATTGATCAAACACTGTCCTTAACAAATCCTCTACCTAGAAGAGTCTTGTTTGAACTCTTGTTCACAAAATTTGCTTTTCTTCAAGCAATCCAAAAATTATTTCACTAAATCCAAAAAATTAATAATAATAAAAGAAAAAAATGTCAACAATCACGCTGCATGTTACTATATATTCTTGTACATATCTCCGGCGTTAAATAAGTTTTAAAGAACATTTTTAAATTCAATATTAGATGTCATGTCAAACAACAAAATTTACTGTAAGGGTTGGGATCGATCTTGGGTGGTCTCACATCAACTATATTGTAGCTAAACCTTCTATCGAAAGAAAATAACTCTCATCTCTTTATCGATCACGTTCCGATTTTTTGATATAACTCCTAGAATTTAATTATTCTACTAAGAAAATCTTACATAATTCCTAAAATATTATTACGGCCATAATTAATATCTTTACATAACTAACGTATAACAACATATATAGTTAACCGAACACAATTTCTTTTTTAGATATTGTGACTACTTAGAAAGAAATTCCTAAATGGTGTACTAACCTAACACAATTAACATGTACCAAAAAAAATAATATATATATATATATAGGACACAACTAATATGTGAACAAAAAATTTAAACTTCTTTTCGCTCATGTTTAACTTTGGAGTGATTGATAGTCTAAAAATAATTGTAGTGATTGGGGTTGGAAACGAAATTGTCAAACTTTTTTCTCTTTTGTTTAATTTTCGAGTGATCTGAACTGGGGAACGTAAATCAAAACTTTGGGGCCACATTTACCAGGCTGACCAGCAATCAAGGCCCGGTCCATTATCGGACTGGAAACTTTTTAATGTTTATTATATCAACAATGCTAAACATTTCACCTACAATCTCATCATTTTCATCCCAACACATATGGCAACTAAGGTGCCACTTGGTGAGTGGACACATATTAATTGATACTTAGAGTATCTCCAATGTAAGTGTGGTTTGTGAAAAAAAAAAGAAAAAAAGATGCCACGTAAGATTAATAGAAGTTATGTTAATAATTGTGTCTCCAATGCAGCCGTGCATATTCAACCTCAAACTGACGTGGCAAAAAAAATATTAGAAATTGTTAACATGACCGTCCACTTTCAAATGGTCTATTGCACATCTATTTTTTAGGTTGACTCAGTAAACATTTAAAACTGACATTAATTTTTCATATATTTTTTGTAAGGAAATAAAACAGAAAAAAAATATAGACACGTCATTAAAAAAATTGTGTTTTATACAGAAGCATTGGAGACCAAATTTTGAGTTGATTGTCTATCAAGTCTATTTTTATACCACATAAGAAGTAAGTCTCTTGACATTGTTGTCATGTCAACAATTATTGATATACAAGCCACTTTTGCATTGGAGATGCTCTTATCTCTCTTACCCATGTATTCACTCACCGATAAATGTTTGTCCACTCACCAAATGACACCTCAACTGCCACGTGTGTTGGGATGAAAATTGTGAGGTTATAAGTGGGATGTGTAGCATTACTGTTATTATATATATACAAAGCTTCTAACCTATGAACCTCTAATATAAAATTATATACAAACTTATTTTTCATCATTTGGATCAAAATTTAAGGGTGGTTGTGTATATTGTTCAACTTGAGGAGTGACGAAAAGAGTGACGATATTAATAGTACATCCAAAATTGATATTTATTTAAAAACTTTGAAAGGAGAACATCTCACATCTGCCCATTATTTTCATGGGCAATTGGGGATTTAGAATTCCATGGAAGTCATTGTTAATCATTCATAGGGGTGGGTCTGTCATAATATAACTCGAATTATTGAAGCAGCCTGCCCATAAAAATCTATCGTCACTGACTGTCAATTTAAAGGTGGAGAGATAAACATAAACACAAGAAATCACAGGTATTGAAAAAGTCTATGCAAGTCGGCATACTAATAGATTGATCTAATATGGATTATGAAATCAACTTGATATCATCAAACCTTATCACAAGTAACCCATACTTGAAAGAAAAGTTTGTACGTGGGATGTTATCGGTGAGAACGTTCAATTTAATTGTGTTGTATTTTGTCGTAAAACTTTTAAAATTTTAAAATTTAATTTAATTTTGGAATGAAAATTATGGGATGTAGAAATGTTTGGGATTTATTTTGTTTAAGAAATAATCAGCTTCAAAGATAAGTCAATGAATATTTAGTAAATTGATTTTATAAATAATCAACTTAAGAAAAAAAAAAAAGGAAAATAGTACCTAATAAACTTGATTAAATTATGTAAAAGGACTAAAATAGACATCATATAACATACTCCTCTTTTATTTTTCAACTACTTTTTACAAAATCATTTTCTTTTCAGATTTATTTTAAATTAATAACAAATTTGGAAAATACATTTAAATATAAAATAATTGAACTAAGTCGACTCGTACTGAGTCAACCCTTCACAAACAGGGACTCATTGGTCCCATCTGAAACTCAGCAACCTCCTCTGTCAACCTCTCCGATTCCACCTCTGTCTATAGATCATCCACCAAGAGTGCACTGTCAGCTTTCGTTACATGGTCGCTAACATCTTCTCTCGCTAACGAGTCCTCGCCATTGAAATCGTGACATTCTATTGTGATTCGTGAAACCAATCGTAAAAATGGAGGAAGCTTCCTCCTCCTCCATCGCCAGAGAATAATCGGTCTCTTTGGGGACATGGGGGAGGAGGAGGCCTCCTCCATTTTGTGATGGAATTATGATTTCAAGCGCAAAACGGACCACTGTCGGATGGCAACCGGCTTCCTCCGACATCGTTGAAGGAAGTCGACTGTTCTTCGACCTCCATAGTCAGTGGTGGCCATCACCAATGAATCAACGAGCAATGGCCACCGCTGTACATTCTTCAGAATAAACTTTTTAGTTTTTTAAAATATTATTAATTCAAAAATATCACTATTAAATAAAAGGGTATTATTGTCTTTATATTAAAATAATAGGGGTATTATAGACATTCCAAAGATAAAAAGCCAACTTCTCTAATAATCAGCTTCATAAAGCAGCATCTACCCAACTTCTCAAAAATTGATTATTAAAGGAGCATGTTATAAAATAAAGAGCAAATTGCAGTCAATCTCCCTAAGGTTTGGCCTTTAACAACCAAAAAAACTTTTATCATTAATTGACAATGATCTCCCCTACCATTAGTCAAAGTTAATCAAGTTTAACCGTTGACCGAATTTGGCCGCTACAAATACCTAAATGTCCATAAATAAAAAAATAAATCTGATTTTAAAAATATATAAATATATGAAAACAAATTTAGATCTCCACTGTAAAAAAATTACAAATTACAATTTTTTTTTTATTTAAAAAAAAAAAAAAAAAAAAAAAAAAAAAAAGGGGGCTCATCTAAATCTAATCTAACAACATTTTCTTCTTCCATTAATGTATTTACAGATTTTTCTTCAGTTAGATTTTTCAAAAATAAAAATAAAAAATGTGGCCAAGATGAATGGTGAAGATTTAAAGCTTTTAAATCTATTTTTTTTTTAATAAATAAAAGGGTTAATTGCTCAAACATACTTTCTATTTATCTAATAAAGCAAAATTTCAAACAAATGTCATATTCAAACACAAACATCCCAATTGGAATGTGCTTGGGATATAGAAAGTCAATAGTGCCCTTGGGTGAAAGGGAAATATTATTTTGGTGGATAAATTTCATAAATAACCCTGAATTTAGTTGTAATTGTATAAATATTCAATTTTTTTCTAATAATTACATAAATATACCCTATCGTCAGTTGACTTTTGTTAACTTTAATCTTTAACCACATTTGTATCCTGAAATGACTAAAATACCCTTAAAAACTTATTTATCTTTTCTTTTATTATTTAAATATATTAAAAAATATTTACTTAAAAATTTTAAAAAATCGGTACAATTTTTTTATTTCTTTCTTTCTATCATTTTTTTAATACAATCAAAACCCACAAAACTGGAAAAATGGATGTGTTTAGTGGGTTTTGATTATGTTTAGTGAGTTTTGTGGGTTCTGATTCTGTTGATTAAATGTAATTGTTAGTGAGTTTTGATTGTGTTGATGAAATGAAATTATTTGTGGGTTGATGAGTATGAAATTGAATGTTTTGGTGATAAAGTTGGTTTTTCAAATCTGAAAATTTGGTGTTTGGGAACATGGAAATGTAAGAAAAAAATGATAGAAAGAAAAAGAAAATAAAAGCAACAAAAAAAATTATATTGATTTTTTCAATTTTTTAAGTAAACATTTTTTAATATTTTTAAATAATAAAAGAAAAGATAAATAAGTTTTCAAGGGTATTTTAGTCATTTCGGGATACAAATGTAGTTAAAGGTTAAAGTTAACAAAATTCAAATGGCGTAGGGTATATTTATAAAATTATTAGAAAAAAAAATGAATATTTATACAATTACGCCTAAATTCAGGGTTGTTTGTGAAATTTACCCACCAAAATAACATCTCCCTTTTACCTAAGGGCAAGTGACTTTCCATACCCCAAACAAATTCCAATCGGAATGTTTGTGTTTGAATAAGACATTTGTTTAAAAATTTGTTTTGTTAGATAAATAGAGGGTATGTTTGTACAATTAGCCCTAAATAAAAAGGCTTGAAAGGATGAAATCATGAAAATATCCTTATTTCTGTTAAGTTTGACTAACTTTGACTAATGGCAGGGTGATCATTGTCAATTAAGCATAAAGATGTTTCTTATTGTCAAATATCAAACCGTAGGGAGGTTGGCTACAATTTACTCTAAAATAAACTGCTTTTTGGGAAATTTATCAAACACTCATTGATATGCTCAACATTTGATTTCCAGAAATCAAAAAGCAGCCCCAAACATAGTAGTACAATTAAATTGGGCCCATCTTCAAGTTCGACCAGACAGACAATACATATAATTTAAATCTGATGGTATATGTTTGGACATTTCACATTTCATCCACATGTGATTTGTGTATGGCAAACACCTAGTATAGTCCAACCGACAACATTTTTACCTGTTTCCAATTTAAACATTTTGCAAATATACAAATACTAGTTTTAAGAAAGTCAGCATTTTGTTTTATTATTTCTATTTCCAATTCTCAATTTTATAATGAATTTTATTAACAATTTCTTAAAAAGTATGGATTCAGGGGTCAGTCGTCAGCACACACTGTTGACAGATTACATATAAAAACGTACATAGGAAATAGCAAATCCGACCAGTGTCTTAAGCCTGATGTCAGCAGATAATAGGCAAACTAGTTGCAACAGGAGAAAAACTTCAATGCATCTCATACATCAGAACCTAACTAATAAAATCATGGCATGTGGAATTAAGATTTAAGAATAATCACATGAGTTCTGTTTCCCAAATGGCATGATTCCATTGATAGGATACAATGTACTCGGTGCACTGGATAATTCCCTTTTGAAGCCAAAGCAGCCATGAATCATGATGAGGTAAGGAGAAAGGTGCGTTTGTTTTCCATTATTTTCGAAACTTTGATTAGATTTTTATAGTCAAGTGTTGCTGTTTTGTACACGTGTACATTTAACCAAAAGCACACAAAAAGTGTTATACAAAAGTGTTTCATATTCCTTTCCAAAAAAAAAAAAAAAAGTGTTTCATATTGGTGGGGTCCTCTCATGTCCTGTCCCACTATATATGCACTTTCTCGTGTTAAGTTTCTGCTGTTTGGCTCTCCGTTTCCTATTTTCTATTCTGCCAAACACACATAGATCAAACTACCATTCCACTGCAATAGTAGATTCAACGAGTGAAGTGACATATGTATATAGTGTTTTCAATGTAACTCGGCTGAATTTGCATTCCCGTTAAGGGACCGAGTGTTACCCATCGTTAAAATTTGAAGTGTGTATATATATATAAAATCAATTTTTCTATTATCAATTCGAACTAATAAAGTATATATCAGTTTCTTGTACGTGGATTATTAGATTTACTTTATAATTTTGTATAAGTAGAACCACCCTACCCAAAAAATAATAATAATAAAATTGTCTCAACCCTTGTCTCTCCGGACTCCACCTACACTCACATTTTCACATACCAGGTAATTACCGCTCCCCAAAAGGCAAAAGCATCTTTTCTCTCGATCCTCCCTCTCTCTTTCACTCTCTTCTTATTTCTTCTTCTTTCCACTTTCCAATTTTCAGAATTCAGACTACATTTGATCTCCAACTACATAGATCGTATATGATCCTCTCTCTCTCTCTCTCTCTCTCTCTCGATCTAGTTTTGTTCTTCAAATCAGTTATTTCACGATCTGAGAGTTTTGGCCAATTTTAGGGTTTTTTTTTTTTTGTTTTAAGAAATAGACAGTTCCATTTTAGGTGGACCTTTTTTTTTTTTTTTTTTTCAACCGGGCTAGGCAGGTCAATGATTTTGACCACGCCTTGGCCGATTAATCACTCCAAAATCGATCAACACGGCCGATTCTTTGCTGGCCGATTTTATGGCCGAAATAGCCAAATTCGGGACGGGGGACCTCTGCATAGCGTCTAGGCAGTTGCCTATACCATTTTTTTCGAACACTGATATATATATATATATAGTGGTTCTCTAGTAAGGACGTCATTAAATTATAAAGTCAGAACATACAACCACAGCCACACATTCACATTGGGTGTGAGTATTTATTAATGTGAGGTTGTGGGCCCAATGTAAATGTATGACTGTGGTTGGACGTACTGAAATTATAAAGTCAAGACGTCTTGACTAGATAATTGTACTCTCTCTCTCTCTATATATATGTGGTGGTTCTCTAGTAAGGACATTCTAAAATTATAAGTTAAGGACGTCCAACCACATCCACACATCCACACATCCATATTGGGTGTAAGTATTTATTAATGTAGGACTGTGGGCCCACTGTGAATGTGTGACTGTGGTTAGACAGCCTGAAATTATAAAATCAGGACGGTCCTGATTAGAGAGAAGTATTCTATATATATATATATATTAAGTATTAGATTGTTACATAAATTTAGGGAGATTTTGGAGATGGGGAGAACTTGAACCCTTAAACTCGTGGTGCAGGTGTAAGAGATTTACCACCAGACCAACCTCATCTCATCAAGAATACATTTATCGATTAGTTTGATTATGTGAAATTAATCTCTTATAATATTGTACATATATATATATATATATTAACAACATCTATTAATCCGATACCATGTATTTTTTTGAAAACTTTTAGGATTCGAGCCGCTGACCTGAGAGTCATTTGCCTAAACTCTAAACTCGTCCATCTACTAGCTAAACTACAACTCTATTGGCATATTGTACAAATATTTATAAAGAGTTTCGTTTAACAATCCAATTTTTTCTTTTTACACATTTTTTTTTCCTAAAAACATTCCATTCTCAAAATTTAAATTTTAAAAAAATTCTAAAGACACTTCCTTTTGTTATAAGATTATCCTTTTTATATTTTGACACTCATATTCTAAAAACACTCAATTTTAAAAAATAAATTTTTAAAGACACTCCATTTTATCTTAATAAAAGTTAGGACGAATAGTCGTAACCTTTATATTCATCTAAGGAGTAATTATTTTTAATTAAATTATTAAAAAAGAAAAGAAATTATCTCTCGTAAATCATTAGATTAAATATTATATATTAAACACTCTCTCCTCCAATACATATCTCTAATTTTCTATCTCCATTATTTCTCAAGCAAGACTAACAGTTAAGAAAAAACAACTTACGAATAAGCTTATTTTTAGGAATCGCATATATGTAAAATAATAATAATAATAATAATAATAATAATAATAATAATAATGATAATAATAACTCAAGAAACAAGTTCCCTATTTTAAATATATATATATATATATATGAAAATATTTTTTGTTACTTTTGTAGGTTTGTGATTGTCTAGATAATTTTAATTTTTTTATTAGTCTTATAAATTATGAGTTAAACCGAATTTGGTTGCAACAAATTAAGTTTTTATATATCTGTATATATATATATATAAACAAAGTATTTGTATTGACTATTTAATATATATACAGATTTTTTATTGTCAGTTCGTCCTGACAATAAATATATCAGGATGAGAAATGTGGACCACTAGATTTACATACTTTGACTCAAAGTGTATACACTTGTCAAAACTTCTCCATAATATATGATCAATATTCTTCGTCCTGATATATTTATTATCAGGACGAACTGACAATAGAAAGACTATATATATATAACTGTTAATAAAAAACCAAAATATTCATAAGTTTTTTTTTTAATTTTTTTTAACTATTAATCAAAGATTGATTGAGAAGTATGGAGATAGGACTTTTTTTATATAAAAAAAAAAAAAAATGAAATGAGAGTAATTATGAGAGAGATTTTTATTTTTTTTAATAATGAGTATTTTGTAAATTTTTTTTTTTTTTTTTGTCTTGTTTAGTAATTTAAATTCAAGTTAAAATTATCATTAATAAAAAAAAAATCAAATTAGAGTGTAAATAGATAATTTGTGAATTGTTAGGGAAACTCTCGTATTTATAATTGAAGTGAAACCCAGTTACATCAAAATTATAGTGTTATATATATATATTCTATTATCAGTCTGTATTGACAATAAATACATCATGACGAAAAATGTGAATCACCAGATTTACATACTTTGACTCAAAGTGTATATGCATTTATCAAAACTTCTTCATAATCTATGGTCCACATTTTTCGTCTTGATATATTTATTGTCATGGCGAACTGACAATAGAAAGACAGTATATATATATATATATTATTTATTTTTTGGAGGGAATTGCACAAACATCCCCTGAAATTTGATAAAATTGCACAAATATAATAGTTTTGACCATATGCGTACAAACTTCCCTCAACATTTGAAAATTGTTGCACAAACATACCCTACCGTTAGATGGATCTGTTAATCAATGGTCAAACGTGTTAAAAGTCTAAAATACCCCATATTTTTATTTTAAACAAAATAAAAAATTCAAAAGTAAGATAAAAAAAAATTAAAAAATCTTTTAGACAATATGAATGTATCTTAAATCTGAAAGTTGAAAAAAAAAATTCATCTTCAAAAATAAAAAATTTAGTTTGTGCAATTCCCCCTTGATTTTAAATAACTTTAAAATTTAAAATTTAATTATTATTAAATTGTTTAAATTTTGTTTTTTTTTTTAATTTGTAATTTTTTTTTTCAGTTTTCAAATTTAAGATACATTCATATTATCTAAAATATTTTTTTATAATATTTTTTATCTTATTTTTTAGTTTATTTAAAATAAAAATAAAGGGTATTTTAAACTTTTTACACTTTTGACCATTGACTAACGGATCCATTTAACGACAGGGGATGTTTATGCAATAATTTTTAAATGTTGAGGGAAATTTGTATGTATATAATCAAAACTGCCATATATATGTGCAATTTCATTAAACCTAGAGGGATGTTTGTGCAATTCCTCCTCTTTTTTTATTAAAGGAAACTTCACCAACCCCATTTGTTTTCTTCTGACTTGTGAGAAGGCTACATTTACATGGTAATTATT
Organism: Acer campestre; assembly: GCA_954870605.1. NCBI lineage: Eukaryota > Viridiplantae > Streptophyta > Magnoliopsida > Sapindales > Sapindaceae > Acer > Acer campestre. The sequence goes on along the minus strand of OX940803.1, from coordinate 9,983,527 downwards.
ACTGTAGATTAAAGTGACATTGTGACAATTCATCCCCAACTAATTATTAATAATATTTTACACATAAGTCAAACTCATTATTTTATAGAGTTCAGGCATTTATGAAAAAGAAAGATGAATAGCCGAATAGGAAGCGCAACTATCTTATTGCATCACGATTTACCCTAAGCTAGTATCTAAGCAACCTCATCTCACTTTTTACCACATGTAACGATACATCTTCCTTTCTATATCAATGGTTGGTTGATGGTTCGAGACTCAATATTTATATTTTATAAGTATATATTATAAGTTTTTTTTTTTTTTTTCCTTCTTCCTTTCTCTTTTTAATATAGTAAGAGTAGATATCTTCCGTTATGAGAATCAATATCTTAACTGAACCAATATAACGTTTGATCTGAAATTCTGAATATGATATTATTAATTTGTTTTAAAAAAAATCTTCATGAATCATAATCATAAATTCAATAATTTACAATAAAATACCTTGGTGTTTGGTAATAATACAGTTATATTGAATTTTTCCTTTAATTACAAGAAAATACCTTTGATTAACCGTTGGCTGACACTTGACTAACAATTGACAACACTTGACGATGAAATGACTAAATTGCCCTTCTTGAATTTTTTATTAATTATTATAATTTTTCTTTTTAAAAAGTACTATAAATATTAAAATAATTAAAAACAAACTAATTAATAATATAAAATATAGAAGATCAACAACAAAATCCAAAATTTAATAAAATCAACGCCATCCAGATTTTTAAAAAAAAAAATCAAGCAAAATCCATAATTCTGTTCCTTTGAAAAAAAAAAAAAAAAAAAACCATATTTTTTGATTAAAAATTAAACAAACAAAATCCAATTTTTTTCTTAAAAAGTAACAAACCAAATCCTTTCTCGATCGATTAGATCATTTTTTTTTTGCGAGCTTGGATAGTAACAAACTAAGAACCATCTGACTTTTTTAAAATTGGAGCAATCCACTTTTTAGGAATTTACTGTGAATCTTTGATATTTGTCATGGAGGATATTGAGAATAGAGGTTGGGAGTAAAGGCGACGAATGGAGGAGAAAGGGAGATGGTCATGCGGCAGAATAGGGAGGGATTCAGCATTTCAGCTGGGTGATGCAGCGGCAAAGGAGGGAGGAAGACGATCGAATGATGCAATGGCGATGGAAGAAGACGACCTGATGTTGCAATGGTGCGGACAAAGACGATCGCATGTAGCAGCGTCGGTGGAGGAGGGAGAGAGACTATCAGGTGAAGACAGAGGAAGAAGTGAGAGAGATATGATATTGGAAATTTTTCATCCATTGTTTTCAACTAGATCTCCATTGAAGACATGGAGATCCAAATGTATAATTTTCAAGATAATCAACTTATTTTAAAAAACAAAAAAAATAAAGATTTTTTAATTTGTAATTAATTTGATAAAAAATAAAATATTTTTTATTAACTTATTATCAAAAAGACATTTTTGCCCTTTCATCCATTAAGTCCATGTTAAATCTAACCCTAGTCCAATTGGTCAAGGGTAGGTTTCTGTAATTTCAATAAAAGTACAATATAGCTGTAATATTAAAAAAATCAGGGCATATTATTGCAATTAGCCCTTTACAATATAATAACGCTACATATTTACACGTGAGAGAGAGAGAGAGAGTTTAAGCCAAAAAAATAAAATAAAAAATTCAATCAATCAATCACGTGATCGACAAATTGACATTAAAAAAGTAGACGCTTTGTAAACCATTAACCACAACACCCACCCAAAGCGCACGATAGCAGAAATCAGAGTGCTCGTTTTGTAAGTAGTAACACTATGAAGGAGAGCAAATTTACACATTTAACACTCCCAATGCCCCTACCCATCCGTTCCATAGCAAAACGAAATCCAGATAACAACAGAATCCACTACTTGATCCAATCTCCTTCTTCCACGTGTCGATAAAGCACCCCCATCACCATCAACCCTCTCTTCCCAAGACTAGATAACTAGCTTAGTCAGTCAAGCCTGCTTTCCAGTCTTTCTCCTCTCATAAAATTAACTCATTTCGTCGTTTGTTTTGTTAGAGAGAGAAGATGTGTCATCTTCCTCGTGATCAGCAGACCAGAAAACCCAGCTCTACTAGGAAGACAACTTCATCAAAACGAAGAACAACCAGTACTACTGTTTCTTTAAAACCATCTCGAAAAACCAGAACTAAAAGAAGAAAACCCAAGTATCTAAGTCTCAACTTGAAGATCGCCCCCGAAAACAAGAAACCAAAGAGCTCCAACAAGAAGACAAAAATGGCGACCCACAAGCAGAAACAACAGTTAAATCTCTTCCCTCTTCACCCGGAGTCGAATCCAGTACAGGTGGTCGATGAAAACAGATCAGACATGCACGATCAGGACAACAACGTCGTCGCTAGCTTCCTATTCGACGCCGCCACCGACAGCACCACCACTCTAAATGGACTCCTCAGCACTGCCACCTCCGATGAGAGCCTCCTTTCGCCGCCTCCGTACGTGTACAACGGCGGCGAAGAGGGTGACAGCAGCAATGGCAACGACGGGCTTGTACGGACGGCGATGAGGTGTAAAGAGAGAGACGCGAGCGAGGAGAGATGGGTGAGTTACAGCGAGGTGATTGTGGGGAAGACGACGAAGATTAAAGAGGAGGAGGTGAATAGCTGCGTCGATGGCGATGATCGTGTGTGCGCGGGTGCATGGTGTGAGAAGCAGGTGCAGGGTAAGAAAAGGAGGTTGATGTTGGCTTTGAAGCTTGATTATCAGCAGATCTTGAATGCTTGGTCTGATAAAGGTCCACTTTACGTCGACGGAGACTCCCCACAAACTGTACCTGACTTGCATGACGACAACGTAAGATCTATTATCATCAATTCATCATCATCGCTTATTACATTTATATATATATATATATAATGCTCTTGTATTTATGTATCTGTTTTTTTTTTTTTTTTTTGGGTTAAAACCTCCATAATCAAATCAAATGGAGGCTTGTGTTGTGAGTTGTGACCATAACTGTAGTTTTTAGGGTTAATTCGATTAGAGGGTAGTTTAATTGGAATCTTTTAGGTCTAGACATGGAGCTCCACTTTTAGCTCGGATCAGGGTAGTGCAATACTGCAATGTCCTTTTCTTGGGACCCAAACACTTTTCGCCCACCTGTTCCTATGGTCCAGATACTTTATTTTTGTTAGTGTGTCAAAACACGTGTCTCATGTCTTTAATGCTAATGTATGACACCAAGTTTTCACCGATTTCTTTTTAAAATTGCATGTTTATGTAATATATTTACATCATTTTTTTTTTCTATTCAAATGTATTGTAAATTACATCTTTAAAGAATATTTTAAAACAATTATTTATATAATATTAATTAATTTCTTAGATATAAAAATTATTCTTAAATAATTACTTACATAGTATAAAAAAAAATAAAAAATTACTCACATAATTTTTTCCTCATTTTTTCACATAATATTATTCATCTAATTTATCCAACTCATTTTCACTTAATTTTTTTCGCGTTAATTTTTTTTCTATCTATTTTTCTTATCTATTTTTTTTTTTCCCATTTTGATGGAAAAAAATTTAGATGGAAAAAATTACCGTGAAAAAAATTGGTTAAAATAATTAAGTGAAAATTAGTTATATTCGGTGAAAAAAATAGGGAAAAATTATCCAAGTAATTTTTTTTTTTTTTTATATTATGTGACTAATTATTTAATTAAAAATATTTATATACCAAAGAAATTAATAAATATTGTATAAGTTAACTATTATTATTAATTAATAATGTATAAATAATTATTTTAGATTATTATTTAAAGGTGCACTTTACACTAAATTTGGTATGGAACACGTTGGAGTGGAAAAAAATTTGGTGTAAGCATATTCCATAAATATGCTCTTTTAGCACAAAATTGGTGTCATACATTGGAGATGCTTTAAGAGTACGTTTGAGAGAGCTTCTCAAGTAGATCTTTTTACAGTAAATCTTTTAGAAGTAAATCTTTTAGATGTAGAGCTTTTAAATAAAAGTCATTGGTCGTTTGGTTGTCAATTAAAAATGAGAAGCTCTCTCAAACGTACTCTTAAATCTTTTCAAGTACGTTTGAGAGAGCTTCTCAAGTAGATCTTTTTATAGTAAATCTTTTAGAAGTAAATCTTTTAGATGTAGAGCTTTTAAATAAAAGTCATTGGTCGTTTGGTTGTCAATTAAAAATGAGAAGCTCTCTCAAACGTACTCTTAAATCTTTTCAAGTACGTTTGAGAGAGCTTCTCAAGTAGATCTTTTTATAGTAAATCTTTTAGAAGTAAATCTTTTAGATATAGAGCTTTTAAATAAAAGTCATTGGTCATTTGGTTGTCAATTAAAAATAAGTCTTTTTAATGATAGAATTACTAAAATACTCTAATAAATATTAAATTATAGGGTTATATTGGAGATTTTAGTGTTATTAAAAAAACTCTAAAAGATCTATTTGGAAAAGCTTTAAATTTGGGCTTCTCTTAGTAAACGTAAAACAGCTTTTTTAATCATCTAAAAGCTCTACTGGGTGACAACCAAATGATACAAAAAAAATTAAAAAGAGTTTTTTTAATTAAAAAAGCTTTTTTAGTCAGTAGACAAGCTCTCCCAAACGGACACTTAGAGTACGTTTGAGAGAACTTCTCAAGTAGATCTTTTTGCAGTAGATCTTTTAGAGGTAAAGTTTTTAAATAAAGTCGTTGGTCGTTTGGTTGTCAATTAAAAGAGAGCTTTTTTAATGATAGAATTACCAAAATACTCTAGCAAATATTAAATTATAGGGTTATATTGAAGATTTTAGTGTTATTAAAAAAACTCTAAAAGATCTACTTGGAAAAGCTTTAAATTTGGGCTTCTCCAACTAGACGTAAAACAGCTTTTTTAATCATCTAAAAGCTCAATTGGGTGACAGCCAAACTATACAAAAAAATTGAAAAGAGCTTTCTTAATTAAAAAGGCTCTTTTAGCCAGTAGACAAGCTCTCCCAAACGTACACTAAGCTTTTTGGATCAAACAATATATATGTACCCGGATATCTAATTCTATACCATGGAGGAGAAAAATTCCCCGTACATGGTTGTAATAATTGTTTTTTTTGTTGTTGCCAAATATGATCATCTTCTAGCTAAATGTAAATAATTAGAGTGTAACTGTGTAATAGGAAAGGTTTAATGAGTGTATTTGTGTGGGATGATCAGGTGGCATTAATGGATGGTTGGGGTGGTGGTGTTGGGAGTTTGTGGACGGTACCAGAGATGACTAACAGTGATGCTGGTGACTTGAAATCTAATGAAGATGTGAGAGGTAAAGAGGGTTGCTGGAAGAGAGAACACAGGGAAGCAAGTGTGATGAGATACAAAGAGAAGAGGCAAACCAGGCTTTTCTCTAAGCGAATCCGATACGAAGTTCGAAAGCTCAATGCTGAGAAGCGACCAAGGATGAAGGTATGTATATACATACCCTTTTTGCCTCACTACTCCGTAATTATGATGATCTGCTCCTAATCTCCTTAGTAATTTTTACAAGATTATAGTATATATAAGAGCGTAGTTTTTCATGATTATTGTCCCATTCCGAGTCTTTATTACTGTTGCTATGTATGAACAATCTAAGGTGTGGGTTGTCTCTGCTTTTGTAGCAAATTTGATTAGCTTGGATTACATTGTTGGACCAACTAAATCTTAGGTCTTCTATGCAGAACCGGTCCTAACTTTTTGGAGGTCCCTGGGCAAAACCTAAAAAATGGGCCCCTTGTGAGTGACTGAGTATACACTGTACACAGCACATAACTAAAAAGAAATTTCGAAATTGATTCCAAAAAAAAAAAACTTTAATTACTTGGGTAGGGGATACTGATCCCAGATAATTGGGCCAGGTGTTATTATTGTTATTATTGTTAATGTTTGGGCTTCTAAAAAAAATATATTTGAGGCTCTTTTTATCTGAACCAAAATCATTCGATTCAACACCAAAAAAAAAGAAAAAAAAAGGACCCCTTCTGGGCCCTGGGCGGGCAGCCCTGGCGCCCCCCCTCAGGGCCGGTTCTGCTTCTATGGTCTTTTGGAATTGAAATTTATTGAAAATAAGGGTGAATAGCACCAATTGGGATGCATTTTTGTGACTGTCAATAATTAAAGTAGATGAACCCACAAAAATGCCGTAACTTAAATTACTGATAACTCTTTCTCACGTTAGGACAAGACATCTTTCTCGATCAATCCCTTTACCCCTCATGCTTCGCGAATCAGAAAGATCTCTCAACAAAACCATTTTATTCTAAATTTCAACAACACAGATTTGGAATCTTAGTTTGGGTATTAAAAAACACTACCTGGTTAGTAGAAGTAGAGGCTGTAGAGCACTCTCATTTTTGAAGACTTGGACGAGCATATTCATCTTTCGAGATGTATGATTTGTGCTTGTAACATCACACTAAAGTCAATAATTTTTTTACATTAATCATTCTTTTAACTTAAATTTAGTTTCGTTGTGTCTTGGTTGCCTACATTTTTGTAGATTAAAAACTAAAATGAAATTAAAATCTCGGCTAAGACTTAGTTATAAATCTCAGCCAACACTTATTGGCCCGTCTCTTGGCCAAGCCAAGACATTATTAAAGTCTTGGCCGAAGCCAAGACTTATAAAATAAGTCTTCACCTTATAATGTCCGAGACTTATTATTAAACCTTTGCAAAGACTTATACAATAAGTCTTCATATTAAAAGGTCCGAGACTTATTATTAAGCTTTTGTAATGTAAAGACTTATAATAACTCTAGGTCAAGATGTGGTTGGTTCAATGGTAAAGATTCTCACACCCACAATCCCACACCACGAGATTGTAGGTTTAAGTCTCTCCCCCCTCCCTCTCAAAACCTCGAATTTCAAAAATAAAATAAAAATAATAAGTCTAGGCAAAAGTGAGAGACTTATATAATAAATTTTGGCCTTGGTGTACTGTCTCTACACCATCTATATAGGCTTGGTTTTCACTTTTCAGATATATTCATCTCTTTTTTGATTTTGGTTTCCATATATATATATATTTGATTCTTCTTCATTTCTCTGTTCCAGCAGATCTGCATTGTTTATTATTATTATTATTATTTTTTTTTTTTGAATTGTTTAAAGTTTGTATGTGGATGTGGAGGGAAACAAGGGCATTTTTGTTTAAAATCTACCTTTGGTGCTAAAAGAACTTAGATTATTATGTTTGTGATGAGAAAAGCTTTAATATCTAGCCCATTAATATCGTGTCATGTAGCATTTATATTTTCTTTGATTAGTTATTTATGCTACATCATATGATTTGAGTAAATTGGACATATACAAGCATTTTTCATCGGTGACCATTACAAAAATCAAGCACCAACCGAAGCTTTCATAAAAAAGAACCCCTGAATATTACTGACTACATTATGTCCTTTGATTGACCATGCTATATATTATTTGTACAAATGTCCTTTAGGTGAAAACATATTTCCCGTTCAAGAGTTCGAAGACAATAGCATAACCACACCTCTCACCAAAGTTTAGCCCCTCCCCCAAGCCAAATATATATATATAAGGTGGTTCTCTAGTGAGGACATCCAAAAATTATAGCTACACATTTATAAAGTCAGGACGTCCATTGTGAATATGTGGCTGTTATTGGACGTTCTGAAATTATAAAGTTAGGACCTGATTAGAGAAGTATTCTATGTATATATATATTCTCTCCCCAAGAGTGAGAGAGACATTAGGACATTGATTCTCAATTCGATTAGATTGAACTAATTATAAATTTTCTAGTACCAAATAAAAGATCAAATCGAGAGAATTGATAATTAAATTTAAAGAGTCCAAATATGATTATAACCATTGGATTCTAGAGCATTTGTGTTCTGTCTAAAGGCAAAGTCAGCTCCAGAATTTTTGGGGGGTCAATTTGAAAAACTATTAAAATTTTAACATAAAAAAAATGTAAAATAAAAATATTAGAATAAAATATTAATAATTTTTTTTAAAAAAATTCGTGGGCTTAAGGGGGCCATGGCCCCCACTCAACAATGTGGCTTCACCATCGAACTTATATTGTATATTTTTTTTGTTGATTGTACTCCTTTCTTCTCCATTTCCTTGTTAAGAAAAATCAGGACGATTTGTTAATCATGTTGACGTTAAGTATTATTAATCTTTAAGGAGTTAATCTCAGTGGAAAAGCCACGTTGTTTAGAAGGGGAGTTATGGCCTCATCAAGTCCACAATTTTTTTTAAAATTTTAATAGTTTTTCAAATTGGTCCTCCTAAAATCCTGGAGCTAGCTTTGCCTTTGGTTAGTATAACCTTGATCTAGTAGAATTGATAGTCTTCAATCTCGCTGACGTTTACATCTAATTTCTGCCCATTGGTTCATTTTCGAAAAGTAATGTATGATTTGATTCCCAATTTGCAGGGTCGATTCGTGAAAAGAAGTTCGGAAGTGTAAATTTTTGGACATAGTAGTATTGTTGCTTAGAAAGTGAGTGGTTCTATGAAGTGTTCAAACTCGTATCCTGTGTAATTTCCTTTTTTCTTTTTTCTTTTTTCTGATCTCATTTGTTGCATTTATGTGTATATATTGCAGAAGCATACATCCTCTATCCCTGCCCCCAACCCCACCCCACCCCCAAGGCCCAAACCAAACAATAAAACCAAAAAAAAAAAAAAAGAGAGAATAATTGTAGATGCATTTGATGAAGTACTGATAAGAAATACCAACTTTGAAATTATAGCTGAGTAAGTTCATATGCTTTCAAATTTTGAGGAATTTCTTTTTGTAAAGATAAAGTAATTAAGGATTAAAGAACTTAATTAATTGAAATAAAATTATATTTATTCATTAAAATATCAAGTTAATCACATGAACCATCCATTAACAAGAGATTGATTATTATGATCTAAAACAGGTTTAATTTAAAAATTGAATTCCATACGGCTTGAGTTTTTTTATTTGAAAACACTGAGGTTGTGTATTTTTTTTTATTTTTTATTTTTTTAGTTAATGAGGTTGTGTAGTTCAATTAAACTTATTCACAATAAGAAAAAGTTATATTAATTAAGTTTATTTATAACATTATCAAAATCGGTTTTAAATTAATATATAATTTGATCAGGATTAGTTGTCCTTCCTCTAGTAGGAGTAGGATTATTAATTTATTATGCGATGGTTAAAGAAAGCAAATTTTATTAGGGTTTAGTTTTCTTTTTTTAATAGGAGTGGGAATATTATTATAGGCTATAAATAAAGCTTTGAGGTTGAAGATCAATTTATTTATTTATTCTTTTTTAAAAAAATAATTTCCAAAAACATTAGATGTCCTCTGATCAGCAACACTCATACGGACCGACCCCATATACCATCCCTCCCACCACCGTCAAAACCCTCCGCCCGCCTTACACTTACCTGCAATCACCGCCCCTAAGCGACTACGTCTTGCCTCAACCATCTGTCTTTTCCTCCGGAATCAACTCAATGGATTCTAAAAACAACAACAACACAAGGCATCATCAACAACCTGAAGAACGAACCGTTAGCGTGGGCGTGGCCAAATTGGAGCGACTGCAACAATCCGTGTACGACCTAGAACAGATGGTGGCAATGTTGTTGTCCAAACAAGACAACAACATCATTCACAACATGGATCTAAACGTTCCGTGTTTTAATGGATCATTGGGAATCGAAGAGTTTCTTGACTGGTTGGACGAGGTTGAATCTATTTTCGATTACATGGAATTCCCAGAAGACAAGAAAGTCAAGTTGATAGCTTGCAAACTTAGAGGCGCGGCCTCTGCTTGGTGGCATGCGAGTGTTAGACACCGCAAGACCAAGATCCAATCATGGCAACACATGAAGCAGCTCATGATATCAAGGTTTCTTCCAATCGATTATAAAGATACTCTGTTTCAACAATATATGAATTGTTGTCAAGGTGATCGGTCTGTGCAAGAATATGTCGATGAATTCTATCGACTCTTGGCTAGAATAGCTAGTTGTGATTTAGAAGAGTCGGAGGATTATCTGATTGCCAAGTTCATAGTAGGATTGCGGGTAGAGATAAAAGACATAGTTTCTCCACACCGATTCCGCCAGCACACATTGCCAAATGCAATTCGATTGGCTACACTTGCTGAGCAGATGATGCATGAAAGTGAAACTTTTACTTGTTATGAAAAGCCAAGTTCGGTTGAAGATGATGATGATCCACCTCAAGATAACAAGAATTTTTCTTCCAGAACTCCTTATTGTTTTTAGATGAGTTTATATGCTTGTTTTATGCAACTTTCTCATTAGGTAGAATTTAGTTTTCTTTCATCCTAGTATGATCAGTAGGATTATTATGTCATAATTAGATTTGTTTATGTTCTGCTTTTTACAGCCAGTTTTTAGTTTTTATAAAATTTAAATGTTCTTTTGGGACAAATTGTCTGTTCGATCTTGTGGTGTTTATTATTTCATTATAGTAGAAAATTCAACTTGTTTCATTAATCTTTGTGATGATAAATTTTAACACTAACAACAATGGATGTTGGAGTTATGGTTCCCAAACAACAAACAGAGATATTATGGGAATCATAAGTAGACTTGTTCATGATTGAGACAAATCGTAATCGATAATGAAAATGAGGGTGAATCAACTTTCATTGGAAAATTAATGAACCGGGAAGGGAACAAATCAGGGATCAAGTTCTTTTTCCTAATTGGGATTCCTAATTAGTAAATATGCATTATATACTTCCCAATGAGCCATACATTATACAACCATGGTCTTCCAATGTTGGCACGGCAACCTGTGACACATAGGCCTAGTTTATGGTAATCTAAACTTTGTGGTTAAGTTCTAAAAACACCGCAAAAATATTCTTTAAAGACACCTGCATCTATGCAATGTAAAAGTGGACATGTTAATTGGGCTGTATTATTATATGTTAAAATTGTGGGAAATAGCACTATTTTTATGTTAAAATTTGAGGGTATTACTAGTTTAATAAATTAAGTTTAAATGGAATAAATTGATTAAAATACCCTCATCTCCTTTTCTTTTTTTTAATTACATTTGTACCATTTATAGGTTTTTTTTTTTTCTCCTCAAAATCCTCCATTGATGGAGGACCAACGAAGGTCCTCTATCAATGGAGATGAAATACCTCCATTGGAGGTTAGGTCGAAATTGCCCTCCAATGGAGGTCGAAATGAAGAAAATGACTAAATTTTTTATTTTTGCCCAATAAATCTCGAAAATTATAAATATACCTGATAAGTCTTGGAAACTACCGGATAAGTCTCTGAAACACCAACATAAGTCTCAGAAACACAAAAAGCGCGAGACTTATTTTTGTGAGAGTGTTTTAAAGGTATTTTTGTTAGATCCACACATTAGGTGCTATTAAAACTTAAGTTATTAAGTTGATGATAGTCTTAAAACTTACTTTTTAAAGAGTGTTATTAAATTTTCCAACCCATTATTATATTAAATGGGACTAAAGAGTGAAGATTGACTTCAAATGGGTCACCCTAATTATTAAAACACATTGATCAATCAATTACACATCACTAATGTACTTTTTTTTTCCCTCTCTAAAAGCAGTAATTCAAATAATTTGACTCGATTATAAGAGGATAATTGTACCGGAATCACTTGATAATAGGTTACTGAGGCAAAAAGGACAACCCTGAGAGATGATTTTCAACACCATAACCTTCTTTCAGTGATGGCATGAAACTATGAAAGTAATATTATATATGACCACTTGATAATACAACTCGCTTTTGGCTCTCAAGCATGCAAAATTCGTGAACCTCCATTGACGGGGGATCAATGGAGGTCCTCCATCAATGAAGATGAAATACCTCCATTGGAGGTCAGATCAAAATCGGCCTCCAATGGAGGTCGAAATGAAGAAGATGACCGAATTTTTTTGGAAAATTTCATTTTTATCCATTAAGTCTCGAAAATACAAAATAAGTTTCTGAAACACCAAAATAAGTATCGGAAACAAAAAAAAAAAAAAAAAAAAAAAAAACCGCAAGACTTATTTTTGTGAGTGTGTTTTAAAGGTATTTTTGTCAGATCCACACTTTATGTACTATTAAAATTTAAGTTATTAAGTTGATAATAGTCTTAAAACTCACTCTTTAAAGAGTGTTACTAAATTTTCGAACCCGTTATTATATCATATGGGACTGAAGAGTAAAGATCGACTTCAAGTGAAAGAATACATGGGTCACCCTAACTCTTCATACACATTGATCAATCCATTACACATCACTAATGTACCTTTTTTCCTCTCTAAAAGCAATAATTCAAATAATTTGACTCGATTATAAGAGGATAATTGTACCAAAATCACTTGATAATAGGTTACTGAGGCCAAAAGCACAACCCTGAGAGATGATTTTCAACACCATAACCTTCTTTAAGTGATGGCATGAAACTATGAAAGTTATATTATATATGACCACTTGATGATACAACTCGCTTTTGGCTCTCAAGCATGCAAAGTTTGTGAAACCCCACAAAAAAAAACAAAACAAAACAAAACAAAAAAATTCCAGGCCCTCTTAGTGATCATAATTAAACCCTCACTTCAAGGTTAAAGTTGTGCTTTATATATGCTAATTATTATTTATTTTGTTGGCGTTCACTCGTATGTGCGTGTTAAAATATATATAAAAGATTAAAGAAGCAATTAGAAATTTACATCACATCGAGAATCAACATATTTATAAACATATTAAAGTATGCAAAATGACTCAGACAAGCATCAGCATACACGTTACTTGATAGTCTGATCCGCAGACACAATAATTCATCAACTTAATTAGTCCCTACTGATCTAATTAACCAAGAGAAACCAAACCCCAAGTTTCTTCTTTTGGTGGTTAGTGAAGACAAACATGATTAATTAGTAGTGTTAATTGATTGATTAGACACTTATGGTACAGTAAGTAGTTGTCCCAATAGGTCCTCCATGACCATGAAGCTTCATTTCCTTGATAGCTGGATCTTCTAACAGCAACACTTTGTCTTTGTCTCTAACACCAACCATGTGTAAGTATTCATTGTCTTCTCTCTCTTTTCCTTTGAAGAGTAACCTTTGCTCTCTTGGCTCCAAACTAGTCACCAATGACAATATCATCTTCAATTCACCTGAAAACATAAAATGAACATAGAAATCAATAATCATGAATAATATATACAATCATAATCAATCAGATTCAACTATTAAAGGCGCGTTTACTAATATGTAATGAAAATGAAAATGAATAAAGTAATTCCATCGGAAAGGAAATCGGGAAAGGGAACCTGATTCTTTCACTTATTAGGATTTATGATTAGTAAACACGTTGATGTTAACATAATGATGAAGAGATGAGAAGAGAAGAGAAGGGTTACCAAAAGTGGAAGTGGCTTCAATGGAGATATCATGGCACTGAGAAACAGTAGAGACTCTGACTGTAATTGAACCCTCTCCTTCACTTTGTCCACTTTCTCTCTTTTGAACAAGCATACCACCAGGCCTGAGCTCCCATTTGATTTCACTTATATTATTATTTCCTCCAGTAGGACTACATGACCCTCTTGTAGCTTCTTTAACACTATTGTTGCTACTAAACTTGCTGCTGCTGCTGCCACCACCAATAATAAGCTTGAAACTGCCTCTGCAAAACCTTTTTGACTTCAACTTCATCATTTTTGTGATCTCTCTCTTTGTTTCTCTTCTTTTAGTCTTATCTCTCTCTGCTGTGTTTGTCAAACTGAAAAGTAAAGATGAAGTGTTTGGTTTGGCTAGTTATATAATAGTAGGAGGGAGGCATATATGCATTTGGACAAAAGAAGAAGAAGACTAGCTAGGTTGAATAAAATAGGTTGAACAAATGAGATAATGACACATGGAGTGTGATATGGGCAAAATTTATTGTGCTGATTTTATGGGGTGCTATCGCACATGGGAGTGGGTGCTTGAAAACACGCTCGCTTGATTGGCGGCCAAACACAATCACATCATATTGGGCGGTTGGTCTATACTCTCTACCTCATTAAATAATTATACATAGTCACATAGATGATGATAATAATGATGGAGTTTATGTTTGTTTATAAGAGTGATTAGAACTATGTTTAAAAACTGCCAAAGAGAACCCAAAATCATGGAAAGGCAAAACATCAAGTCTGGCAGTTCCTTTTTGCTTTGCTAATGGTGGTCTCTCTTTGCACACTTTCTTTGCTTTAATTTTATCATATACAAGTGCTTTGGTAAACACTATACTTTTGAACAAATTTTGTTTATATAAAGATGACAAAACATGTTTTGGAAACTCTTTAATTAATTTGTTTTGTTGAAAAGCAATTAAAGTTTCTGTTCGTGTTCTCAAATGATTTTCAACTTCATTATTTGGTTTCACAAACTTTTAACTTCTTTTAACTACCACGCTAAACAAACATTTTCTTCCGCCGAAATATAAGGGCCTTATATCTAAAAAAAGAATTTATGGAATATATGTTACACATTAAGATAGGACTAAAGGTGAGAGTGTTTTTGTCTTGACGTGCTTCTTGGAGGGATTTGTTGGGTTTTAGGTTTAGTTAGGTGGGTCTAAATTGAATATATTTTTTTTACAAATTTTGTAAGGGTGGTGGTTGGCTATCTATAGGGTATCAAACCATGTGGGGAGAGTTAGAAGAATATACTCTATACTTCTTCCACATTGAACCAGTCTCTAGCTTCAATTTAACTGTAATTTTTAATGATTATTAAAATTAATCTTATGCCAAATCATCGTTAAGTATTAAGTAATCCAAACTTGATCACTTTCTCAATGATGGGCTGCTTGACACCATCTTCAAAATTAAATATTTACCATGAACTTAATTTCTTCATCAATATGTAGTACTCTTTTTATGTCAAGAATTCTTGATTATATCTACTACATATGTTAAGATGTGTTTCTTGATATATATTTGATTTCTTGTCTCTCAATTTCTGAATATTAAAAAGAAAACTTGTCTCAATAATTATAAACCGTTCGAGAATATCAGATTTTGTTAGTATTTGCAAATAATAGAAGGCTGAAAAAACTCGAAAAGATCCAAGAGAGGAAACCCCACATGTCATTAGCAAGAGAGACAGAAATAACACAGGCAGTGGTTACACACATGAGCTAAAAACATATGCAAAAATGGCTTCAAGTAGGCATGTGATCGAGATTATAATGGAGGGGGTCCCTAACTTAGGATGACATATATTCTTTTGCTCGCAGCATGCACATATGGGTCTAGGTATGGCAGGAAAATAAGCTGTTTCAAATTTCAATCCAACAATTTCTTGTTAAATACGAGAAAAGAAAAAAAAGAAAAAAAAGAAAAAAAACAAGTTAATTTGACCAACATTAAGAACCAAAACCAGAGAATTATATAATTTGCTTTCTTTTGAAGAAAAATTAAAGAATCATCGAAATTCGTCCATGCATGAGCATGGCTCTATTATTTAGCTTGGAAACTTAAATGTGTGATAAACAATGGGAAATCAGAGTTAAAAAGCTGATTAGTTAGCCTTAATAAAAGATAAAATATTGTACGTTAGTGTAGTGGTGGTGGTAGTTAAAAGAAGTTAACAAGAGTTTGGTGGGTACACGTGAAGAGATGATGATATCGAGACAAAGGCATGGAGATTGTAATCTGGGAATTAGATATATGGAAGCACAAGATAGATACTTACACGATTCCCACAGGATTTGCTTCTTGTTGGCATGCTCTCATGCAGATTTTATGCGCATCGTATTCCAAGCTCTTCAATTATTCACTTGCATGCATGGGCTGGACTACTTGTGTATTTTTCCTTTGGATTCAATTTACTAATTAGTATATATTATTTACAATAAACCAAATAATCATCACTCCCTTGTGCCTTCCTCTTGCTTGGATTGTAATGTACGTATTATTAATATATATAGATATAGCAAACAAAATGATGATGGGTCATTCATCATTGTTTTATTAGGATTATTTATTAACATCTGCCTTGTTTGTGTTTTGTTGTTTAAGATTTTGATTCCAACGATGATATTTATTCCTTAATCTATCTCTAGATCTCTCTCTAATAATTAATCTTGGTTGCAATTACATTAAAAGCAATCATTTTTCAATGGGTTGGCTAGACCAGCAATACTCTCAAATATTTGACACAAATTAAGTTTTGAATATTGGATTGAAAAGCTTTTGATTTAATGGTGTATATTATTCGTTAATTTGACTCCAAATTAAAGAGTCAATAATGTATATGTATATATACATCTATTTAATTAAGTAGAATCATATCACGTCTATGTCAAAAATGCATGTGTGGTATAATTTTATTAGCCGGATTTTTTTTAAAATGCACCTCTATGAGTCAAAGTCTATCGCGGGGACCTAACGAGATTAGACTATATTTATATAAACATGGTCAATACAACTCCTGTCTTAGGAATGGAGTCTCCTCACGTTTTGGCCATTTAATAGACAAATATGAAATTGTATTTACTATACCATAGTTTAAACCCTGGCGGTAGAGATTCATTTTGAAATTTTCAACCATCAATACAAAGCACTTTTGTGTTGCCTCGTTCTCTCTGGCTCTCATATCTCTCTTCAAAGGTTATTTTAATTTCGTTTCACATAGAAACAAAAACTTGTATAAAATATTTTACTGTCAAGTCTTGATGAGTAAATAGATAGATCATCGGATCACAGATTGGGGCAATGACTGAAAATCTGATATATGAAGCTGAAAATGTACAGTTAAGAGATTTCCCTCCAATTAAATTAATTAATTAAATTTCAATATTTCATGGACCAATATTTAATCAGTCAGACAAAAATGTTATTTAAGTACAACCGACTCACTTCCATAGTTGCAATTACAAAACTTGTCCCTAAAAACACTAGGCTCCAAATAATAAGATCAATTATTTGTTTTTAAATTTATATTCTTTGTTGAAAGCAAATAAGAAATCATTAAAGAAAGAAACAAAGAAAAACACAACAATCTCTTCAACTAATAAGAAACTTAATTAGGTTTGAAAAGTATAGTTAAATACTTATTTTTTATATTTTTTTAATATTATCTATCCACCTATCTAGATCAGATATATATTTTTTTTTAACTTTTTATCATCGGTAAGATTCGGGCCACTGACTTGTGAATCATTTATCCAAACCCCAAACTCACCCATATACAAGTTGAGCTACACCCCTAAGGGCATTAAAGACTTAAAGTTAACAAGACAAATAAATATATATAAAATATGTTACTATCACAATAATATTAATTAAAAAAATTAAAATAAACTTTGTTTAATTAGTTTTATTTCTGCCTCCTTTTCTCTTATAGAAATTGTAAGATATGGTTGGACTCTTATGAAAAAATAAACACGTTATTCTTTATATTTATCTTATGCCATTGTAGCTTTAGAAATATAAATAGAAAAAGAAACATTAAATCCAAATCAATGGTACTAAGTCATTCACCACCACCCGATGATTTATATGATGATGGCAAATCATTTAAGGTGCGTTGGTGTACGGGATTAGATTGAATATGATTGGACTATTTTTATGGGATTAGATTGGATTGAATTGGACTGGATTAAATTAGTACTGAGATGTGTTTGGTGCAGTACAGATTAGACTAAAATAATATCATCTCTTGTTTGGTGTAACATGGGATTAGATAAAAAATAATTGAATTTTTTTTTTTTTTTTTTTTTTTTTTTGTGAGGTAAGTATAAAATTATAAAGAAACAAAATCATTTTAATAAATTCAAAGAAAATAAAAATAAAACTTTTTAAAATTAAATATCGTTAAAAATTTTATTAAATTATTTTTTTAATCAGATTGGATAAATTTAATATTTTAAATATAAATAATATTTTTTTTAAAAAAAAAAGGACAAAAGACTGGTATAAAAATAGTCCCAGCCAAAAAAACTGAAAAAAGTTTAATAAAATAAACTGAAAATATTAATAATACAAAAGGAGAAAAGGCTAGGTCCAGCCAAAAAAAATTAAAAAAAGAAAATGAAAAGTGGGATTAAAATAGTTCCAACTAGTTTGTAGCCCGCACAATATGCGGGTATTGTAAAATCTATTGAGAGATTATGGTTGCAATATTACTTGGTGGATTGGGTAAGATAAATTGTGAAAATTCAATCATCAATAATAATAGTATAATGTCATACTAATACAATAGCTAACGATTGTATAAAAATAATTCATTATGGAAATAAATTAACAGTTTTATGTTTGTCATTGTATTAAATAAAGGTAAGTTAAATGCAAGCCTACAATTATTGTACCATAAAATCAATTTATTTATGTTTCAATCTTCATCTTCATCTTCATCTTCAAATACTTTCCTATATCGAAAAGAGAAACCAATTAAAGAAAAGTGACACCAGTATAAATTTTATATATTTTAAATAATATAAACGAAGTTTACTTCTTTGATTTCTTTATTTTTTTATTCTTTGCCAGAGCCATATTACAATTCATTTAATTAATTGGAAATTTCACAATGTCTACATGTGAAAATGTTATATTAGGATATGTAATTTAACTTTTTTTCTTTCTTTTTTTCAGGTTCTATTGTGTTTTTTTAATGGTAAAACAAAATTTGATATTTGGTAGAATTGATGTTTTTAAAAAAAAATAAAAAATAAGAGTCCATATTGCCAAAATATAATATATAAAAAAATTACTATAACAAATATAAAAGAAAAGAACATTATCATGTCACTTTTTCTAGAAAAGTTGGGAAAATAAAACAAAGCATAGCTATTATGGGTAATAAACTACATCACACGTTAGTCAATATATATATATATTTTTTATAAAAAAAAATGTAGACATTGATCTCTAATTTTTTTTTAAAAATTTCCTGTTTATATTATTCTTTTTATATATATATAGTAAAAATTTATTCTATACTTATAATAAGACTGCATGCAACACTACATAATATTTGTACTTATTCAAAAAAATCTAAAAAATATACGGTGAATATTCAATCACAAAATTCGAATGGAAATAATAGTTAAGCTAATTGTTAAATAGTGTTATCTTTATCTACATTTTTTTTTCATTTCTTTAGTTGTTTCTTTTGTAATTTTTATGTTTCATCAAATCCAATTAATAGTAAGAAAATATAATATGATATTAGTAAATATTTAAAAAAAAAAAGAAAAAAAAAAGCAAACACTAATCCATATCTTTTTTTAAAATTTTTTATTTATATTATTAAAAAAAAAACAGAAATCTATTATATATATACTTATGTTAAGGTCGCATGCAACACTACATAATATTAGTTGATATTCAAAAAATATATATTATAAACAATTATATAAAATAAGAAAGAAACAAATAAGTCTATATTCGAATTGAGCATGCACACCGACGAATTATATCAAAAAATATAAAATAAAAAAAAATCCCTACGCATGCAACAGCACTGGGAAGTGGGAACCAATGTAATTGTGAGCTGTAAAAAAAATTGTAATTGTTGTAGTTTATTTCAAAATACAATATCTAATCCTTAAAATTAATTAATTGCTTGACAGGATATATTTACGTTAAAAATAAATAATAAAAAATCTTCTCAACCAATTTACTTTTCTTTAACCTGATAAACTCTCTCTTCCTTGTAATCCTCCTACATATATATATATATATATATAGCAGACCAGTGAAATATAGAAGTAAAAGATAATCATTAATCAAGCAATTAGACACACTTGCTAAGAGAAAACCTGCTGATGTCCTTGGTAACAGTGAGATTTTTCTTATTTTTACTAAGGATTGTGTGAAGAAAAGATTTATTTTCTCCAAGTGAAAACATCGAATAGAGACCAATTTTTTTTTTATATATATATATATTTTTTTTGAATTTTTATCTACAATTTATGATTTCAGTTTTTTTTTTTTTTTTTTTTTTTTTTTTTTTTTTGAATTAATTTGCATTCTAATCTCAATCTAAATTATAAGATAAGTAGATAAAATGATAAATTGCAGTTCATAAAACTAAATTATAAGATAAGTAGAAATCAACGGCTTAATTTTTTTTTATTTTTTTTTTATTTTATCCTTGTCTATAATTTTTTTTTTTTTTTGTGATTTATTTATTTGTTTCTTTTGTAATTTCTATGTTTTGTTAAGAAAATATTGTACAATATTAGTAAGTATTTAAAAAAAAAAAAAAACGTAAACAATGTTCTCAAGATTTTTTTTTTTAAATTATTTTTTGTTTATATCATTTTTTTAAGTAGAAATCTATTCTATATTTATAATAGGGCAACATGCAACACTACATAATAATTTAAAAACAATTATATAAAAGAAGATATAATAAAAGAAGATCAAATGTTGTTCATAAAATCCAAATCAAAATTGAAATATCAATAAGTATTTTAAAAAAAAAAAAAAATAAAACAAATCTCTAACTTTTTTTTTCTATTTAAATTATTCTTTCTCAGGGAAAAAATCTAAAACTAATCTCTAACAATTATATAGGTAAAAAAAGGGGAAAAAAATGTACCTTTCTATGTAGGTTGTAGGAACGATATCAATCTACACAAAATTGAAAAACAATTATACAATTATAAACATATTAAATAATTAAAACAAAACAAAATTAAAAGAATATTTACCTTTACATAAAAGAATGTATGATAGCTAAAATTTTTCTAAATTGACTCAAGTAATAACTATGTAATCTAATGCAGTAATTGAGCAGCTAAAAAGTTCAAAAAACTGACGCAAATGACAATAATTGGACAACTAAATAATTCAAAAACTGACTCAAGGCAGCAAAAACAATTAACATTAATCAACAATAATAAATCTCCTCCTATTTCACATGCAATAATTGAGCAGCTAAAAAAATTCAAAAACTGACCAAATGACAATAATTTGACAACTAAATAATTCATAAACTAACTCAAGGCAGCTAAAACATTCAAAACAAAAAAAAAAAGACTAATCAATTAACGTTAATCAACAATAATAAATCTCCTCCTATTTAAAAATGAAAAAAAAAAAAATTGATTTTTATATATAAGTTACCTCTTCCTCAATTGTCTCTCTTTAATCTTTGAAACCCAATTGCTAAAGAAATAACAACATATTATTCAATGGAGAATTTAAATTTATATAAAAAAATAGAAAATGGATTGGAAAATGAAGGGTTGTTTAATTTTTAATTAATGAAAAGAATATTAATTTATATATGTAGGTCAAAGTTAATGATCAATACTATATGTGCATGAATACGATTGTATATAAAACTCAAGCGATGGATTAATATTTGCCAATTTATGGCAATGATCAGTTAGTGCATAATATTTATTAGAGGCTTGCACTATATATCTATATATATTCCTAGTCAATCTATCAATATAGTGCATGGGTGATACTTCAATGTTTATATTAAATTTTTAATGATTGCTATTCTTTATATAGGCACAAATATTGAAATATACATACAACCCCTTATTAATAGGCACAAATATACATACAATCTCTTATTTTTGGTTTTTGTTTCATGTCTTTCTCACTTCTCATGACTTTAGTCAAGTTGAAGTAATTTAAAGGCGTAATTATAGGAACAATTCATGGATACGATTGTATATGTGCAATGATCGATTAAATAATTCATAATCATAAATTAACATTAATCAACAATTGATTTTTGATAAAAATTAAATGTCAAAGTCTCCACACAACGACATGTGTTAAGGTGAGTTTCCATTATACTATATTATATAAATATAGATATAGATATTTGTGTCGGGACTAAATAAACCCACCACAATAGGATAATAGATGGGCCCCACGGATAGCTTTTCCAATCCAGTGTGTTCAACAAACATGGGGACTGGACTAGACATAGTCCAATCCTGTCCAACCCGGTCCAACAAACACAGCGTTAAGGGTTAATGTTTTAGGTTGTGTAACATTATTCAAACCAAATTTATGATTTTTCAAACATACCGTAGTAAAAGAACGAAAGGAATTAGTTTGATTTAATCGAAGTGGAAGCGTCAAAGAATTTCTACATGTGCAGATTAGGATTACTTGAAAAAAGTTTTCCAAAAATATGATCTAACGATCAAAAAACAACCAATAAATTCAAAAAATAAAAATTACAAAGTTTATACAAAATAATTACACCCAATAATTATTGAACAAAATATTTTCAAGTAAAAGAGATGCGTAAATAATATTATTGGGGTGCAAATAACATCGGCCATAAATATACAATTGTAATTTGTAAATATTATAAACATTAGGCATTGGGGGTTCTTATTTATTGGGTCAATCCTTCGTTAGGATCCAATGGGCTTTATTACCAAAACCCAAGCCCAGTTACATAAACCGGTTCGAACCGGTGTTAGAAGTGAAAACGACGTCGTTTTACGCTGCAACTAATACAACACTGGCAAGTGGCAACACCGGTTAGCTTTAGCGCCCATAGCCATATCAATTGAAAGGCTGTGAGAGAACCACACCAGAGAGAAGAACACCGAAAAGCGAAAACCCATCTAACAACTTCTCTCTAAAACATCAATCTTCAAGGTACGAATTTTGTTTTTGTTTTTTTTTTCGAATTGATGAAAACTCGCTGAATTCAGTTCCAAACTTTGCTTGGTAGTGTAGCAATTTAAGTTGTTTGTAACATTATAAACTACAATAAGAAATTTCGCATGAGCAAGAAAATTTGCATGTTTTCGTATCTGGGTTTTGCTCTGTATTTGTAAAATCCGTACAAAAATGCAAGCTTTAAGTGTGTGGCCTTCAAAAGGTGGTTTTGGGGCAGTGCCTCAGTTGTTCTTAGACGTTGGTTCTTCTAGTTATTTAAGCATTTCAACAAGAAATACGAGGAGAAAGAGATGGGACCTTGTTGAATCTGGTTGTAGTAGTAGAAACAATTCCTTCTTGTCTGTTTCAAACAGTTTAAGGTTTAGTTGTAGCGGAGCTTGTTGGAGGAGCATAAGATTTGATTCAAAATACGGGTTCTCTTGTCTAAAGCTGCTTATCTTCTCTGGCTTAAGGAGGAGCTCTTTCGATGCATCAATCGTGGTGGCTTGGGCGACAGAGCAACAAGAGATTGGGAATGACCTCCTTATAGCAGAATCAAACTCAGTAGATGGTTTAGATAGAGTAGAAGATAATAATGATGAAGAAGAAAGCGGTGAAATAAATATCAAGAGTGAAGTAAAACTTGGGATGCAAGAGTATGCTAGGGTTGATGTTCGGGTATTGGCACAGAGTCTATGGTCTGCCAAAACAGCAGATGATGTAGAAGAGGTTCTAAAGGATATAGGTCCATTGCCTCCTCAAGTACACTCAAGCTTGATTAGAGGTTTTGGTAAGGAGAAGAGAATGGAGTGTGCAATGGCTCTTTTTGAGTGGCTCAAGAGGAAGAAGAAGGAAACTGGTGGCATTATTGGGCCTAACCTTTTTGTATATAATAGTATATTGGGTGCAATGAAACAAACACGAAAATTTGGGGAAATGAAGAAAATTATGAATGACATGGTTGAGGAGGGTGTTCATCCTAATATTGTAACTTATAACGCTTTGATGGCTATTTACATAGAGCAAGGAGAAGCTAACAAGGCCCTTAATGTTCTTGAGGATATCCAAAAGAAGGGCTTTACTCCATCCGCTGTATCCTATTCTCAGGCCTTGTTGGCTTATCGAAGAATGGAAGACGGATATGGAGCTTTGAATTTCTTTGTTGAAATAAGAGATAAATATCTGAAAGGCGAAATAGGAAATGATACCGATGAAGATTGGGAAAATGAGTTTGTTAAGCTTGAGAATTTCATAATCCGTATATGCTACCAAGTGATGCGGCGTTGGCTTGTGAAGGATGAGAACCTGAGCTCCAATGTGATGAAACTTCTGA
The DNA here is from genome assembly GCA_954870605.1 of Acer campestre. Taxonomy (NCBI): domain Eukaryota; kingdom Viridiplantae; phylum Streptophyta; class Magnoliopsida; order Sapindales; family Sapindaceae; genus Acer; species Acer campestre. The sequence goes on along the minus strand of OX940803.1, from coordinate 9,959,511 downwards.
CAGAAATGGATAAGGCCAGGCTTCAGCCTGGTCGAGAAGAATATGAGCGCCTTGTGTGGGCTTGCACCCGTTACGAACATTATGTTGTTGCAAAAGAGTTGTATACCAGGATTAGAGAAAGGCACGAGGATATAAGCTTATCCGTATGCAACCATTTGATTTGGTTGATGGGGAAGGCGAAGAAGTGGTGGGCGGCTTTGGAGATCTATGAGGATTTGTTGGACAGGGGACCAAAGCCTAATAACATGTCTTATGAATTAATTGTCTCTCATTTTAATATACTACTTAGTGCAGCTAGGAAGCGAGGCATTTGGAAATGGGGTGTTAGGTTGCTGAACAAGATGGAAGATAAAGGCCTTAAACCCGGAGCTAGGGAATGGAATGCTGTTCTTGTTGCGTGTTCCAAGGCATCGGAATATTATGCTGCTGTGGAGATATTTAAGAGAATGATAGAAAAAGGTGAAAAACCCACAATCATCTCCTATGGAGCTTTGCTTAGTGCCCTTGAAAAGGGTAAACTCTACGATGAAGTCCTCCGGGTGTGGCAACATATGCTGAATGTGGGTGTGAAACCAAATGTGTATGCCTATACAATTATGGCTTCGGTTTTCACTGCGCAAGGAAAGTTTAACATGGTTGAGCATATCTTCCAGGAAATGGCTCAAACTGGTATCGAGCCAACAGTTGTCACTTACAATGCGATCATCAGTGCGTGTGCAAGGAACACTATGAGCAGTGCAGCATATGAATGGTTTCACCGAATGAGAGTTCAGAGCATCGAGCCTAATGAGATAACTTTTGAAATGCTGATTGAGGCCCTCGCGAAGGATGGTAAACCAAGGCTTGCATACGAGTTGTATTTGAGGGCTCTGAACGAGAAGCTTAACCTATCCATTAAGGCTTATGATGCAATTGTAGAATCCTCCGAAGCCTATGGAGCAACTATTGATTTAAACCTTTTAGGACCTCGACCACCAGACAAGAAGAAGAAAGTGCTAATTAGAAAGAATTTGACTGATTTCTGTCAATTAGCTGATATTCCCAGGAGAAGTAAACCTTTCGATAAAAAGGAACTTCACAATCCGCAAACAGAATGAATATTTACCTTGAATCATGTAAAAAAAAAGTTCAATTCTTTGCATATCCTTTGTATACTTAGTTGTAATACAGTCTATGGAACACATGCTCAATAGAATTTCTGGCATCATTGTCCAATTCCTGTGTGTTTATGGTACATGAAACGTCAATAGATTATGATTCAGCTCCATGATTGATTCGATTTTGAATTTCAGAGACCAAATGGGTGCTGTGTAAGGTTGGAAACCTTAGTCTTCTCTTTTCAAGCTTTTTAATCAGGAAGTAATTTCCAATATTTATGCTAGTGTAATTGCACTTTGTTGACATGAAAATGAAGATCCAGGCCTGGCTCCATATATATCACTATGATGACTCAAATTTGAAGCTGATACGACTCTTACGATGTGGGTGATTTCTGAGTGTAATTTGCACCATTAAAAGTCTAAAACGAGCCAACTTTTTAGATAAATGGAATGCTTTTCATCTGCTGCCTGCCATTGAAGCATTGAAAGGTTACTTTGATGTTGCCAAGTCTCAAAAACTATTTCGCTGTCATAGCATTATTTAGTGATACAAATCATACAATCAAGCTAGATATATTCCTCATATTTTCTTTATCACCTTTTTCTATTGTAAATTGCAGCTCTGCTTAAGTTCCAGGCAGGCTTCTGCATATCATATTCTCATCTAAGTTGCCTTTAGATAAGCAATAATATATATATTTTTATATAATAATAATATATTTTTTTTTATATAAAAAATATATCTATAATTTATTTTTTAAATGAAAATATTAATGTTTGTTTCAGAGCACATGTAAAATATTTAAAAATTGAGTAAAAAAGTTATATTTAATAAATAAATAAATAAATAAACTCAAGAAATTATGTGTTGATGTATTAAAAGAATAAATATGAATCGTTTCATTAAATTTTGATTTTTGAGTCCTTAATATATATATATATATATATTTTTAAAAGAAAAAATATTTCTCTTTGACTAGCAAAATGGTTGAAGTGTTTTCTATAACAAAACAGTTGATGGTTTTTTTTATTTATTATTATTTAGTGAAAAGCATTTCAATCAAAATGGCTTTTTACAAGATCAATATTCAATTCCAAACGAAGAATAAACGAATCTCATTAATCATTATTTTAATTAAATTATAAACATGTTTTGTATAATAAATAAAAGAAGAAGACCATTATTTTAACTTGTAATGCACTTTATTAAGACGTGATTGGAAATTGCATAGAGAGACAGTCTAGCAATCCAATATTAAACCCCCAATATATGTTGAATTGCTTGGTTGCATATCTAATTGATACCTTTCGTATTTATGCTTCTAACTTTAAATTGAAAGATAATGTTTTTTTTTTTTTTTTTTTTTTTTTTGACCGAATCTAGCTATCCATGTATTTTATTTTATTTTATTTTTGAAGTTTTTTACTATTGGTATGATTTAAACCGCTGACATAGGAATTATTTGTCCAAGCCTCAAACTCGTCCATCTACCATCTAAGTTATGCCCCTAGTGACAATGATAAGTTTTTTTTTTTTTTTTTTGTTAGATCCGCTGAGTAATCTAGGGATAGCAAAATAACACACGGGGACCCGCACTTATGTGGTGATTATAGGGTTGGGATGGGTTTCAATTTGGTGGGGATAAGACGGAGATAAAGATAGATAGTAAAATCTACAATGGGTATAGGGCAGGGATGGATTTTATAATCCCAGCCCCACCCCACCTCACTTAAAAAATAATATTTATTTTATTATTATATAGTTTTAATCTTTTAGTGTTATGTTTAAAAATTATATAAACAAAGGAATCGCCCATTTCGATAAAAATAAAATAAAATGAAATAATCAATTTATTAATGTTGTAAGAAATGAAATGTCACACTCTTTTTTTATACATGTCAAAGTGATGGAAAATAAAGGATCTCTTTTATGTATCCAGCAAGTTTGTCAACTTTTTTGGAAATGATACAAAAAAAAAAAAAAAAAAACCTTGAACATGGAGTTTAAGAATAGAATCAAAGTTTTAGATAAAGGATCTAGTACTCTAAATGTACTTGAAAAAAAGACTCATTTTTATTTCTTTAGTTATGAGAATTATGTTTATTTTTAATGTTTATGAGATGATTTTCAATATTTTTTTTGGAATATTATTTTAATAAATAATTTTGATAAATGTGTTAAATTAGGCAAATGGGGTAAATGGGTGGGGATAGGTAGAGCATACCTCGCCTCTCCCCGCTCCATATATTGTGAGGTTTTATGTGGGGTGTGGGGAAGGCGACCCCGCCCCATTGTCATCCCTTAATCCATCTATCTAGATCAAGTATTTTTTTTTAAAGCTTTTTACCATTTATAGGATTCGAGCCGCTAACTTGGGAATCATTTGCTCAAGTCCCAAGTTTGTCTATCTAACAGCAGAGCTACGCCTCTGGGGCCAATGATAAAGTTTACTTAATGGATCTAATATATATATATATATAATTTTTCTATTGTCAGTTCGTCATGATATAAAATATATTAGGACGAAGAATGTGGACCATTAGATTTACATACTTTAACTCAAAGTGTATGCACTTGTCAAAACTTCTCAATAATCTTCGTCATGATATATTTTTTATCAGGATGAATTGATAATAGAAAAACTATGTATATATATATAGAGAGAGAGAGAGAGGTTATTTATTAAGACATCCCTTAATTTTGGTAAGGGCCTTCCTCATTGTCCTTCTTCACATTTACGATGCGGGTACGGGTGTAAATTTGGAAAAATTCACTTGAATCTGACTCATTATTACTCACTGTTCAACCAAATGGCAAGTTGGCAACATTAGGATTTAGGCCCTTGGATTTGGCAAAATTTATAAGAGTTTTAGGGACTGTTTGATATATTCACTTAATATTTAATGGCATTTAATGTGTTCCATTAAGTTATTTTGTTTGATTTTTCAAGTGACAAATCAATTGAGTTTATTTTTGCTCACCCCCCTTCTCAACACTTGACATGTGTCAAGATGGGGGTATTTTTGTCCAAAAACTATTATGTGTTTAGACAAAAATACCCCCTCTCTGGACACATGTCAAGTGTTTGGGAGGGGGGTAATGCTCACCCCCTTCGAGCGGGGGTGAGCAAAAGTAAACTCAAATCATTTGAATTGCTCCAAAAATCACTTGTTTATAAAAGTAAACTTAATAAAAAAATCCACTATTCTTTATAGGGTAGTGTTAATATGTGCTCTAAAGGTTAATAACTAAAAAAAATTATATTACATTTATTGTTTTAGTCAATGTAATAAAATTCTAATATTCAATATATCTATTTATAAATTACATTATTTGTTTAATGAATTTATTGGCAATGCAATTATAAAAGATTTGAATTATTTTGTCTGTATTAAATTTCATTGGATGCAAAAATTTATATAAATTTGAAATATTATTAATAACTAAATAATTTTTTTAGAATTATTAAATTTTTCTTTAATATAAAATATAAATATATAACAAATAATAGTTAAAATGGTATACATGTAAAACTATTTATTTTCAGATGTTTGTAGCTTAAAAAAAAAAAAAAAAAAAAAAAAAGACATATTATTCGGTTTTCAGTTTTCAGCTACTTTTCAATCACTATTCGGCATTCAATAAAATTCAGCGTTAGTCTAAAGACAAAAAATTCAAACACAACCTAATTGTCTCGTTTTACTTTCAATGACCCTTTAGGTAGAGAAAAACAATAATAAAAATTGAGTAAAAATATCGTGCAACTATTTTTTATATAAATAATAATAATAAAAAAAAAAAATTATCATGCAATGCAACTATTTTTGTAGTCACTTTTAATGATATTATACTTATATTTATATATGATTAAATGAGTAATAATATTGTATTTTTTTTTAATTTTTTTTTTTTGAAACCTGTAAATGAATACAGTCAAATTCACATTCCATTTTCTTGTAACAAAATTCGTTGACCCAAAATTGGAATATCAATCACCAACATGTCACATGGAGCTATATTATGTCCAGATAGATTCCTGCTGTCTGCTGATGCAATAAAATAAAAATTGTTGGTCCGAACTCCCACCAACCTAATCAGGGAAAAAAAAAAAATCCATAGAAAAACATAAAAATCCTGTCAATTTCAGGGTCACCATAATAGAAATTCATATGGATTTCAATCTTTTAAGTACAAATACAATGTTTTTTTTTCTTAATATATACATTTGAAACCTAACACCGAACAGGTTATAAATATGTCATATAAAGCTAGGATATTTATATACATGGCATTCTGCTTGATAGAGAAACACAACAAATAAATGCTTTAACATATCACCTAATTTTCAAAGCTGACAAAATAGAAGTGACACGTGTACGTATCTTTTAGTTTAGATTAATACAAGTATCAATTTTGTCATCGTTTATTTATTTATTATTAGATTAATTAAATCTATAATCGACAAAGCATAAAGACAGCGCTGATCCGCTGGATCTCCGAAAACCAAACACTCTTTGTGACGAAAAAAGTACACGTGGCAGATTCTCATTGCAAGTAGTCTTCTAGCTCATGTGATAGAGATGTTATCTGATTTTTTTTTAATATTTTTTTTTAAGGATTTCTTTTTTGTTTTGAACACGTAACTTCGTGATGCAGTCTCATGATACAGGTGTGAGGTCACTATATCAATCTCATCTTGTCGGATGTCGTCTTAATTATATTTTCTTATTCTAAGGCTTGTTTTTTATTAACTTGGCCAATCATACGATTTAATTAGGTGTGGAAGCAGTGAATTTCGGTGACGTGTTTTTAGTAAAAATATTATGTCTTCTCTAATCCACAATTTAAGTGCTGTAAAAAACTTTGAATTGCCCCTATGGACCTAGCTTAACTAATAAATGGACAAACTTGAGATTTATGTAAATGACTCGTAAATCAGCTGTTCAAATCCTATCAATGGCAAAAACTTCAAAAAAAATTACATGTTCTAGATAGGTGGATAGATAGATACCGAGAAAAAAAAAAAAAAAAACTTTGAATTAAGGACTAATTGCACGACATCCCTTGAGTTTAGGCATAATTGCAAGCGTATGGAACTTTTATCTATAATTGCACAAACATCCCCTGCCGTTAGTTAACTTATGTCAACTCTAACCGTTGACCACAATTTTAACCCTCAATGACTGAAGTGCACCTAGTTACCTATTTTACTATCTAACTTAATAGTTAAAAAATGAAACAGAAAGGACAAAGAAAACAAAAAACCAAAATCAATCATTTTTTTTTTCTCTTTCATTTTCTCATCCCCAAACACAATCCAAAAATAAACTTAATAAACAAAAACTAAAACCCAATCCCATAAATCAAAACCAATCCTCAAATCCTCAAACAATAACCAAAAATTAAATCCACAAATAAAAAACTCAAATTCATCAATTCTACAACAAGTAAACCACACCCATTAAAAAAAAAAAAAAGATCAGAACTTCAACCAAGAGAGTTGAAAATATGCTCAAAGCAGAACACTCTATCTCACTGAGATGGAGATGGTGCTCCATTTTTGAGAGCGTCATTCCATATATAGATTCAGATTAGTGAGCTGGGGAGTGTGATTGATGTGGATGGGCAGATGATGGAGGTTTGATTGACGCATGATGGAGGCTGCTAGGCAAACGATGGAGGCGAATGTGCAAATGATGGAGCACGAATGGGAAGATGATGGAGATGTGACTCCACTATCGTAGATACAACTCCATTTTCAAAGATGAAGGTGCTCCATTTGGGGCAACGTTCCATCTAGAGCAGATTTGCTCCATTTTTATTGATTGATTTTTTTATTTTATTTTTTACAAAAATTGATGTGGTTTTGATTGAAGGAGAAGACTTGGATTATTGCAATTGAGTTGGAATACTGTATCTTATTTAGGTTTGTGGAATTGATATTGTGGTTTTTTGTGGAATTAATTTTTGGTTTTTGTTTCTGGAATTTGGTTGAAGAAATTTGGATTGTGTTTGAACGGTGAGAAAATGATTAATAGTTGTGATGATGAAAAAAAAATTGTTGGTGGCTTTGATGATTGTGTTTGCAGTTTGATATAAGACAAAAGAAGAGAGATTTTGGGTTCCAAGATTGGTTGTTGAAATATAGTGAAGCAGTGGACAAAGGAAAAAAAAGGGCATAAGTCGTTTTTTTAATGATTTAAATATTAATTTAAAATAATAAAATAAAAGATAAAATAAATAACAATAAAAACTCAATTTTTTTAAATAAATAAATTAAGCATTATACATATAATTATTTTAAAAAAAGTATATTATATTGTATATATAAATATATAATTAATAATACTTTTAACATTTTAACAGACCAAAAGACTATTTTACCCCTCAATTGTTAATTTCTAACGATAACCCACTGATGGCAGACCTGACACGGTTCTTCGATTCTGGTTTCGATTCTATGGTTAGGTGCAATTGGAACCGGAACCGAAACCGAAACCGGCCTATATCGGTTCCGGTGGTACTGGCGGTTATGAACTTTATATATATATATATATACCTAGATCAGATCAGCATTCAGTATCAATCCAAGATTCCATGCTCACTTATGAGATCACGAATAAGAAATCAACCATTTCTCTCTCTCACAAATCTGAAATCAACCACAGATCAACCCCAAATCAACCCCAAACCACCCCTAAATCAAGTAATCAACCCCAAACCACCACCAAATCAACTTTCGTGAATCAAAGAAGAAGATTAGAAGAAGAAGAAGAAGATATCAAAGATATCGAAGAAGAAGAAGAAGAGATCGAAGAAGAACTGAAGAAGAAGAAAAAGAAAAAGAAGAAAAAGAAGAATACATCGAAGATGAAGAAGAATCGAAAAGAGAGAGAGAGATATATATCAGAAATTAGAGATTTGAATTTAGCAATTTAGGATTTATAAAAATAAATTGTTGGAACCGCCGGTTCGACTCGAACTGGAATTGCCAATTCCAATCTGGTTTGAGCTGGGCGGTTCCTTGAAAATTGGAACTGGAACCTGAACCACCCTCCTTCGGTTTTGGTTTTGATTTTTACGATTTAGTTCGACAGTTCAAACCAAAACCATGTCTGGTCTAACTAACGGTAGGGGATGCTTGTGAAATTATGGAAAAAAAAGCTTCATATGTGTGCAATTATACCGAAACTCAGGGGACGTTTGTGCAATTAGTCCTTGAATTAACTTTGATAAATTTCATGGGCAACTTTTTTCTTCTATCGATGAAAATGACAAAATGTATTTATTGTTCCTTAATCAGAAAGATTTTTAAACTTGAAAGTCACTAATTTGGCACAGTACCCGAGTTACTTTCAATTTAAGAACAAAAACACACAAATTGAAATAATAATATAAACAAAAAGAGAACATTCAAGCAAAGCATCTCTTTATCTTCCACCTATGGTCCAGTTCTCGGACAATTTAACTAGTCTATCATACGATTCCTTTTAATTTCAGACCTCAGAAAAACGGTTCCTTCAACTAATTCCAGAAACCCCATGTGAGTTTTCTATTATTTTATTACTTCTATCTTTCAACAAAAAAAAAAAAAAAAAAAAAAAAAAAAAAGAAAAAAAGAAAAAAAAAAAGAAAACAGACCTTCACACAATGAAACTACCCACTCGTTTTTTTTTTTTTTTTTCTTTCTAGTTTCTTCAACATTGGAGACAAAGATGAGTGAATTGTATTGTATTTATAGCTTTTTGGGTAAGTTGGAGTTTTTTTTTGTTGGGTTATTTATGAGCTGTATAAGTTTATTTATATGTGTTTGTTTTTCGCTTATGTTTGTGACTTGAGGTTGACAGAAGTTGGGTGGTTTGTGTTTGTAAGGGACTAAGGGCTGATTTGGTTGAGTAAGAAATGGGTTTGCTGTGAAATTTGTGGAGATCTAGCAAGTGAAGAGAATAAATGGAACCCCCCAAGGGGTTTTTTGCTACTTTATGGAACTTTATTTGCTTTTTGCCTTACTTCACTGGCCTTCTGCTTCTGGGCATCATTAAAGGTTAGTGGTTATCAAATTCTGTTCCTTTTTTTCTTTTGTGATTTCTTGTTCTGGTAATTGTTTCTACATCTTGTTTTCACTGAATTGGGTATGTGTAAATGATTGAAACTTGAAGTTGTCTTTGGTTTTAGTTCTTCTTTTGTTAAATGTTTAGGGGTTGGCATTTGTGGTTTGTGTTTCTAACTTATGTAACTTGAGGTGCAACACAATCTATCTCTTTATGATGGTTTTTGAATTTTGTATGCTAAAAATAGGACATATTGATATTGGAGTATTTAGTTATTACATTGTACACATTGGGTATGATGTTTACTAGCCAATTAGTAATGAAGAATTGAGATGTGAATTAAGAGATGCTTCTTGATGCTGCTTAAGCATGTCAATCTTTCAGGAATAATTTTTTGCCCATTGGTATGCCTTATCATGACAATCGGAAACTCGGCTATCATATTGGGACTTTTGCTACCACAAGGTTTCTGGACTTACAGTTGCATTCTGAGGTGCTTTCTTCGATCCTTCACTTTTTTTTCGTTTGCCTTCCATAGCAATAATAGCTATCTTGTAGTAATTTGTTCTCTCATTTTGTTAATTTTTCTAACAAACAGAGCTAAACAATTAGGGCCAGTTCTGAAGCTTGTTATCTGCATATGCATACCAGTTATCTTGATTATATGGCCAGTGGTTGGCATTACCGGAAGCATTTTAGGCGGAGCACTCTATGGGTTTCTCTCACCAATATTTGCTACTTTTGATGCTGTTGGAGAGGGGAAGACTAATGCTTTTTTCCACTGTTTCTATGTATGTCTTGACCTTTGAAGTTTTGATTCATTATTAAAAACAAATTCATTTGCTTCGAGTAAGAAAGATTTTGTATCACTATCTTTGCAGGATGGAACTTGGAGCACTGTCAAGGACAGCTGCACTTTTGTCAGAGATTTTTGGGATATTTGCTCCCATTCCTACTTCTCAATTATGAAAGAATTGCGAGATAAAGAGGTTTCAGATGGAAAATATTATGAGATAAGGTTTGCAATTCGCTCCTGCTCATAACTAATTTACAACAATTAAAATGTAGTCACTTATCATAATTTTCAGCCATTTGTATAGTGAAAAATAGCTACAAAGTCGGTTCGTGTAAAGCTAGATTTACTCATTTGTGATTTCATTTTTCTCTTTTTTGGTTTTACTTGATATTTTTCATTTACTTCGTTCCAGGTTGCTTTACCTTCCTGGTGCTATTATAGCTGCAGTGCTTGGCATGATTGTCGATGTGCCAATGATCTCAGTTATTGCCCTATGCAAAAGCTTCTACATGCTCTTTAAGGGATGGCATCGTTTGTTTCATGACCTTGTAGGTAGGGAAGGCCCTTTTTTAGAGACTATATGTGTACCTTTTGCAGGACTTGCAATCCTACTCTGGCCATTGGCTGTTGTTGGATCGGTTTTGGGCTCCATGGTGGCCAGTATCTTCCTTGGTGCTTATGCAGGAGTGGTCGTTTATCAGGTTAAAACTCAATGGCCAGTTAGATACTGCCCGTTGTTTGTCTTACATAATCAATACATAGTTTGTTTATTATAGCTGTTTAAGCAGGCACATGGAAACCTTTGTAAATGTAGCATAGCCTGCACAATGCACATATATGCTAGTATGAATGAGATTTCAATTAATTAGGATATGATTTTGTTATGTTAGACACCTTGAATTTCTTGCATAGATTGATGACAGGATATTTATTTACATTGTGATGCCTTTGGATTACAGGAATCTTCTTTATGGTTTGGGCTTTGCTATATTATTGCGTCTGTGTCCATATATGATGAATACAGCAATGACATTCTCGACATGCCAGAAGGTTCCTGCTTTCCTAGGTTCTATTCAGCACTCTTATAAGTTATAACTAATGGTTGCGATTCGAGGTTTGATTTTAAATAGAGTTTAATGCATTTTTGATATTGATAGACCGCAGTACCAAAAGAAGGCAGAAATGTCGCAGACCAGTTCTCTTGACGGCTCCGTTAAAAATCCTCCTTCTCGCTCTGTTTCACTGAAGAATCGGATTGATGTGAAGCCACTTGAGGTATTTTGGGCCTGTTTATTTTGATTACTCAGAATGCTTATCATCAGAAATCAGAATAAAAACAGTATGCATTATATTGTATGAATTTGAAATGATTATTGGACTTAATGTCTGTAATTTGATTCAAGACATCCATTTTTCTTATCGAATAAAAAATGGAATCAAGAACTTTATTTGTGGACATCTGTGTTTTAGCTCATAAGTAATGAATGGAAATTTTGCTTTATGAATCATGTAGCTTCTTCAAGGCTTGTTTAAGGAGTGTCAACGCCAAGGGGAAAACATGGTTCGTGATGGAATAATAACAGTCAAAGACATTGAAGATGCCAAACCTAATTCAGAAAGCAAAGTGGTTTCCATTGGCTTGCCAGCTTATTGCCTTCTTCAGGCACTCTTGCGCTCTGCAAAAATGAATTCTCAAGGAATATTATTAGGTAAGTGAATGCTTTTCGATTTTCCTATCCAGGGGCTTTTCTTATGAATTCAGGTTTTAATGTCTCAAAAGAAGGCACCACTTCAATATTCTTCAAGGGAAATTTACCCTTGTTTACACTTCTCTTATTTAGTCTTAACATGTTAATATGGCTTTTATGTACATTTTTTGATGTAGTCGACAACGTTACGGAAATAACCAGCTCAAATAGACCGAAGGACGTCTTCTTTGAATGGTTTCTTAATCCCTTTTTGGTAATGAAGGACCAGATTAAAGCACAAAACCTTTCAGAAGAAGAAGAGGATTACTTAGGCAAATTAGTTCTATTTTGTGGAGATCATGAAAGGTTAAAAAGTTCAGGCACTGGCTCACCACCTGAATCTGAGCTCAAACGAGCTGAACTTGATGGATTAGCTAGAAGGTAATAATGTCACAAATTACTTTCATGACTTGTGTTATTTTGCTGTTCATTTAAACCTACAATGTTTCTTCATTGATTTACCTCTTATTTAAATCTATAGGCTCCAAGGGATCACCAAATCCGTCTCGAGATATCCAACTTTCAGGCGACATTTTGATAATCTCGTGGAGAACCTTTTGGAAGATCTTGCCAAAAAGAATGGTCATAAGACAATACAAAGATCTAAGAGCGCTTTGGGCCGATTTCAGAGAACTTTTAAAAGGAAAACAAGTTACAATGGGTCTGATCAAGAGTCAATATCGGTTACTACAAGGGATGTGGATATTGTATAATAGAAAGAAGAGGAAACTTGCAGACACGAAAAGATTGCATTTTTAGAATGATAAAGTTCATCTTTATTTCCCCAAAGCTGGCATCTTGCCGACAAATGGAACACACATTTGCATGGATGGTGTATTTTCCTTCAAGAACTTGTACATTACCACTAAATTAGATCTTAGAGGGATGAATTTAATGCAAATGAGTTCATTATTTCCAGATTTGTAACTTCTGTATCACGTCTTCTGATGTAATCTGTTATTCACTTATTCTAATGTAATTTTTTCTGATAATTCTATACTAACACTGGTTGAAAAATTTATTAGTAATTGATTTCTGTGTCTTCGTTTGTTCGAAAACTAAATGGAAACATGGATTTTGCTTCAATGGTATAGCCAAATTTTCCAAACAGTTCAATTGTTTCAGTTATTTGCAGTTTGTTTACTTCTGTGGACAAAGTCTAAAAGACAATCAAGAATGAAAATGAATTGTTAATAGGTTTTAGTTTGATCAACCCCACGATCCATGATTATAGCTATAATCAACTAGCTAATCCAAAATCACATCATAATTATCAAATTAACCTCCTGATTGCGTACCATTTCTTGATCACTACAACTGACCAAGTCAAAATGTAGACCTGTCTGTCCACAACCGTTTTCTTCCACTACTCCAATACTACACACAACACACCCATTTCCCACCTCTCAAAATAACCAACTCTTGTCAGCGCACTATATATATTAAAGCAAACCCACCATTTCCCATTACACTTGACTTTTTTTGTTCACCCCAAGAGAGCAATAAGAGCAATCAAAAAAATTAATAATCCAAAAGATAGCAATCATGGCCTGCATGAAGAACAACACTAGCAAAACAATGTTTCTGTGGTTGATCATCTTCACTTCTCTTCATTGCCTCTCTGTCTCGTTTGAGTTCCAAGTTGGTGGCAACAATGGCTGGGTGGTCCCTCCTGTCAATGACTCCAAAACCTACAATGACTGGGCCTCTGAAAACAGGTTCCAAGCTGGTGACACCATCAGTGAGTAAATAAAATAAAAAAAACAACACTACTACCCTTTTCTTTCTTTTTTAAGATTCCAACATGCATTTCTTTCAAGTTCTTGATTTTATATGTGCATGTTTGCATGTGTGCAGGGTTCAGGTACAAGAAGGACTCAGTGATGGAGGTGAGTGAGGAGGATTACAAGAAATGCAATTCAACACACCCCATCTTCTTCTCCAACACAGGCAATTCACTCTTCATGCTCCAGCGTTCGGGTTCTTTTTACTTCATCAGTGGCGTATCGGGACACTGCCAGAAGGGCCAGAGGATGATCGTTAAAGTCATGTACGAAGAGGAATCTTCTCCTGGAGACAACAAGAAGTCATCTGCTGGTTCCACCATTGTTGCTGCCGGAGTTTCTAAACTAGTCTTTGCTCACTTTGTTTTCTTCTGTGTTGCTTCCTATCTCTTCTAGTTTGTTCATTTTCTAGTTAGTGTTGTCCATTGTGTTTTTTTTTTTTTTTTTTTTTTTTTTCATCACTCTGTCTTGTAATTTGTCAGTCTGGACTTGACTTCAGTCTCTAAGTATTTTATGTCTTTTCTTTTGCTCGAACTTTAATGGAACACATAAATTTGATTTGAGCTTTATTGATCGGTGAGGATGGTGCCATTTATCTTTAGATTAACATCGTATAACTTATACAGTCAAATACGGAATATCATCAAACACAATATTGAATATCGGTAAATACGGGAAATTTAGAAGATATGCTTAGAAAAACAAGAGTTTGCTATATCTTTTCAATAATATTTAGTTTAATTAACTAACATGTAGCAAAGAGATAATATTATATAATAAATATGTTAATTAAAATGGCATTTTATTAATTGAAATTGATGTATAGATAGATAATTGTTATCATTAATTCACTTTGACATGTACAATTGTAAAAATATCAAATCACATTACTCCATTAAAAGTAAATTTACTTCCTCTACCCCTCTTAAACCTGGAGGACCTTAACAATACTCGAACAATTTTGTATGAGATGATATTGGACGGGCCAACCTTCGATCATGGGTTGGAGTCATGTTGCTGTCCCGCAATGAAAACCATAATATAAATAGAACACAAATATTCATTTTCTTGCTTCGACAACTCACACAGTCGACAGTAAAATGGGTACTTGTGACCATAGCGAAACACAAAAGCAGCAGCTAATCCTTGTCTCTGTCACTGTCACCGAACCAGGAAACGAACAGGAGCAGACACCGATTAAAGGGTTTGAGAAAAAAGTGACATTGAATGAGAATGATAACGTTTGCAAAGAAAGTTGGAATCTTGAGGGAGACTCCAATGGGACCAAATATGAGTACCCATCAAGGACCTATGCAGAAGACTGCTCTTATAATCTTCGACCTGGGAATCTTGAGGGAGACTCCAATGGGACCAAATATGAGTACCCGTTAAGGCCATATGCAGAAGACTGCCCTTATTATCTTCGAACTGGGTATTGTAAGTTTGGTTTTAATTGCAAGTTTAATCACCCTGCTAGAAGGGGATTTCAGGTATATCAATTTCTGCGTGAGTTTGTGTTGTGATTTTGAAGTGGGGTTTTTTTTTTTTAATTAACAAAATCCTTTTTTGTTTTTCTTTTGTAGGGTGTAAAGGAGAAGGAAAAGGGAGGCTTTGCTGAGCAGCCAGGGCAGATTCAGTGCAAGGTTTGGGTTTTGCTCTCAGCCAATGTTTTATTCTTATTATTATTTTGTTGTATTAGATTTTCTTTTACTTTGTGTTAGCAAATTTGTTTATCTTTTTGTTCATGCTGACTTTATCTGATTGACTTTTTGGCTTTTTAATCTTCTAATGAGTGATTGCTTGGAAAAGACTTAATTTTCCTTTGAATGTTGTTGTGGTATATATAATGTACATTTAGGAATAGAACTTTTGAATGTAAGCACTGTAATCATTATTACACATTATGTAACGTGGGATACTTTTTTGCAGTTTTACCTAAATGCTGGAGGCTGCAAGTATGGAGGAGCTTGTAGATTTAACCATTCCATAGAGAAGTCCGATATACCGCCACCTGAGCTTAATGCTTTCGGTTTGCCAATACAGTTGGTATATATATATTTTTTTCTATTGTTTTTGTGGCTAATTTTATCATAGCATTTCAACTTATGGGTGATGAATTATGCAATTTTTATGGTCATATAGGTGGCCTGCAAATTGTTTGTATTTTGTTTTCATTTCATGAAAGATTTGACTCTTTCTCTTTCTCTGTCTGTTGTACACACACATGACAAAAAATTTATTTCAACTCTAATGCTTGGTACTTGTTATGATGGACCTTATCTCCCTTTTTTTGAGTAAAGGAAAAGGAGGAGGAAAAAGGCAAAGGCTTTGTGGAAAAGACGGGGGAGATTGAATGCAAGGTTCGGTTATTGGTCATATTTCATTTATTTTCTGTCACCGTTTTTATTTAATAGACTCTTTGTAATTTATACATGAACGATGAGTGCGCAAATTTGATTTGTGGTGATAATATGTGATTTAAAAAGCCTGGTTAATTCAGGTTGGTTTTGCAGAAGGGAAAAAATGTTTAGAGAAAAACTGTAGGCTACTCAGGGAAGGTGAACTGAAAGTAATATTATGGTCCATAATCCTATCCATTTGATGGGTGGTCTGATTACAAAATATATTTTTGAATGGTTCTTCAATGCAGTATTCTAAAAGTTGAGCTTACTGATTTCAAAGAAACTCATTGAACGAGGGAGCCTATAGTGGCTTGAGGTGCTAGAAGGGGAAAAAAATGCAAAGCAAGATAGTGAGATGAATTCTTGATATATAGATATTGACTCACTGTAATGCAAACTAATACAGTCATGCTGAACTTTAAAAATTGAGACTAAGTTCTATTTTTCATGATGTTCATTTAGTAAGTGATAAATTGGAAAGAGGCTTTTTGGCATATTACTATCTTTGGTATACTCTAAGAAGAAAAATAATATCAATTTTATAATGTTTTTAACAAGTGTCACATGAATTTCGTGTCCATCAAATTTTCTAGTGGTTTGTCTAAAAAAGTCTTTAAGGTTTCTTGATCTCATTTTGCAGTTTGTTTCTTTCTTCATAGTATAGTGTTTCTTGCTACGTGTTGATTAACAATTAGCCTGTATTGTGATTTGTGATTGTTCCAGTATCACCTATCTGCTGGAGGATGCAAGTATGGAAATACTTGTAAATTTAGTCACTCCAATGAGAAGTCTTGTAGATATGTTAAAAGGTCCGAGATAGCACCTCCAAAGCTCAACTTTTTAGGTCTGCCCATTCGAATGGTAAGACATTTTATGTTTTGGATCATTAGAATCTAGTATTGTTGACTTAGTTTCTCAAGTTAATGAATACCTTGCAATGCTGTTAGTCATCCCGGCAAAAGTTGTAAATTTATAAAATTGACTTGTCGTTTCAGCTGGAGAAGGAGTGTCCTTTCTACATGCGCAATGGTTCTTGTAAATATGGAATTGATTGCAGATTTAACCATCCTGATCCTGTTGCTGCTGGAGGATCCGATTCTTTGAACTCAACCACTGCTGGATTATCTTTGGGAGGCCATTCTTCAGAAAACCGTGATGGAGAATCTGATCCTTTGCAATTAATCAGGACACAACCAGCTATGGAATCATGGTCTTCAAAAATGACTTCAAATAGGACTGTTCCCTACTTGGATAATCACCCATCTCTTGCTCCTGGGATGCATCTAAATTCTAACAGGACTGGGCATGAGGTAGCTCTTATCTTGGTCCAACCGGCCTCCTTTATGTAGTATTTATTGTTTCCCACATAGTTTTCCTTCCTAAAACCAATATTATCCTCTAGATTTATATTAGACCTTTCCCCTTAACAGCAATGTTCACTCTGTAATCCTGCATACTGTACTTCTAGATACATGGGACAGTTCAATGGTTGTTCACTCAGCTAATTAACAATGTCTTGTCAACCTAGACTTTGGATAAATGATGCTACTGTTTTTTAGTTTGTCAATATAACGTTTTATCTTACTGTTATTATTGAGTGGTGGGTGGCTGTGTTGTGTCCAAATAGTACCCCTAATTACAAGATTTGTGGATGACCTCACCCACATCGAGTTTTTAAAGGTTTCTTGTGCTTAGCCTTCTCTTTTTTGTTTCTATGCCCGCTAGATAGGAGTGGCAAAATTCATGGTTGACATTGCCTAATGATAGCTGTTTGATGATTGTGATTTGCATTGTGCATTCTATCGGTTCTTGATTTTCAATCAATAACGTTATTGCCTCTCTAAGAAAGTAGCATTGGTGTTAGATATTTACTGTGTGCCTTTTATTTGTGAACAGAAGAGTACCTATTTAGTTCCCTGCATTATTCAATCTGACTTTGTTAATGGTGCTGAATGTTGGAAGCCTTTGTGAGTGCGTGTGTTAGTTTGTTTTAGATTTACTGACGGGTTATTGTTAATAATTGTTTTTGTTATCATATGGATTACTCAGGGATCCATTTTCCCAAACACAAAGACCAGGCTTCCTCATTCAGTTCCTGCAGTGGACTACCAAAAGAAGACAACAAATGTCTCCACATATCATCAACGAGAAGTTGAAGAATTTCCCGAACGACCTGGTCAACCTGAGTGTGATTATTTCATGAAAACTGGGAACTGTAAATACAATTCTGATTGTAAGTTTCACCATCCCAGGAGCCGATTTTCAAAACCATCTGTTTGCACTCTCAGTAACTCAGGCCTGCCTCTGAGACCGGTAAGTTGCACCTTTTTGTTTATTGCTTACTTGGTCTTCAACGAACAAATATTGCTAAGTGGAATGTTCATTATTTCTATCAATTAATTGTTGATTTTGTCATCTATTAATTCTTGTGCTTCCATATGAAGCTCACGGTTACTATTTAAATTTGTGTCACTATGCAGGACAAGAAAATCTGCAGGAATTTTGAAAAATATGGTATCTGTAAGTACGGGCTCAACTGTTTGTTTGACCATCCAGATAATAGTCACTCGTCAGCATATGCATCGGGCTGTAAAACCGAAACTTTTGCTGAGACTAAAATGGCTGGCTTCGAGGGTGGAAACAAGACTCTAATTCAGCAGTCTGTCTAGGTATTTCTTTCCCCCTCCTTTTATCCCTCAGTGAACAAATTTTGCAGCTTTTTATAACTTGTGATATCGAATAAATGTAGCTTTTTATATACCTTTCACCATTTCGCTAGGATTTTACGACTCCTTAGAAACTTCCTTTTAATGTTTGGTTGGTGGAAGAATCTGAGACAAAATTGATATATGTTATTTCTTTCTAGTTAGATTGCAAGTTTGTTAATGCAAGTCTACTTGGGTCATTTCTCTTTTTTACTTCAAATACAAGAGCACAATAGTGGAAGAATATGAATTGTGATTGGCATATGCCATTTGACCTGAATTGATTACTCCACATAGAATTCTTGAAAGAAATTTTTTGAAAAAATAAGAATTTTGATCAACTATCATTCAAGCTCAGATGTACAGGAAATCTACCAATTCTACACCAATGTACATCAACGTTACAAAAATGCTTACCATCTCTAGTTTCTCCTAGATTACATACATAAACATGAAGAAAATGGGGATTACAGGTGGGTCGGAAAAGGAAATAATATCAATTACAGGTTTCCCTCCGTGACTCTGAGATAGATGCACGAAACAAATTTACAAACCAGTTGAGTTGACAGCTCCAAAGGCAGTGCAATTTCAGAAGCAGCAGAACCATTTTTTCTGCAATGAAAAAGATCGATATGATAATCGATTCAATGAAAATATGTCATTAAATGGAAAAAGCAATGTAAATTACATTGAAAAGTGATGGATCAATAACATACTCCCATAGGAGGATGCTGATAGTTTTCTGGAGGTTTAGAGGTAGCCTGGCTCCTTTGATGTTGAGATAATTGTCTGGTACCACTGTTGTTAGCATTCGATTTCTTCTCGTCTCTAGCCTTTGTAAATATCACCGTGAATCCTTCCGCTGAGGCCGGATCGTTCACGTCCCACTCCCCGAATTTCGGCAATGGCCTACCCGCTTCCTGCTGTAGTTGAACAAACAAATTACACCCATTTTGTTAGCAAATTCGGAATCTCTCCTCACCTCATTAATCATTCCTTGTTACAGAAGTTATAGATGTCCAACTATTATAATTTTTCCGGAACAAAGAAGCTTACCGCCATTAAAAAGATTGAAGTCGTGAGGTTTCTACTGATTGAAGGGAAGTTAAATTCAAAGAGAGAGAAAGGAAGAAGAAGAAGAAAGGATAAAAAAGAGAGAGGGAAAATGAGAGATTAGAAGAAAGATGGAGAAAGCGAAAAATGAGGCACAATGTTAGAGAATTGCATCAAATATCTAACTATTTCTGGCATCTATTTTGTTTACTACAATACAACCATTGGTTTTAAATGCATTATATAAATTATAAGCATTTAATAAATCTATGACGTGCTTATTCGAATATTACTGATAATTAAATTATGTGTTTAGTGTATTTATCTAGGACAATTAAGAAAGTCCGTATTTTCAGTAAATTTGACATTTAATTTAGTGCCACTTAAATTACCTCATTATCTAATTTTGGATCTTTTAAAGATTTAAATTACTTTTTTTTTTTTTTTTTAAATAATCTCTAATTAAAAAAAAAGGTAAAAAAGTTGGGATATTCTAACCCGGAACATGGTAAGCACACGCCAAGAAATATCAAAGGACTGCTCTAGGAGCAGACCACGTTACACCATCAACCAAACGGCTCATGATCCTCCACGTCATCACACCAAATTAAGTATTCAACCAATCCACGCCGCATAAATACCCATTTTCGTCATTTCCCCAAATTATATATACTCTTCCCAGAACCCACCTATCAAATAGCCTCTTCTCTCTGGTTTTTTTTTTTTCTTTTCTAGAAAACAAAAAACTGTCTGTTTTTCTTTCTCTCTCTCTCTCTCTGTGGAGAAATAACCAGAACAAAAATGGCGAGCGGTCTGATACGGAAGGCGATTTCGGGTCCGAAGGTGGCTCCGGCAGCTCGTCTGGTGGCGACGAGGCTGCACGCGTCGGAGACGGAGGCGCAGAAGGTGGAGCCGAAGGTGAGCCAGAGCACGAACATGAGGAAGTTCCAAATCTACCGGTGGAACCCGGACCAGCCGTCGGAAAAGCCGAAGCTGAAAGATTACGAGATCAACCTGAAGGATTGTGGTCCGATGGTACTCGACGCTCTGATCAAAATCAAGAACGAGATCGACCCAACCCTCACCTTCCGCCGGTCCTGCCGTGAAGGTATATGCGGCTCCTGCGCCATGAACATCGACGGCTGCAACGGCCTCGCCTGCCTGACGAAGATCCCGGCGTCGGCGCCGGACACGATGATAACGCCGCTGCCGCACATGTACGTGGTAAAGGATTTGGTAGTGGACATGACGAATTTCTACAACCAGTACAAGAGCATCGAGCCTTGGCTGAAGAGGAAGAGTCCGTCTCCGAATCCAGGGAAGGAGATTCCTCAGAGCAAGAAAGATAGGGCTAAATTGGATGGGATGTACGAATGCATTCTCTGCGCTTGCTGTAGCACATCATGCCCCAGCTACTGGTGGAATCCTGAGTCTTATCTGGGTCCCGCTGCTTTGCTCCACGCTAATAGGTATTTAACAATCTCCATTACTAGTATATTTGTGATTATAATCTCTGATTTAGCTACTGTTTTAATTGGGCAAAAATGTTTTTCCTCTTTTTTTCTTTCTAGGTTTATTAGGAAATGATTTAATTTTGAGCTCATTTCATTAGCTAATTTATTAGTGATAATGAAAATCTACTAATAAACTGGAATAGTTGTTGTACTTAACAGAGCTGTGTTGTTATCAGTTCTTACAAAATATAGCTTATATTTTTGTTGGAAATGTCCACTGATATGATTTTTTCAAGAGATTTTGAGTTTGTGTTTAGCGATCGATGGGATAAGGCCATTTGAATTAGGATGGGCATTGGGGTTTGTCTTGTTTTTTTTAAAGTTTGGACTTGAATCTTCAAATACAAAACTCTAGTTCCTTTGGTGGAATTCCATGGCTGGTCACAATTATCCAGTGGTCTATCTCTTGTTTTGGCTGATGTCCTACAAAAACTACTATGAATGTTGAAGTAAAGTTATTGTGCCTGTTATCTAATTTTATCGAACTTCTAACAAAATCTTTCTGAATCCACCTTTGATGCGAGATCCTTTCACTCGTTTTTCAGTTTTCACAAAGCCTCACAACCTTTAAAATTCTCTTCTTCTTCTTTTTCAGTTTTATACATGTCAATGTGTTATGAGAGTGTATCGTTTTTAAAATGTTGTTTTTGAAAACTATTGATAAAAATGAAAATGATGTTTCCAAAAATGTTGTTTTGAAAATGCAAATGTGTTCAAAGTAGTTTTCTATGAAAACAATGTAATAAAAGTAGTTTTCTATGAAAACAATGTAAATGCTTTTAGTATTGTCTTGTAAATGGGTGAAATAGTTATTTGGAGAGAAAACCGGAAAGTTAATGGTTTGTTTTGTAAACCTATTTTGAAAATGATGGATAGCAATAAATTGTTAGTTATAAGTTTTGAAAACCATTTTTTTTTTTTTTTTCATTTCGAAAACAAATTTTTGAAAACACGAAAACAAAAAGTGTCATTACGGATACTTAATTATTTTATGTAAGGAAGTTACTGTAACATCTTTAGATTGTTATATCGGCTACATATTCTATGCATTACTACCTTCTCTTATTGTAATTATTGATCCGAGTCAAGTTGAAGCCAGAGAATTGGACTAATTTCCTAAATTAAATGAATGTTCTTTCATTAGTCAATGGATAGATATAATATCTTGTAAATTTTGCAGGTGGATAGTCGATAGCCGTGATGAATATACAAACGAACGATTGGAAGCAATAAATGATGAGTTCAAGTTGTATCGCTGCCATACCATATTGAACTGTGCCCGTGCCTGCCCCAAAGGCTTGAACCCTGGAAAGCAGATCCAGAATATCAAAGGGCTTCAGACAAGAGGTGGTGTTTAAGGGTCAAGAAACCATCATGATGTGAATCTCACCAGTTGTTCTGGGATATTTTTGAAGGATATGCGAACAATATGGTTTTAGTTAAAATAATTGGCGCATTTGTACCGAGAATTGCATTAATTTCAAGCTTGTTTCAAATTATGTTGGGTTTTGGTAATCCGGTATACTTTTGGTTCTTGCATTTTACAAATTTATTTTACTAAAAATAAGATCCCCACTATAAATCTGTGGGGTTGTTTGACTTACATTTCTGACAAGGAAGCATGTAGACAATCGAGACCCAAAACTTATGTGGAATATAAAGAAATTGTTTTTTAAAATTAAGATTATAATCTCAGTTCATATGATTGTCATGATTAATTTTATATCTCTAAAAGGGAGGAAAACATAACGCACCCATCACAGAAAATCTGGGAGTTGAAGCAGTAATGGAATGAACCAATTCATATATTGATTAACATATATAAAAGAGAAGAGTATAGTTTCTAAAGCATATCATATTTGGTTAGGTCTCTCATTTCCTATACTTGGGCAGTCGGAAAAGCTCTATTTAAACAGATTGCAATGAAGAAACTTCAACTACCCAGCAGCTGATCATGCACATCTACAACAATGATGAAGAAACTGGTGGGATTAGATTGGTTTTTTGTCTTCTTGATCTTCACAGAAGTCGGTACCAACTTTGTTCAAGGAAGTAGTCGGTTTTCTTTTCTCGTAAACACACAGGACCTTCAGCCATCTCAGTATGTCACTGTAAGAGGTGATGTAACCAAAAACCTCTCTTCACCTGATTAATATGGTGTACTCAAAACTGAACCTTTTTTTCTTTTTTCTTTTGTAGGGTGCAACAATGACTGCGATACAGCTTGCTGTTACTGCAACATCGAGAAACAGCCACCTCTGTGCGAGATATGCTGCCGAGAAGAAGGGGTATGAGTTGCAGGTATGCTAACTCTGTTCAAGCACACCTTTGCTTTTGTCATGAAAATACTTCTGTTGAAACTCTTTAATGTAATTCAAATGATTGAACAAGACAAGCTTGTAATGCATGAAACTCGTAATAATTCGACAACTAATTTTCTTGCTTTTGCATATGCAGAACTCAGAAAACATCCTCAATGCTTGCAGACCTCCCGTCATATTCACAGCATGACTAAAGTGATGCACCTTCTCAAAATGCATGTATATTATATTTCAACTGGAATTATCATTCAAAAAGAAAGAAAGAACGACAAATAAAAAAAAAACACCTTGCGCTGTGAATTTCCCTATTATTTAATCAAAGGCTCATTTCAATGTGCCTACTTCGTACATTCAATTATTTCATCAACCTCAACAAATCCTCACAAAATTTCTAAGCATCAAATGCACAGATCTAGATATACAGCAAAGTAGTATTGGGATTCCCAAGGATAGCTCTTAGGATGATAATTTATACAAAAATTAAATACTCCTTGAAAGACCAAGGAATACAACAGCTGATGAGATCTGTACCCTCAGATCGGCAATATCAATATCATGCCCACCTTCAACCAGACCCCATTTGTCCACCTGCAGCCAAAAAAAAGTGGTCTCAGAAGAGCACATTGATAATACAGAAAAATAAAATAAAATAAAATTCCTCAGTATATTAAAACACATTTCTCAGAGACAAATTCTCAATGTCTCTGCTGTTTTGCATGTGTAGAGTGCTAGGGGAGAGGAGAGAGGATAAAGGCAACTTAGTTTAACAAGAACCTGAAAATCTTCTTCCAGTCTGATCAACTCAATCGCTTCCTCGATATTCAATTTTCCACGAAAGAGTCCAATAGCAATAACTAAAGAGTGTGCTGATGATGCAATTGCATCAATTGCTGCCAATTCACAGTCGTCTGTTTTCTTTAGAAGGTTTTCTACTGCCTTTACAAGACCATCCTCCTGCTTTCCACCGAAGAAGCTGGAGTATACCACAGGCTTAAAGCCAAATTCTGATTCTACCCAATTAAGTAAAGGATCAACATACTTTACCTGCCGTTCTGCAAACAATCGATGGAGCCGTTAAGCTTGGTAAAAATCCTTTCTAACATATACTACACAAATGTTTATAATCTAATAACTGAACTCATATAAATGTTATAAAAGAGACCAAACCAGATCTTTTAACATCTAAAGACTGGAAAATGTTTAAGCTTATTCATTGGCTTGGATTACACCCCCAGCTATGCCCATGCGAGATAAATTTCTGGTGGATATCATCCCATTATTGAAACAGATACTTGAACATCATGATGCTTAAGAGATACAACATGATTCCATAAAATGCAACAAAATTAAAAGCTGTCTAAGTAAAGTTCATTTTACATTATATTTTTAATAAGAATTTTCTCCTAATGATTCTAGTTCGTCAATAAAAGCCTTAATCCCAATAACATGGTCTACTTCATCAATCTTGTAACAAGAAATTGAAATGTAAAATCTGCCTTGTTGAATACATTTTGCAGTAGTACCTCATAGAAATAATAAAATACCAATAATTGAGGGATCTTCAAGGAGCTTCGAACATACAAACAATATTCAATGTGTAATCAAGAACTCAACACATAAAGAACGTACCATGGACACCACTTGTCAGCTCATTATCACTTGGAGCACGACAGAAGACTTGATCTTGGTTAAATTTCTTCATCAGATATTCAATAATCTTAGGCCGAGTGAGTGGAACTCTCTCTAGAGCAGTGCACACAAGTCTCATTAGTGGCATCGTGAAAGGTCTGATCCCATCTGTTTCCTAAAATAGTTATATCACTTCATTATATAATTCCAACAACATAAACACGTAAGAATTTAAACAAAAACATATTTTAATGAGGAAAATAACAATTTGGAATGAAGTAAATCAACTTAAAGTCACCATAAAATATAAACCAACTAAATTCATATGTAAGGGCTGAACCACAAAACATGTGAAACATTTTCCATTAAAAACTTCACCTGCCCTAATGTTAATCCAAGACATATAAAATACAGCACAAACCCAAATCAAGAGACATGGTTGATTTAGATTAAACCCAAATCCAGATTACAATCAACGAAAAAAAAAAAAACAATTGAAATACAAGAATCCACACTTAAGTCACTACAAAGTAAAAGCTTATGACAACACTCTTAAATCACAACAATTCGAATAATATTGCATAACCATTCCAATAAAACAGTCGCAAGATCAAATTTTTAAACAAATACACCCAAATAGAATTACATTAGCACATCAAAACAGTAACCCATTTTTGTCACTATAAGATTATCATAGCCCTAATCAAAGGATAAAATCATTTAAATTTTTCAATGAAGCCCATTTGAGTTACTACCAGTACAAACACAAACTGATCCATTTTCAATCACTTGAACCCAACTACACCCACGAAATTCCCAAATAAAAAATAAAAAAAACAGCAAAAAAAGTGAATGGAGCACATAAACAAACCTGGTAGTCCCACTCGGCGCCAATGGCCTTGGCTAGACCCAAAGTTGGTAACTTGAGAGCTCTCTTGGAAGGAGTCTTGAGCGTACGATAATCAAGCATCACCGTCCACCCATTCCCGTCATCGGCCTCTCTCGTCGTCACTTGCTTGTAAAACCTCCTGCCCACAATCGACCCTGTCATGAACGACATCGGCATTGTAACTGAAGACGACGACGGCGACGACGTTGTTTCCTGCTTGGGTCCCTTGATGAAGATGCTCTCATCGTTTTCGTTGGAGGAGGATGGGGAGAAGGTGAAGGAGGAAGATGGATCGTCGGATTGAGTCTGTTGATGAACGGCGGCGGTGGAGCTGAGGTGGCGGGTACGGGAAGAAGTAGCGAGAGCTCTAATGGGGTTAGGGTTTCTGATTGATTTTAGGGTTCTGTATACTAGTGAAGATGCCATTTTAGTTGATTTCTTGGGTTTTAGCTGGAAATTGAAGTGTAGCTGTGCTGAATTTTGTTAGGAAGTTGACTTCAGATCTTTTTGATACAGTGGAGAGCAGGAGAGAGTGTAACTGAATTGCTGGTTGTGAATTTTTTTTCATTATTGTCTGTTTTAATATTTCAGGGAATTGGGCTTTCGAAATTCATAAGGCTGGCCTTTTATTTTTTATTTTATTTTTAAACGGTACCTATTGGAGGATTCGAGCCACTCAAGTTAAAGTATTCGCCCAAACTCTAAATTTATCTATCTACCAGTTGAACTACGCCCTCGTGGGCAAATTCTTAAGGCTGGCCTTATCAATCAATTATATATGATAATCATTATTCACACACTCTAAAAGTGTATGATATGTTAAATAAATTTTATTTTATAATTAAAAACCACTTATTTCTAATAATATCATTAATTGTAAAATAAAATAAAAATCTAGTAATAACATTTATATTCTTTAAAAAAATAATATCATATATATATTGAAATATTACATAAATTCAATAATTTTGGAGAGAAGACACAACTCGAGCCCACAACCTCGCAGTATAGATGTGAGAGACATACCACTGAATCAACTTCATCTTGTTCATTTATATCGTTATATTGTTATACTTTTATATCATCCAAAAACTCAAGTCATCATGATTGATAGCATTTGTGAAGATTATACTCAAGTCCCCACAATAGGTATGGGGCGAAGATGAGTTTTATAATCTCTACCTCACCTCGCTCCGCTTAAAATATTATCTTTATTTTTATTATTTAGTTTTTTCTTTCTTTCAATGTTTATGTTTAAAAATGATTGAATTTATCAGTTGTGAGATTTTTTCTTATTTTTAATGTTTATGAGATTATTTTTTTTTTATAGTTCTTTGAAATTACTTTATATATTATATCATATTCATTGGGTTATATATTTATTATTATTATAATTTTTTGATAAATATATTTACTATTTCAATAAATAATTTTGATAAATTAATTAAATTGGGTAAATGGGGTGGGGATGGGAAAAGTATATCACACCCTACCTTATCCCACTCCATCTATTGTGTGGTTTTATGAAGAGACGAGTTTTCAAATAGAAAAATAAAAATATATATATATATATATATAGAGCAAGGTGCGGGGAGGGCCACCCTGACCCAAACTCACCACACTGTCATCCCTAATTATTTTGCATTTTGGTACCCAAACCATTTTAAGACCTTGGATATTAGTCTTTGTTCCTTTATGAACCCATATTTTCTTCATGTCGATATATGTTTTCAATCAAATTGAGCATGCATAAGATTTATAGACAATACTATATTACTATTACATCATATTTATTGCTTAAATATTCTTTAACAAATTAGTTTTTGTAACATTTTTGTTTAATGCAATGTTTATATTTGAAGTCACATTTATCAAAAACATATTTTTAAGATCCAAGCAATTTTTCTAAATTATTTAGGTCATTTGTAAATTTTAAAACACTTTCATTCAAATCATGGACATTTTTATTGAGAACTTCATTTATTTATTTATTTTTTCAAAGTCATCTTATAGAGATGTGATTTTTTCTATAAGCTTTTTGGTTTTCTTAAAATCAAACTTTCTATATTTTTAAGCAGACTCCTAAACATGCAGTTCATCATAAGAATACTAGAAATCAAATTCAATTGCATTTGAAGTAAGAAGTTACCTCATTTCCATTGATCATAAAATATATATATATATTTGCCACTTCTTCGTCTTCCTTTTGTTCTAAAGTACTTTAACCATTATGTCCTTAGATGGTTGTGCCCGTAAGATTCTATCAAATATATTTTTATATTATACACAACGTTAAAATGTTAATACTCTTATCATTTAAAGAAAGCTTTTTCTTGTCATTTTCATCTGACTCATTTGAGAGTTCGTGGACTACTTGATCTCTTTATCAATTTTACTAGGAATGTAAGGAAGCATTACAAACAAATTAAACTTCCCAAATATTATTATAAATAAATAAATAAATAGTTATTCCGGTTCTCCAACAACTTTAAACAAAAGACACTCTTGAGCCTCTTGTCAATGTGGTCAGACCCTCTTCTGAGAGCCTTCACCACAATGGTTCAACGCCCATTGTGTACGTGTATATATTTTGATTATTTGTACCCCTTGGCTTTTAATCCTAAGGGTGGGTGTAGTCCCACCAATTGTGGGTGCTCTCTCTCTGTTTGTGGGAGCTGTAGTCCGGGCTGCGCTAGTAGAGTCCAATCTCGCCGGATCCCGACAGTTGTTGTATTTCAAAAAAAAAAAAAAAAAAAAAAAACCTTAAACAAAAGACGAATATTCATAAAATAGATAAATAATTACACATTAGAGAGAGAATTGATTGAGATTTGAGAAGATCAAACACGGAAATTACGGTTGTTACACGCTTTCAAACTTCACCAAACTTGAAATTTTTTATTTATTTATTTTTCCTTACATTTTCTTAATAATTTCATAATCAATAGTACGTCATCACGATATCTAGTTCAAGTACTACTGCAATTAAGTTTGATCTGCTTTATTTTTGTTTGCAACAATGACTCGCTTTCCTTTACAATTTATGTAAGTTGATGATTTCAGTTTCTTACCCTTTTTTTTTCCTGAAAATCAGGATGTATTTGCGCGGTTGTGATCCAACGGTGAGTCACTTTTGCTTTTCAGACACACAGGTTGTTTGTCAGGAAAGATAACTAGATAAGGAGAAATTCGTCAATGGGACGGTTTCATTACCATTTGGTGAGACCGCTCCAATAAGATTGTATTATTTATCTAGAGAATATAAGTATATAGAGTGATGCTATTGGCACTCCTCTTACTAATCTATTTATTCCCCATTTTTAAAATTATTTAGTATTTTTTTTTTTCCTTTATCAAAATTTATAAAAGAGACATACAATTTAAGAAAAATAATATTCTATAAAGTAAATCTAATAAAACTTCACATTCCTTAAAAAAAAATTAAAAAAAAAAACAAAAAAAAAACGTTCTTTTAATCCTTTTCTTGATTTTTTTTTCTTCATAACTCTTAAACTCTAAAAATACCTGTATTGGATCCTATCTAAACAATAAATCTAACACTTAGGGTGCATTAGACAAATGAGATATTAATTATTATTTAATCTCATTACTTTTTTAGAATCTAAAAGTGAAATGAAGATAGTCAAAATAAATATTTGCTCTTTGCTTATTGTTTCGTTTTGTTTGTGGGTTGTTTTGTTTTTTTTCTCTCTGTGTATTTTGTCTTGAGTTGCTCTGTTCTTTGCCCTTTTCTTGAGGCTGTTTGCTTGTTCTTTGTCCTGTGACTTCCTGCCTTCCTGGCCTTTCCTATAAAGCTTGATGTTAAAAAAAAAAAAAAAAAAAAAAAAACACTAAAAAAGAAATAAGAAGAAAAAAAAAATCGAGATATTATAGATGGGGTTTATTAAGTTTGAAAAATAAGTAAAATGATAGTTTTGGAAATAAATAAAATAAATTAATAATAACATTTAACTGTATTTAATTAAATCAAAATTTAAATAAATGGGGTATAAATAGATCAATAGAGGGTGTATCAATAGCACCACTCAAATATATATTATTAAATTATAATTTGATGCAATCTCATTGGACGGTCTCATTGGGTGGCAATGAAACCGTCATATTAAAGATTTTCTCCTAAGTTGATAACACGAGAGTGACTCACTTATGATTCAAATGAACATAGACATGAAGTTGGGCGATATGGAGATTTAATTCGTCAACCTCAATAATTCCAAAATTTTCAATCACCTTTTTTCTTTTGAGTGTTGTATCGAGCTAGTAATGTACTATGCTCCAAGATAATAATAATAATAATAATAAAAAAGAGAAAGGGAAAATAATATCATATTTTTAAATAAAAATTAGATAAAAAGTGCATAA
Source organism: Acer campestre (assembly GCA_954870605.1). Lineage (NCBI taxonomy): Eukaryota > Viridiplantae > Streptophyta > Magnoliopsida > Sapindales > Sapindaceae > Acer > Acer campestre. Next base: position 9,929,135 of record OX940803.1, on the reverse strand, counting down.
AACACATTCTTTCTTTTTCTTTTTTTTTTTTTTTTTTTTTAACACGACGCTTAGTAATTTTTTTTCTTTCTAAAAATCGAATATTTATACGGTTGTACCGTAGATATGGTTATATATTTTTATTTGATAGGGTATAAATAATTAAATAAAAATAATTTAATAAATACTAGCACAGTATTATATAAATAAATAAAGATATACAAATGATTTTACTATTTAAACAAAAGAAATGATTTTGATTTTTACATTATATATTATATATATATATTTATAAAATTGAAAGTTCAACGAATAGATATGCACATCATCTCTTAGTACAAGCAATGGTGCACACCTCCTTCCGCATTAGTAGTGAGGGGTTTAAATTCCTCATTCGTATTTTATAAGCACGTGTGAAGAGTTTTCTTCTCGGTTTGTGAGAGTAGTTATCTAACGTTATAAAAGTAGATATCTGGGCCGCAGATATATTGTTTGATCTCGGTAGGTTCCGACAACCCTATTGTAATATTTCAGGAAAAAAAAAAACATATATATATACTAAAAATTATCAAGTGCGTTATCTCACATGAATTTCTTTTGATAATTAATAATATTGTAAAAAAAATCGTACGGGATAGAACATGTGACATCACTTTATATTTTTAAGTTGTTTTACCATCTAGAAAAAAAAACAATTTAATAAATTTAATCGGTCAAATTCATGAAAAAAAAAATATATATATTGTGAAACCGTCCAATAAAGTTATGTCATATTAAAATTATCAGTAATGCTACACATTTCATTTAAAATTCCACATTTTTCATCCCAACACATGTGGCATGTGAGGTGTTAAATGGTGAGTGGTTACATAAGGTAGGTGAGATAAATCATCATTAATATATATCCACTCACAATTTGATATCTCACATACCACATATGATGGAATTTTAGATGGGATGTTTAGCTTTATTATAAAGCTATTTGCATTGGAAATAAAAAATTTATTACTTTAATTCGATAAATTTCATTGGAGTGTTTCACCCATGATGCTTGAAACAGTCTCCACGTTCACACTGATTAACGTTAAAGTGGACAAAATGAAACTAACATGTATTGAACGGTCCAGATTCAATGAATCTGAGCAGTCAGTTGGAAAAGTATCGGAGAAAAGAACAAATACAACAGCCATGGCGTCAGCTGCTACCTATAAAAACAATCGTATGGCTTTTATATTTGTCTGCTTCTTCTTCTTCTTCAGAGAGAAATGGCTTCGTGGAATTCGACTCCACTGGAAATCACATACGAAGTATTTGGATGGATATCATTCGTCTCCTGGTCCGTCAGTTTCTACCCTCAAGTCATCTTAAATTTCCGACGCAAACGGTACTTTTTCTTTCTCTTTCGATTCCAATTTCCAATTTCCAATTTCGAGTTTTGTTTGAAATTGTGTATTGTGTTGACATCGAAATTGATGGGTATTTTGGGGACAAATTGGACTCAGTGTTATAGGGTTGAACTTCGATTTTGTGGTTTTGAATTTGACGAAGCACTCCTCTTACATGATTTACAACATCTGTCTCTTCTTCAGTCCCGTTATTCAAAAACAGTACTTTGAAAAGTACGGCTTTGGACAGGTTTGTTTCCTTTTCTCTATTGTGACATATTCTTGTGATTTAGTTTTTGGAATGTTAAGATGTTTAATATATGAAGTGGTTTAGTTCTTGTGCATTTTTTTTTTTTTGTTATTGGAATTTGATAGAAATGTTAAGACTGAGGTTTCTAGCAATGGGTGGTCATGCTAACACTAGTGATTACTAGTCCTTGGATTTCAGTCTAAGGGTCCATAAAAATTGAAGTTTTTTAGGAACGAAAAATCGATTACCTAATGATGCTTTGAAAATTCATTGATAATCTCATGGATTTGACTTGTTGGTTTTGTTTCTGCTTGCTATATAGATGATTCCTGTGGCTGCAAATGATGTTGCCTTCTCAATACATGCTGTTCTGTTGACTGCGATTACTCTGTTCCAAATTGCAATTTATGAAGTAAGTGCCTTGATGTTCTCAAGTGTTTTTCCTTTGTTGGAAGATTTGTGTGCTTTTTTTTTTGGGGCCTGTGGGTGTCAATTGATTTGTGTTTATTGCTATATATGTTGTGCAGCGTGGAAGTCAAAAGATCTCTAAGACTGCTATAGGAATTGTCTCTGCTGTTTGGTTAGCTGTTGCAATTTGTTTCTTCGTGGCGTTGCCTCACCATTCTTGGCTCTGGCTCATCAACATCTTTAAGTAAGTTGCTCTTTTGATGTTGTCGACCTTTGCGCTGGATATTCGAAACTTATAATATAGTTTTAGTAATTCCATTTCGGTCTTGAACTGCTGTTGTATAGTTTTGTAATGCATATGCTTAATGTTGAACTTTTTTTTTGTCTTTTCGAAACTTATATTAATTTAGTTTCTCAGCTCCGTTGATCAAATATTCTAATATTTTGTAACTTTGATTTTGTTTCAGCTCAATTCAAGTTTTTATGACGCTCATTAAATATATTCCGCAGGTCAGAATTTCCTGCTTTGTGAAATTAATTTAGTATTTAAGGAATTCTAGTTTTCTCCGGCAACTGTTGTTTTGTACCTTGGCTGACACCAATTCAATTGTTACCGTTTGATGTGATTGGGATTAACCCTTTTCTTTCAGATTTTGTTAGTTCTATAAAAAATATCACTCCCTCATACTTTGTAATCTTCAAGTGGCAACCCTCTCTACGTTGAATTTATTATTTGTGCTGTTAAGGGTGCATTTTTCAATTAATTCACATATTAGTGCTAGTGATAAGATCTTCTCATGTGCTCATTGCTGGATCAATCCGTTTTAAGATTTGTAATGGTACTTATATCTTTCAGCGTATCTGCTGAATGTGTTTCTCTTTGCCAGATCTCCATATTGAACTAGATGTTATATGTTGCAATCCCAATTTATATATTTAGTTTTCGTGGGAAGTTTTAATTCCACCAAATTAATGTCACTGCTATTTAGAGCCTTTGATAATCCAGTTTCATAAAATATAGTCATATTGAAAGAAGAAATTAATGTTATATCCATTTTCCTCTAGAGTTTTGTTGTTAAAATAATCCTTTACAAACACTTTAAAGACTTTTCTCATTTGCAAACAGTTTAGAACCTCCCTTTAGTTATCTTTGTCTATTAAGACTTAATAATCTAAATCTTTCAGGTTGTTTTCTGTCATGGCCCTGATGTGCTTTAAATTTGTATCACACATGTATTTACTTGCCATTAGTGTAGTGTAATTAATAGAATAAATAGTTCGATAAGAAATGCATAGGAACTGTAAAGAATGAATGTTATATGAGCATATGATAATAACAACTTTATCTAAATTTACATCTAGTGACAATCTGGATTAATATTTACTATCAATATATTTGTTATCTCTATCACATGAGATGATTCATCGAAAACCATATACTATGTATAATAGTTGTCTCAATAAGTTGAATGTTATGGACTTATGGTTAAATTAATTAGTTTTTTGGTGTCGGCCATTTATAAGTGTTTTGTACTATGTTATAAATACAGGCGGTAATGAACTTCAGGCGAAAGAGCACAGATGGGTTCAGCATTGGAAATATATTACTTGATTTTCTTGGAGGGTGCACAAGCTATGGACAGATGATTTCCCAGTCTATTGATCAAAGTATGTCATGGTTCTAACTTCTTATTCATGTCATATGAAATTATTGTTTGTGCATATGTTGATTTTAATCTCTTTACGTTTTTCAGATTCCTGGGTTAACTTCTATGGAAATATAGGGAAGACGTTGCTATCTTTGGTATGTAATGTTGAATCCCCTTCTATTTGAGCTTTGTATTCTATTCTAATTATTATTCGAAAAAACTCATTAATCTTATGCTAGTATCTTATTAATTGTTTTCTCTATGTGGTAAAAAAAAAAAAAAAAAACCTAGTTTGTCTTAGAGATCCATTTCATGATAATTATGCTGAATTAATTTTGGGGTAATATGTTTTGCAGGTATCCATTTTCTTCGACCTTCTCTTCATGTGTCAACATTATTTGTTGTATCCTAACAAAAAAGCGGTAATCTCTTCTAAACTCAACAAAGACGGTGCAGATCCATTACTTAAGTCTTCTGATCACCCAGAATCTGAAAATGTGTAATTTCAGGAGATCCGTGAAACTGTATAGAAATCAGTCATCATTTCTGCTGTTTATGCACTGTTAATTTGTGTGATTTTATCATATTTATGTACAGGAAGAAATATTCATTCCGAGATATAAAAACTTGCTATTAAGTAGTAATGTGTGATCGATAATAACTCTTAATCGTATAGCAATCTATGATGTTTGTTGGAGATGTATTATGAAAAACTGGATCTGCTGATAAGGCATCTAACGAGTTGATAATCCGTGCTAGATCGGAAATGAGTAGACGAAAAGGAAGGCCTTCTCTCCTGGTGCACATTCTACAGCAATGACAGAGTAGAGAGCATATGTTGTGGTTAGTCCACACCAAGCATATGCAAGTTTAGCATGAGCATACGTGGACTAGAGTTTATTATCAAATCAAAATGTCTTATTTTACAAAGTAATAAGCAGTTCAGGAGATGATAAGAAAACGCTAAGGAGTTAGAAAACTATGAGATATATATAGTTCCCAAATGTTACTTCAATTTTGGTCCTTGTTTTTCAAGCCATTACTTTATTTTTACCTTAAAATCTAACAAAAGATAATCGATGAAACGAGGCATGTCATGTGAGATTGTCGGTCTAAGTCGAGATTGTCGGACTACGTCAAATTCTCCTCATTAAACATTGATTTTTTTAATTTTTTTTTTAGCTAGCAAACGCAATGCATTAGATTAAACACCACCCAAAGGGATGGGATCCAGCAAAATAATAGACTCCAAACAAGGAGGGGACTCCTCCAACCAAAAACAATCCTCAACAATCATAAAGGCAAATTTTGCCAAAGTATGAGCTGCTTTATTAGCAACTCTAGGAACAAAAGAAATAGGGATATTAAACTGACTAGAGAGAGCCACAATATCACTAACTATAATACCAATATCAGCATTAGACTCACACCCATAATTAATCAGGTCCACCACCAATTTCGCATCACTTTCAAGAACAGTAGGAAGAAGACCAGAGTCAGCCACAAACCTAAGCCCTCTCAAGATTGTAGATGCCTCAGACATCGAAGGAGAGAAACAAGTAGCGAACTTATGGGTAGAGGAGGCAAGAACCTTGCCACTCGAATTTCGAATAACAATCTCCACCCCAACCAGCTATTGGTCTGCCAGAATAGCTGCATCAGAATTAACCTTACAGACTCCAGCCGGAGGCACAAACCATATCACCATGAGCAGAGGAAGGCTGAAAAGAAGGAGATAGAGACAATCTAGCACTCCAAAACTCCTCCAAGAAGCTAGAAGCCCAGGTTATACCCACTTCTAACCGAGTATTTACCATCTTTCTCAAAGTGCCAAAGTAGAGAGTCTTTAGTCTGAGCACCAAGAGGAAGGCTTAAGATGAGTTCAGCCTCCTCAAAGGAAAAGAGAAGACTTGATTAAAAGGACATTCCAACCGCCCAAAGAAGTAAAAAGAAGTATAATCTTAGCTTCCTCATCGAGAATTGGAGGAGATTGGATCTTAAAGGAGTGCGACCGAGGAATCCAGCGATCACCATAGATAGAGATAAAAGAACAAGCCCCAACCCGCCATTTGGACCTGGCTTTAAGAAGCTCATGACCCCAGAGAAAGCTTCTCCACACAAACGAACCATAAGAACTAATATCAGCCTGAAGAAAATCTGAAGTAAGGAAATACTTACCCTTAATTACTCTGGCAACCAAAGAATTATGCCATTTAATCAGTCGCCAATATTGTTTGGCCAACATGGCTTGATTGAAAAGAGAAAGATCTCTAAAACTAAGCCCACCAATATCTTTATTCTCACACAGTTTAGCCCACGACCCCTAGTGAAGCTTTCTATCTGCATCAGTGTTTCCCCACTAAAACTGAGAGCACAGTCGATGAATTTTCGAAATAAAACCATTAGGTAATCGAAAAAGATTTATAGCATAAGAGGGGATTGACTGAATCACAGCCTTGATTAAGACTTCTTCACCCCCCCCCCCCCTATTGAGAAAAGCATGTGTCTCCAATCACTAACCTTTCTCCAGATCCTATCCTTGAAATTCTCAAAAAGTTGCCGCTTATTTTTCCCCGCGAAGCTCGGAATACCAAGATATCTCTCATGACAACTAACCAAGTTAACACCCACAATATTAGCTAGCTTGATCGCCACCCTCATATGGACAGATTTGCTAGTGCACATAGCCGATTTATTGAAGTTTACATATTGGCCCGAAGCCAAAGCATAATCCCTCATAATTCTCCTAATAGCCCTGCAGTTTTTACTATCAGCATTGGCGAAGAAGAGGCTATCATCAGCAAAGAATAAGCGGGATATAAAAGGGCATGCATTACCACATCTATAACCTGTAATATCACCACACACAACATCTTTATGAATCAGACAAGACAGCCCTTCAGCACACTATAAGAACGAATAGGAGGACAAATGATCTCCTTGGCGAAGACCACGTGAAGGCTTCACAGCACCACAAATTTCCTCATTTATTAAAAAAGAGAAAGAAACGGACATCACATAGCGCATGACCTGATCAACCCAAGCATTAGAAAAACCAAGTTTCATCATCATCTTAGAAACAAACCCCCATTCAACACGATCATATGCCTTCGACATATCAAGCTTAATAGCAACATAACCTTCCTTCCTATTCCGAGTTTGGAGAACGTGAATGCATTTAAATCCAATAATCGCATTATCAGTTATCAATCTACTCGACACAAAAGCACTTTTGGCCTTTAAGATCACATCCCCAAGCACCAAGTGGAATCGGTTTGCTATAGTAGCCACAATTTTATAAATAACGGTACGAAGGCTGATAGGGTGAAAGTCCGTTATCCGATCAACGTTGGGGATTTTGGGAATAAGAATAATTAGGGTTCTATTAACTTCATCAAGAGGGTCCCCATCATTAAGGCATCGAAGACAAGCCGACGTAATACAATTGCCCACTGTTTCCCAATTTTTCTGGTAGAATAAGGCATGCATACCATCAATCCACGTGGCCTTAGATGGAGACATATCAGAAAGGGCCTTCTTAACCTCTGTAGCAGAGAAAGGGAGGTCCAAAAACACACTTCTTCTATGAGACAGCCTAGTAGGGACATAATCAATAACTTTCTTCCGGTGATCACTAGATAGGGAACAAGACTGGAAAAGCCTCAAAAAGCCTTGGAATCACATAAACCCCCATTAGAATCAACTAAACCCGCAATAACATTTCTAGCCTTCCAATGAAAGAACTTAGAATTATAGTCACTAGTTTTAAGCCAATCATGTCTTGACCGTTGCCTCCAATAACTTTCTTCAACCTCTAGCAAGCCATCTAATTGACATTCAATCTCCCTAACAGCTTTCCAAGAATTTAACTCAACAGCACTCGAAGTAAAGGCCAACTCCTCTTTTTTCTTTTTTAAAAATTGAATTTGTTATAATTAATATTAAAATCAAAAACATATTCCATGAGATCAGAAAATAAGTGGGTGGTATTGGTAAGGAGAAGGAGAAAAATAAAAAGAATATAGCATTTACCTTTTATAAATTGGACCCTTTACTTGTCTTAAAAGATTTTTAAAATATATATATATATATTATTTTCATAACTACTCATTGATAATACACATTTTGTAGCCATAAATGAAATTTATTTTCAATTTATGTAAACATATCTTGAAAGAGACGTGTATCTTGCACGTCCATAAAATTATCCAAATCATCTTACACCCAAGTTTTCTTTGTCAAAAAAGAAGAATAAAATTATCCAAAACGTATATTTTGTTCCTTTTTTTTTTATAATTTTTTTTTTAATTTGAAATATTTATTTAAAAAAAAAGGGGTACCCGACTTCATATCCGGGTATAATGGTATGATGCAGATGGCTAGTATGGTTTTAATCGGCATGCCACATCCATTCTAATCTAAGTTCATGATTATTAAATTAATATTTCAAATGCATATACACAAGTAATAATTGTTGTTTGTTATTGGATGATGTAGATGGCTGGAGTCCTTTGTGGAGTGTTTATTTCGTGTTCATTAATTTTATTTATGGTGATTGTTCTTTTCTGGGCCTGCATATTTCAAGTTAAGGTAAAAAAGTATGGCAGAGGTCGAGGTATACAGATGGCTGGAGTCCTTCATGGAGTCTTTTCTGTGCCCGCATGTTGCAAGTTCAGGTAAAAAAGTACATGAATGAGAAGGCAGTGGCAGCAGAGGAGGAGGAGGAGGATGAGAGTGAAGATTTGGAGGCTCGGATGCCTCCAAAAAAGTTGCCGAGGAAGATTTTGTACATTACTGAAAATTGGAAAATTGGAGACTTGGAGTTAATGTTTAACTCCAAGTTCCAATCTCCCAAGTTTTTGTAAGTTTTTATATGGGAGTTGATATAAATTCCTTTGGGATGAACATAGTGTTAATATTAATGATAATTTCAAGTAGTGTTTGAATTGTTGATCATAACATTATCATTATAATTACATTAATATGAATATGATGTTAATCATATTAATCATCCCAGATGAATTTGTAAGTTTTTGTACGGGAGTTAATTTACATCATAACTATTTAATATTATCATTTTCCTATGCTTTTTTTGATGAATAATGTGTTAGGTCTGTGTTGGTTGAGAAAACGATGTCGTTTTCTTAAACTGTTTTTTTTCCTCTTTCTCAGACAAACTCTTACAAACGATCCCTTTTCTTGACAAAACACACACTTCTAATCGAGTATTTACCATCTTTCTCAAAGTGTCAAAGTAGAGAGTCTTCAATCTGAGCACCAAGAGGAAGGCTTAAGATGGGTTCAGCCTCCTCAAAGGAAAAAAGAAGACTTGATTAAAGGGACATTCCAACTGCCCAAAGAAGTAAAAAGAAGTCTAATCTTAGCTTCCTCGCCGAGAATTAGAGGAGATTGGATCTTAAAGGAGTGCAACCGAGGAATCCAGCGATCACCAAAGATAGAGATAGAAGAACAAGCCCTAACCCTCCATTTGGACCTGGTTTTAAGAAGCTCATGACCCCAGAGAAAGCTTCTCCACACAAACGAACCATAAGAACCAAACCAGCTTGAAGCAAATTTGAAGTAGGGAAATACTTGCCCTTAATTACTCTGACAACCAAAGAATTAGGCTATTTAATCAGTCGCCAATATTGTTGACAACCAAAGAATTAGGCCATTTAATCAGTCGCCAATATTGTTTGGCCAACATGTCTTGATTGAAAAGAGAAAGATCTCTAAAACTAAGCCTACCATTATCTTTATTCTCACACAGTTTAGCCCACGACCTCTAGTGAAGCTTTCTATCTGCATAAGTGTTTTGTAAGGAATTTGATTAATAATTAATCTAACATGTATAGGCACATAATTAATCCGAAAGTTTAACCTAAACATGTTTCTATATCATGATATAATCAAACCCTAAATACATGTTACTAACCTATGTCAATTCGAGAGAAAATGAAGATAATAGAAAGCGGAAGCGTATTTGAATCCATTGCCGGAGGTTGGTGGACGGGTTGTGATCTTCCAAATTATCACGATCTTTATGAACATTAAAGTGTTCTCTCTTGTTCTGTTGATGGGGATGCAGACAAGTAAAAAGCATCGTGTAATTTGGGAACCATAACCCTAATATATAATAATGAGATTATTATAGGTTTTGCTATTTCTAATTTGGCCCCTCATCAAATTAGATATAGCACTCTAGTATCTATACATTAATTCCATGACAATTATACCCTTAAGCCTTAACACTTTAAATTATAATTAGATCACTTTAATTCAGGCTTAACCAAAGATAGCATAACACATTTAATATTTACATGTGTGGCCCCACACGTTGGAATTTTCCAACATGTTTCCCCACCAAAACCGAGAGCACAATCGATGAATTTTCGAAATAAAACCTTTAGATAATTGAAAAAGATTCATAGCATAAGAGGGGATTGACTGAATCACAGCCTTGATTAAGACTTCTTTTCCCTCCGCTGAGAAAAGTTTGTGTCTCCAATCACTAACCTTTCTCCAGATCCTATCCTTCAAATTCTCAAAAAGTTATTGCTTATTTTTCCCCGTAAAGCTTGGAATACCGAGATACCTCTCATGACAATTAACCAAGTTAACACCCACAATATTAGCTAGCTTGACACCACCCTCATATGGACAGATTTGCAGTGCACATAGCCGATTTATTGTAGTTCACAGATTGGCCCAAAGCCAAAGCATAATCCCTCAGAATTCTCCTAATAGCCCTGCAGTTTTTATGGCGAAGAGGAGGCAATCATCGGCAAAGAATAAGCGGGATATAAAAGGGCATGTACTATCACATCTATAACTTATAATATCACCACACGCAACATCTTTATGAATCAGACAAGACAGCCCTTCGGCACACAATAAGAACAAAAAGGAGGACAAAAGATCTTCTTAGCGGAGACCACGCGAAGGCTTCACAGCACCACAAATTTCCCCATTTATTAAAAAAGAGAAAGAAATAGACATCACACAGCGCATGACCCGATCAACCCAAGCATTAGAAAAATTAAGTTTCAACATCATCGCAGAAACAAACCCCCATTCAACACGATCATATACCTTCAACATATCAAACTTAATAGCAACATAACCTTCATTCCTATTCCGAGTTTGGAGAACGTGAATGCATTTAAATCCAATAATCGCATTATCATTTATTAATCTACCCGACACAAAAGCACTTTGGGCCTTTGAGATCACATCCCCAAGCACCAAGTGGAACCGGTTTGCTATAGATTTAGCCACAATTTATAAATGATGGTACAAAGGCTGATAGGGTGAAAGTCTGATAACCATCAACGTTGGGGATTTTGGGAATAAGAATAATTAGGGTTCTATTAACTTTATCAAGAGGGTCCCCATCATTAAGGCATCGAAGACAAGTCGATGTAATACAATTGCCCACTGTTTCCCAATTTTTCTGGTAGAATAAGACATGCATACCATCAATCCACGTGGCCTTAGATGGAGACATATTAAAAAGGGCCTTCTTAACCTCCGTAGCAGAGAAAGGGAGGTCCAAAAACACACTTCTTTTATGAGACAGCCTAGCAAGGATATAATCAATAACTTTCTTCCGGCGATCATTAGACGGGGAACAAGACTGGAAAAGCCCCGAAAAGCCTTAGAATCACATAAACCCCCATTAGAATCAACTAAACCCGCAATCACATTTCTAGCCTTCTTGGAAGAAGCCTTCCAATGAAAGAACTTAGAATTACAGTCACCAGTTTTAAGCCAATCCTGTCTTGACCGTTGCCTCAATTACTTTCTTCAACCTTTAACAACCCATCTAATTGACATTCAATCTCTTTGACAGCTTTCCAAGAATTTAACTCAACAGCACTCGAAGCAAAGGCTAGCTCCTCTTTTTTCTTTTTTAAAAATTGAATTTATTATAATTAATATTAAAATCAAAAACATATTCCATGGGATCAGAAAATAAGTGGGTGGTATTGGTAAGGAGAAAAAGAAAAAGAATATAGCATTTACCTTTTATAAATGGGACCATTTACTTGTCTTAAAAGATTTTTAAAAAATATATATTATTTTCATAACTACTCATTGATAATACACATTCTGTAGCCATAAATGAAATTTATTTTCAATTTATATAAGAGTAATGTTATATTGCCCAAATTTGGTGTCCAAATCTGGTGCCCAAATGATGTGGCAACACTTTATACCATTAATTTAAATTGTATTAAATTTTCATGATTTAAATGAATGGTCTACAGTGTTGCCACATCATTTGGGCACCAGATTTGGACACCAAATAAAGATAATGTAACATTACTCTTTATGTAAACATATCTTGAAAGAGACGTGTATCTTGCATGTCCATAAAATTATCCAAATCATCTTACACCCAAGTTTTCTTTGTCAAAGAAGAAGAATAGAATTTAATGACAAGAAGAAGCATTATCAAGAGATTTTTAATGAGCTGTTAATCTTAATTTGTTATAATATATTCTATTTTGAAAACTGGCTTGGTCCACAAGTACTTTTGAGTCTATGACTAATCAAACAAATTAAACAAACTACTTGCTTCCCAAGCCTTCTCTTCTCTCCCTCGCCAAATCTAAATCTATATATATCTATACACAAAACCATCAACATTCAATCAATCACAACAAGTTCTCATTTTTTTTGTCCAAAATGAAGAGGGAAGGTCGCCAACACGGTTTGGTTAGAACCTACCGGATCATACCTTCTCCGTTGAACCCAAGACCCGATTCCAGATTCGTTAACCGGTTCGAATCTCCCCCAACTTCGGGTCTATTTACCAAGGTCCCAACCAAGCCCACCAACCACTCCAAGTTCACCGGCAAGTGCGGCAAGCCACGTTGCACCACCTGCCATCTCCACCCGGCTTGTAAGTCCAAGGACAAAACCAAAGGTACCCAGAAGCTCAACTCTCGTGATATGGTCTACAATCATAAGCTCGTCACTTGGCGGGTCGTCGACGCCCGACCAGGCTTGAATTTCTCCGGGCTCTCTGCCTCCGGGATATTGGATCATCTGGGTAGTGATGATTATTATAATTACATGGATGATGATGATGATGATGATGATGATGTTGATGAGGTTGATGATTACTATGATGAACATGATGGTGCATCATATGATCAACATCATTGTAATAATGATGATGGTGGTGATGTTGGTTTGATGGGTCAAGAAGAAAGAGTACTTGAGAATATGGGTGGTGGTTGTTCATCAGAAGTTGCAGATAATAAAGATCATGTCGATGAATACAATTATGTTGAAGATGAAAAAGATGAGGGTGCAATGAGTTTCTGTGATGTGGGGACGGTGTTTGATCAAGTCATTGAAGAAGGTTGGTGCTTGGTGGGAGATAATGATATGTGATTGTTGACAAATCATGGTTGCTTTATTGTTATTTAAATGTGAATTATTCTGTCTTTATTTTTATTTTTATTTATAATTAAAAAAAAATGTAATTGTTATTGTTGAAGAAATGTATTCAAGTATTTTAATAAGATTCTTCATGTGAAGATATTATAATTTTTTTTTTTTTTTGGTACACTGGAGTGCCTAGCCCAGAAGCCCAGAACAGAAAAGAGACAACTAAAGGAAGATATTATAATTTTTGTCTTTTATTATCCTTATCCTTTTAATTACATTGCTCTGTCATACTTCATACCACGTTTGAGTTTTGAAATCGATGGTAAGAAACAAGAATTATGGATTGTAAAAATTTTAGATTTCTTATGATCATACATTAATAGTTTAATACCATTTCCAGTTCTCCATCGAGAAGAGTAAACCGGTGGAGTTTTTTAGAGATTTGGAGAACCAATATAGTTTCTAAGGTCGTTTTTTTAAAAAAGATTTTCACATATATTTTATTTTAATTTTTTTTTTCTATGTCGAGTATAATAGTCGTTATAATAATTTCGATGACATAATGATATCTTTGAATGGTCAATCCAAGTCAACTTAACAAAAGCTCAAACACCATTATATTAGAGAGAAGGTTTTTCAATAAAATTTTACTTCTTAGAGCTTCTCCAACCCTGCGCCTTCCACTGCACTATCTCCATTTTGCAGCCAAAAGCCCCTCCAACCCAGCGGCATCCACTGTGCCTTCTGTGTGTGGATGAACAGTGTCACGTGCACAGTTCACTTAGACAATACTATTAACATCAACTATTTGTATTTTTTTTAAAAAAAATAATTGGAAATTGGGTTTTGATTGGTTGAAAATTAGTATTTGTTGACAAATAATAATAAAAAATAAAAAGAAAGAGAATATTCAAAAGAATATTATTTTTAGTGTAAAATTTGGTACAATGGATTAGAGATTAAATAATAAAATAGTGTGAAAGATAAACTATTTTAATATTTTTACGTAAAAATTGCATCGGGAGATGCTCTAAATGCATCCAAAATTTCTTGAAAGATGAGGAGTTTTTTTTTTTTTTTTTGATAGATAAAAAACCAGACATTATACATGAAAGTTAACAACAGGCCAAGGAATCAGCCATAGCACCTCTCTATAGGAGGATAAAGCCATTAGAGCCAGCTTTTGAGCTAAGGTATTTCTAAACCTGGAAATCGCTTGACCCAACCTACAACCAGCTTCTAAAAGAAAAGCTTTGATATCATTTACAATCAATTTTGATTGAATTTTATAATTTGTATCCAAAAAAAAACGAGAGTCACGAGAGAGGTAATTTAAAATCAAAAGTAGTATACAAGTAGCAACATGTGGTAAGAGTGCAGTTACCCAATAGTAGATCGCCACGTCAAACGAAGGATCACTTACAAATCACGTGAGAGCCTTACACGTCGCACTCTCTTATTTTTCTGTAACCGAACAAAACCCAAACCCTAATCCCTACAATTCTTGCGGTTCCTCCTTCATCAGTTCACTCCCGCCATTTCTCCAAAGATAAGGAAGCTCTAGTCCGTTGAATTGCGCCGCTCCATCACTAGGTTTGCTTAATGATAGATATATCCCATTCTCTTTTTTTACTCTCTGTTTTTTTTTTATTTTTTTATTTTTTTTTTATTTTATTTTTTTACATTAATTCTCTGTGGTTAGTCTTTTTTATTGAGAAATTTAATTGCAATTATTGTTAATGAAAATTGCATTAGATTAGATTTTGAAGAACTAGACGTTCATGCATGCGTTATAAGCAGCTCTAAATTTCTGGGTTTTGATTTCTGATTACTTTGAACAATTTTTTTTTTAAATGGCCTATTACATTTTGCTGAACTGGGAATGTGTACATTGTCAGGAATTTTTTATTTTTTTTTGGAAGTTAATATAATAAGTGTTTGTATATGTTCGTTGTTAAAATCACATGTATGTATTGCTCAGTACTGGGGAAGATATCCATTTTGAAGTCGTGTTGGTTTATGTTTTGTGGAACATTAATGAAATGTGTTTATCGTGAATTCGTGATTAGATTTTCTGATTTGGCAATTTGGTGTCATATGATCTGCTGTAGGATTTAAAGTCCGTTTAGGTTTTGGGAAATTTGAGAAACAAGAAAGGGATTCTGAAAACAATATTTTTGTTATTTCTTTTTAACTGAGCTTTTTAAAGCAATTTAGAAGTGCCAAATGGAAAGGAAAAATAATTTTGAGCATTTCCTTTTGTAACTGTGACCGTTTTTTTTTTTTTTTTTTTTTCCTTTTCGGGTGCTATCAGTGAGCTTTTATGGAATCTTTGTTAGTTTTATGTAATTTTTTGCATTATGGTTTCAGAGTTCAGACTATGATCGGTGGTTATTGTTTCCAACTTTCTATTGCATAATTGCTGTTTTTCATTTTTTGACTGAAGGTTGATGGATAGTGGTGAAGCTGATGTGTCAAGTCACCAACAGATCAAAGATGTTGAAAATAATCTCCAGACATTGCCGAGGGTTGACATTGATGTGGGACAGGAGTGCAAAAGCCCAAAAGAAACCTCTGACGGAAGAAGCTGTGAAAGTACAGAAAGTGAGCGTGATTGTCGGAGCCCAAGTATTTCTTCGATTGACACAAGTTGGATAGGAATTGATAGCCAAGGATGCCAAACATCAGAGGTTTCCTCTGCTAACAAGTTCGAGATGGATGTTGATGGTGAGCAGCAGTATCAGAGTACAAAAGTTCCCTCTAGCAACTTTTCAGATGCTGGGATAGCTGTAAAAGATGAGGAAGTGACATATGTGATACCGAAAGTTGGCATGGAGTTTGAATCAGAAGATCAAGCATACAAGTGTTATAGTAGATATGCTGTGCTGGAAGGATTCAGCATTAGGAAAGATTTTGTGAATAAAAGTAGGGTAAATGGTGCAGTAGTATCCAGGAGATACACTTGTTATAGGCAAGGTTATCGGCCTACCAAACACAATGTGAATGCAAGGAAACCCCGACAGGAAACAAGGACTGGTTGCTTGGCGCATATGACTATTGCACGTCAACCAAATGGAAGGTTCCGTGTTACCCATTTTGAAACAAAACACAATCATGAGTTTGTAACCCCAAATACAGCTCATGTATTACCATCACAGAAGAGATTAACCTTTGCTCAAGCAGTTGAAGCTGACTTGGCAAATAATTCTAGTATAGATGTGATACCAAAACTTGGAATGGGGTTTGACTCAGAAGATCATGCATATGACTTCTATAATGCATATGCTGGGCACGTAGGTTTTAGCGTTCGAAAAGATTACGTAAATAGGAGTAAGATAGATGGTGCTGTGGCATCAAGGAGGTTCACTTGTTTTAGAGAAGGTTTTCGGCAGAAAGACAAGCGAGATATGAATGTGAAGAGATCTCGAAAGGAAACAAGAATTGGTTGTTTGGCACAACTGGTGATTTCTCGTCAATCTGATGGTAAGTATCGTGTCACTCATTTTGAAGAACATCACAATCACGAGCTTGTTGCCGCTTGTCGAGTGCGCATGCTAAGATCTCAAAAGAAATTAGCTATGTGTCGAGTTGTTGAGGGCGATGTACAAGATGTTTCTAAAGTGCAGCCAAAGTCAACCCCCGAGTTATCACATAACTCTGTCGGAGATGATCATGGTTACAATCCCATCAGTTACAAAAGTAAACTACCTTCCAAATGCACGAGAAGTATGAAATTGGGAGAAGTAGAAAGGATACAGCATTATCTTCAAAGCAAGCAATTGAAGAATCCGTCTTTCATCTATGCTATGCAACTTGATGCTGAAGATCAAATATCAAATATATTTTGGGCTGATGCTAAAATGATGGTGGACTATATCGACTTTGGTGACGTGGTTTGTTTTGATACAACCTACAAACTAATCAAAGATAGTCGAGCATTTTCTCTTTTCATAGGGGTGAACAATCACAAGCAAATGGTGATATTTGGTGCTGCACTTTTATATGATGACACTGCTGAATCTTTTAAGTGGCTATTTCAAACTTTTATAGAGGTAATGTCTGGCAAGAAGCCGAAGACAATCCTCACAGATGAAGATGCGGTACTGGCTGAAGCAATTGATTCGGCATTGCCAGAAACACATCACCGAATATGTGTTTGGCATGTGTTCAAAAAGGTGCTTAGACAGCTCTACCACAGGTTTGTTGGCTCAGATTCTTTTATAAATGATTTATGCAGTTGCTTCTTTGATCATGAGGAGGAAGAGGACTTTGTCAATGCATGGAAGGTTATGCTGGATGTATATGGCCTTTGGGAAAATGAGTGGTTGGATAACATATTTAAAGATAGAGAGAAGTGGGCGTTAGCATACCAAAGGCATATATTTTGTGCTGATGTAAAAACAGCACAATTGCATGAAGATTTTACTGCGAATTTGAGGAAGTATCTAAAGTCTGACTCTGATGTGCTTTCATTTTTCAAGCATCTCGGGAAAATGGTGAATGATTGGCACTACAAAGAACTAGAAGCTAATTATGATATGAACCAGCAGATGCCAAGACTAATGGGGGATGTGATTCTCTTGAAGCATGTGAGGGATGTTTACACACCAAAGATATTTGAATTGTTTCAGCAAGAATATGAAACATGTCTGGATATGGTTGTTAACCAATGCACTGAAAATGGATCATTGTTCGAGTATAAAGTGAGCATTTATGGACAGCTCCGAGAGTTTATAGTAACTTATAATTTGTCGGATGAGACAGTTGCGTGCAACTGTATGAAATTTGAGTTTATGGGAGTTTTGTGCAGTCATGCACTGAAAGTTCTTGACTATAGGAATATCAAGGTGCTCCCAAGCCATTATATCTTAAAGAGGTGGACAAGAGATGCCAGGGTTTGAAATTCTAGACACATATTTGGGTGTACGACTTGAGACTGAAAAATTAGCTATGGATGCTGCATTTTATAACGCATTTCATTTGCTTCAAAAACATTTCATGTAAAGAGAGCAGTCTGGTGAGTGATTCTGTAAACATATTGTATATCATCTTTCTCTTACCTTCTTTTACTTGTTGTATGCAGCCTGAAATGTAAAAAACATTTTTCTTTTTTGGTTTCTATTCTTTCCTAACCACCTCCTTCCCTCCTCTCTCCATCTCCCTCTCCCTCTATTTGTCTCTCTTACTAGAAAAGATGGATTTGCAATAAATATCTGCTTCTATTTTCTTGTTCCTTGGTTCCTGTTTCAATTTCTAATGCTTTATTTTTGTAATGACTTATGAGATTGCTTGAAAGGGAAACCTATTTGTTTCTGCTTTGATGTTATTCCAAATAAAAGATTGTGGCTTTTAGGGCGTGTCTATTAATCGGGAATGAAAATTAAAAGGAACCAAGTTCCTTTGGAAATGGAATCAGATATGGAAACTTAATTCCTTGGGTGGAAGGGGGGAATTAAGTTTGTTCCCGTGGGAACTTAATTCCTAATATTATTGTGTGGGGCACACAAATTATGATTCCTAATATTTTTTAGTAAACACCGTAATAACAAAATAAGAAATAAGTTTCAATTCCTTTATTAAGATTCTCAATTAGTAAACGTTCCCTATGTAAGTTTCGGAATCAAGTTTTGCATATCTACATGATCAATAAATATGCTTAAACATTGTGTATTTACCATTTTCTTATTGTTTATCATGCCTGTCGGAGTCTGTCCTTAGGTCTAATGGAAGCAAACCATGAAAGGGATGGTTTATCAGATAGAAAGGCTAGCATAGAGCAAGGTGCAATTAGCTCCTGAAATTTAAGCCTTTATTTAGTAGGTTCACAATCTGACTTGTTGGAGTTCATTTCAACGAGTGTTTTGGAACCATGGTTTCAGATTTGCAGAAGCCATCAAAGATGCCCTGCTTCAACTCTACTGGGACTTGTAGGTCTCTTTATGGTTTAATAGCACTAACAATGTTGTGTGCTTCAGGACATGGGGAAGATGAGAAACTGTTGGACTGAGTGCTATTTACTGAATCACTATGTTTTTTAAACTTGATTTGAATGTGAGGACGCTGGTTAAAGATACGTAGAAATCTTTACAATAATCTCAGGTCAATCAAATACTAATTACAGAAAGAAACTCTGAATACAATCATAAGTTGCTATGATTCAATTTCATATTGAAATGCAAACTCGTCATGAAGTACAAGAACTCTATTTGTACAATCAGCAGCACAACATTGCTCATTAGAATAGTTTTCTCCCTAGTTGCAACACTTTGTGGGGTTTCTTACTCATGCTGAATATTTGGAGATGTATTCTCATGATTAATTCTCGAAGATCTTGAAATGAGGGAATAAGTTGAGTTGTGTATATTCTTTTCTAGAGCATGATTGTATCCGATATTCTTCATTGAAATCTTCTGAGGAGTGTTAGAGCGAAAGCGATGTACTGCACTGAGTGTTGGAGTTCTTCCAAGTTTTGGCGGCTGTGGTTGTGTCAGAGGAACCTGTAAGAAAGAATTGTATGGACAGTAGAAAATATTCATCATCAGTCAGCTCTACAGAATGGCAAAACTTCAGGTCAGCTTTTTTATACAGAACCTATTTTTTAGTGACATAAAGCAAATATCTGGGAGAATATTCAAAATTTGTGCAGGAATCATTCATAGAGAAACTGTCCTTGATCACAAGTTTGTAATGCACCTTTCAATTTCAATGTTAGACATTCTTGCAGATATATTCTGGATTCTATCAATAGCGAAAGCTACTGCAACTAACATTGAATAGATAATGTTTCAACAGGTACCTTTTTAGTCTGTTTCACAGGTGTTGTTGCTCTTTCTTTATAAAAATCAGGCAGTGGCCTGGCCTTGAAGCAAAGGCTTTGTCGCAGTTTTCTGAGTTCTGTTTCTGCTTTCTCCTGCTCAAATCAAAAGAGTCATGTTTTGAAATGAATAGAAGGGTTGCCTAAGATTCAAAGTATACTTGGAAATGAGGTACAACCTTAAGTGTTGCTTGTTGCTGGGCATTTTGTGTTTGGCTGGCATTAAATTTCTCTTCAAGCTTCTGAAATTCGAAAATGACAGAAAAGATAATTAACTACAGGTACTTATGGCAATGTGAAATACAAAAGATCTGAAAAAAAAGTAAAAGTTATTTCAAAAAAGCCTTGCCTCCTTTCTTCTTGCAGCTCTTTCTTCAGTCCTTAAGTGGAAAGGTGTCGATAGATTTGGGGATTGTGATTTGATTCTGCAGGCACTCAAAAACTTTGAACAACTGGCATGAAAAACCAATAATCAGGACTTGGAAGTCCCTTCAAAGTAAGTGGCATACACCACTTGTGTATCATGTTTCATATAAAGATGCCAAGTGATTTTCATAAATAAATTGTCATTAAAAACATTGATGGTAACTTCATACTCTGTAGGAAGGAAGTGCCATCTTGCCCGAACAGTTTTGTTCCCAATCGTTGAGGACCCGAGAGGCGTTTCAGTCCTGAAATTTATAAATATTAGGATAATTTGAAACATGAAGATGTGGTCTTTCAAATATTTGGTTTTGCTTTCAATAATGCCAGATACCTTTTGTTTTCTGACAAAGGAGTGGTCAAGGGATGCTTTGCTATCCCACTCATAGATGCCTGCAATTGCCCAGATAAATGATCAGTTACAAGATAATGTGAGTGAATGCAAAGCAAGGCAAGGAAGGTGAAAAAAGTAGGCACCTTAGTGGGAGTCCTCAGAGGAGTGGAGATATCTTTAGATGGTTTTGAATTGGAACCAACTCTTGAACCATCAATTTTCCTGATAATACTTGAAGCCAATCTATTGATTTCTCTAGCAGGTGTTAGATAAATTGACTTGTGGATTGATTTTGGTGTTGCTCTCTTTTTATCCGGCAAGTCTACCACGGACTTCTTCTTCATTGGAGTGGCCATGGTGTCCTTCTTCGACTGAAATAACACCGTTGGTTTAGCCGGTGAAGATGGCTGCTTAGATGCTCTGCTATAATTTGATGACTTCGAGGAAGACAATTCTAGTTTTTTCTTGCTCATGGAACTCTGCAACAAGAACAACAGGTTTAATTGCAATGACATTGGAAGTAGATCAAACAAGTAATGGGTATTGCTATTAGTCAAAAATTGTTACCTTCAACTGAGGCTTGTCCGTTTTAGTTTCCTTTACACATTTTTCCATTTCTGTTGCTCCTTTGAGCTCCATATCTTTAACATTCTGGTTTGGTGATTCAACATTCATATTTTTCTCCACAAGAATGTTTTGTATTTTCACCACATCAGTTGCTTCCACTTCAGATTTGTAAACTAAAACATCTTGTTTTGAATCTTTGGTTGGAACAATAATGTTGTTAACTTCAGCTTCAGTTTGTGATTCATCAGGCCCAGTTTTGGAGGAAGCATCAGTAGTAGTACTGGCTTGCTCGAGCAAGGCGGCTGCCGCCTTTTGAGCAGCAATTTTCTTGTAATGAGCTTCAAAGAAAGCTTTCTTCTGTGCAACTGATCCAGGGCGAGAGTATCTCTCAGCCTCTTCCACATACTTGTTATGAGAGAACGTCGACCATTTCTCCCAAGCCAACGACTCTGACACGAACCTCCCGAAAGAAACCGACTGCCCAAGTGCTTGAATTGGGTTCCCCTGTAACACAAACAACGTTTTGGTCTATCACCACAGAAACCGACTCAAAAAGGAGTTTTCAAACTTCTCTCATGAAGAACATGTATTGAAAAATGTTTGCAGTTTTCCCAGTCATTGTAGTAGAAACAAATTAAAAAATAAAAAATAAATAAAAAATCAGAGAACCCATCAAGCATTTCACTGAATTATTACCAACCCAACATTCAAAAACTGAAACAAAGACAAAGAGAAAGATAGTTGGAAGACATGAACTGACCTCTTTGGCTTCATTAGGGAAGCCTGAAACATAAGAAAATGGTTGTTGCATGAGACAGGTTGATTCTCCCATGTTGTGTTGTTGCAATGAATTCAATCCTCAAAAAGATGCTAAATTTGAAACTGTCTTGTTCTATAATAATAATAATAATTTGTACATTTTTACTAGTCTCTCTCTCTCTCTCTCTCTCTCTCTCACTTTTGGCTCATCTCAGTTGTTTGTAAAACGGTTTAAATTTGAAATTTAAATGAAAAAAGGAAAACCCACATGGTCCATGCAATGGAAAAGCATGCCATTTATTCAGATATGTACAGATAAAAGAGAGAGTTTCTGACTTTCTGGTGAAATCTATTATTATATTTCTTAAGTGGGGTCTCCGGTTACTTTATAATCTTTTTTTCAGACAATCTGGGCCCCACATTTTGAAATCTGTAATTCTCTCTTTTAACGTTCAGATTTTATGGGTTTGATTTTGAATTTTGAGTGTTGGGTGGTGCTAATACAAAACAAAACCGGATGGATTTGAAAGTGATTTTTGGAGTTATTAAAGTAGTTTGGAAGGGAAGAAGGTGAGATTTAAAAAGCTGAACAACTAGTGGTTGCAACTCGCAATTTCGTTAAGAAATCATATGTTGTAGATGTTGACATTCAAATTAATGTCCTAACACCGAATAGATTTATCGAAATCTGCTTAATCATTTGGGATGTATAGCATCAACGATAGGTCATTTTTAAGTCTAGGAAAGATTTCCGATTTCTGAACAAATACTCTAATACTACCACCATCTATAAAAATTATAAAATTGATTGCTTCAACCGTCCAACCCAAACATGCCCTAGAATTTTCGATCTCTCGTTACTTCATTCTACGTTAAAAAATAAATAAATAAAATTTGAGAACATAAACATTATATATATAAATTCAAGAATATATATATATATATATTCGCAAATTGTATGGTTGCAAAAAATATATCATAAACGTTGGTTCTCTCTTAATTTAGGCAACAATTCATTTGTGGTTAGTCATAGTCACACATATATTGGTAGAGAACAAGAGTAGCTTGAAAGTGATAATGTGTTCAACCTAGATTGTACTTCCTGTAAAACAAGCCAAATTCCAACTGGCTAGATCCAACCAGTCTTCTTCCTCTGCAATGGCTAAAAGATCACTATAGTATTGTTGTGGTGTCTGTATCGATATTCAAATCGTTACGTGATATTCGAGTCCCCGCTCTTTTGTTACTCGACAACTCAAGTACCCTAAAAAATTATTGAGATAATAATTCAAGATTACAGTAAAATGCAGTACTTGGTGGACAAGAAACATATCTAAATCAATTCAGTCTGAAAAAAGAAAGTACCTTTCCATTGATGTAAGGCATTTTGTTCAGGAGTCGGGTGTCAGGACAAGTGTGTGCGAGTGAGTGTGTTCTCATGATTGAAACATTACTCTGTTAAAAGGGTAATTTAAAATAAGTGAATTTCATCAGAGCTAAATCAGGAAATATAATATGGAATTATTGAATGCATTTCATCAAATAAGTTATTTCAAAATAATCCTCCTCTTCCTTTCTATTACATTGAAGAGTAAAGTGTAAACAACTGTTGAAGTTTTTGCAACGCTTTTGTTGTTTTTTTCTCTTTTACTGCTTCTATGGGTGTTAATTCATTGCAGTACTCACAACATACAAACTAAAAAGCTCAAGATAACTCAATACAAAATGAATTTGACCAGATGGGTATACGAAGACTTGAAACGATCTTGCAGCAGGAGCTTCGAAGCCAATTTTTGCAGTAACAGCAATTGTATCATTAGCTGCAAGCTTCAACTATGTAAAATTTCAATAGACACTCATGCGCTTGTATTTTATGCACTCTATACCCATATGGCATTTTGCTTTAGGGTTTTATGTCATTAAGATACCTCAATCATCATCACTACGGATATGTTTATCATGTCCACTCACATCTAAGAATCCAAAATAAGATCTTTTTTTGTTTCGATAATTTTTACCTCTTGTTCCCTTTCCTTTACGACCTGAAAATACTACCACCATGACTATCAAGAAACCCAAGCCAGAAAATGCCCATAGAGCAACAATCCATAACCTCAGAGAACTAAACAACCCATCTTTTTCTGCAGGCAAAGATGATTTCTGCAAATGATTTTGTGGCGTAGGGTTGCTTCTCAGACTATCAATTATACCAAACCTGCCAAATTTCCTTGAACCAGGTTCCTTCTTTATATCTGAATCTGATTTGGATACTAAACTGGGATCATGACAGTTTCTTCTAATATGATGTAATCGTAGTGCTTCATTAAGTGTTTTTGCACATTCTAAACTAAGCAGGTCTCGCTGCAGGATGTTTTCATCACTCCGATCAAGTGTCGAAGGATCAGGTGGGTCTGGAAACTTAGCCCAGCATTTATTTGTGATGTCAACATCTCTCCAATTTGCCTTATCAAAGCTCCAATTCCCAACTACATATTCCAATCCATAGTGGAAAACCCTGTACTTGACACCGGATTCAGGAATATATCCAGGATATATCAATATCTCCTTGCTTATGAGGTGCCGTAGATTCAACTGCATACATAAAAAGGGAATCCAGAGAATCCATTATCACCAAATTGCATTATATTCTCCAAAGACAAACTTATAGAACAGCAAAAGATTAAGATATGGATACTGTACATGCAACCTAGTCAGTTTTTTATGGTTATTTTGCGGAATACTACTATAAATTCCTCAAAAACATATAATGACCTCTATCTGCAATTCTAAAAGTTTACAATCTAGACCAACTAGTCGTGGACCAATTCACTAGAATTAACATACCTCTGCAGCTCCAAATGAGTAGCCATACATCTCACTAATCCATCCAGATGAATATATATCTCCAGTGATATTTGTGGCATAATGAGCTTTGTCAGCCCGGACCTCCTCAGTTTTATGCAACCATAGCATAGCGAATTTCCGGAGATCATCTATATGCATAATGATTACACCCCCAACCTTGTCGCAAGCTTCAGGATGGCGCGTATGGAGTTTTGCAAGCTCATTGTCACAACCAATAAGGTAGCTGATATGCATAAAATTAAAAAGAAAAAGAAAGCGAAAGGGAGTCAAGATTGAATGCAATTACAAATGCACAAACACACATGACAGAGATAGTGTGGGAGGGAGGGAAGGGGGTTATGAAGGAGGGATGCAGTCACACCCAGAATCACAGGTACCATACACCCAACAGAATGTGATTGCATTTTTCTTGTCTTACTCGTAAGGTGTCGAAACTGGCCTGCCACGTGCTGCTTTAAACTCCCATGGTGTAATTGGGCCTCTCATAATCATGTCAGCATCAAGAATAACTATAAACTCTGCATCAACATTTGCATGATTAAGCCAGTGAAGAACCGCAGCAGGTTTGTTGATTGCTGGATACCTGAGAAAGAACAAACAGTTGTCCTCAACTTATACTTCATGAGTCATGAAATTCACTGTCTATGAGTAGAGCTGAGTTTGATGATCCACAAAATGAACCAAAAATATACAGAAATATAAAAAAAAATTAAAAAATTAAAAAATTTAGAAGTGAAACTTTCATAGGTAGTTGTTTGCCTAATTTCACTAACTGTCAATATGAAGTAGATCCAATTTTGACTTGTATGGAGGAAAACTAAACACTGGACAACATTAGTGTGAAGGTGATAGCTAGATTTCAGGGCTGGATGAAAATAAAATTACTAACAGTTAATCTATAAGAACAAAAAGGAATACATTTTTGAAAAAAAAAAATCCAAAGGAAATAGAAATACCAATCGCCTGTAAGAGGATGTCGATTCATGGAAGGGACATAATGGGTGGGAGCCAAATCATGGCCATTATAATGCTCTAAATCTTCATCTGTACAACTGAGAAGCCGTGTGATATTTCCAGGCTGACCACTTTTGTGAAAACTGTGAACTAGCCCTACAGTTTGCCAATCAAAATAACTGGTACATTCTGTGGAAAATATGGTGTGGACTTTTGGATGTGGTTTCCCTGGTTCATCCATGACCTGCCGTTGTTGAGCCACCTCAGTTTTTTTAATATCAGGTGTCAGAAGCTTTGGCCGAGTTAGTTCCGCAAAAGTTCTGCTCTTTAAAAAGCTCATATATTTTGACCACTTGGGTTTGGAGCATCCATCTGCTGCATGTTGTAACAGAAGACCCTCGTTCAAAGTATTAATACACTCTATACTTAAAAATAGGGCTCTCCTTTCATTTGGGTCAGATTCCATAAGTTTTACCTGCAAGAAAGAATCTTTAGTTCCTATTACCAACCATGTTTTTCTGAAGGTGCATTTATTATGCATAAAGTTTAGTATATTAGTAAAAAGATCCTCTTTCAAAAAAAATAAAAAAAGTAAAATGACCCAAATTGTTCATTTACATACTATCATTTCTTTCTAGATTCATATACCTCTCTAGGATAAGGAGGTTCGGGAAAGAGCCGGTCACAATCATAGACAATATTATCCTCGTGGTGTTTTAATTTACTGAAAGACCAATTTCCCACACTAAATGGTAAGCCATAGTGAAAAAGAATAGGCTCAACACCCTCTCGTGGAACATAGCCAGGATAAATCATCAAGTTATCATTAATCTTGTGGCGAAGTCCAACCTGAACAAGGAAAGAACAAAATTAAAAGAAGAAGAAGAAGAAGAAGAAAAACTGTGTTCAGCAGGAGGGAATAAATAGACCATCTTACTTCTGCTGCACCAAATGAGTAACCATACATCTCACTAATCCACCCTTGCCCATAGATGTCACCCGTTATATTGGTTGTCCAGTGAGCTTTATCTTCACGGACTTCTTCCGTCTTTGAAAGCCACATGGGTGCCAAGGCTCGAAGATCATCAATGTGCATTGCCAAAAGCCCACCAACCTTGTCACAAAGTTCTGGGTGCTTTGTATGCAATTCAGCTAGAATATTATCACATCCAACCAAGTACCTGAAGGATTGACTCATATATGAATACATGATAATAACCTTGATCTTTAAAAAGGGAAAAGAGAAAGAAAAACTTAATAAATTGTGAGCAAGAAATTTTTCTTGCCAGCAATATACAATGCAAAATTACCAAGTCTCAAAGGGTCAAAGGCAAGGTTGCAACCATTATCCAGAAGTTAAAAAAAAGGCATCATATTCCTTTAAAAGTATATTTTGCTAAATATCAAATACAAGCATTTTGGTCAAAAATATATAGCAGCATCTGAAAGACTCCTGTGAGGTAACCGTGGATGTAACTGATATGCCTAGCTTAACTAAACCTAAAACAAATTTCACTAAGTACTGATTGCTTAACTTGTTTAACAAAAAAAAAAATACTCGGTTGTGATACTGAAGAAGCTAAATTTTCAAGTTAAACCGTAATACCCATAGTACGCTGCAACTGGTTGGCCTTTCTCTGCACCAAGTTCCCATGGTATTATTGGACCTCGTATTATCATGTCTGCATCCAGAATTACCACCCAATCAACATTCTCTGCGTCTTTACTATGTTTGAGCCAGTGGACAATGCCAGCAGGTTTGTTAATCGCAGGGTACCTGCAGAATCAAATAAAAAGGAAACTCCAAGATCAGCCCTTCATTTGGATCTTAAGAGGAAGAATTCATTTTGAGTAATATTAAAGTTCTTTTTTTCCTCGTGATTTTTCATATTCAAATGGAAACCAAAACATTCCTCGAAATAATTGTGGAAAGAAGCTTCTCAACCACAGAAGAAAATACAAAGCATGTGAATACAATGACAAGAATTCAACCAAAGGAAAAAATAAACGATTAAATTTATTACATGCATTGTAATAGAATATTGGGTAACGTAGAAAGGAAAATTTCATTTTCTGAAGTATTATTTTCAAAGGCTTTAACAAAGTTTGTTAAAGGACAGATTACACAGAAAAATGATATAAAGACTAGGAACTACGAGCATGGAACTTAAGAAAAGCTTCTGCTATGCTCAATTGGTTAGAGCAAAAAATAAAATTACTAACTTTAGACGGGCACAGAGATTGCCTTTTTGGTTAATTTTATGACAGCCTCTATATTCTTGGCAGCAAAACGGTGAATGTGCGAGTTTTTCAAAAGGTATGGTCCTCATTTATACATTCTCACTTAAAGTCTACTATGAATCCACTGTAGAACATTTAAAACACAATAACCAGTTCTTTCATCTCTCCCCAGTTCCCATCATTTATATCAGCTGGTCTTGAATATCCAAATATGAAGATTATTTGAGTACACACAGTACCCCTCATATTTATATATATATATATATATATCGAGAACTAATTGCTTTCGGTAACTAAACAAACTCATATTCTAGCCTTCTTTATGCACAATTGAAATGCTGTTTCTCAAGCAAGGCAATTAAAATCTACAATTAGGAAATGGGTGGCTACAACATTGGTTAAGGATAGACAACTAATCTCCAACCGGAGCAGAGATACAAAGAGATCAGATTTTAAAATGGAAAAAGGAATAAAACAGAAGCGCTCAATTACAGCAGATTAGCATAGAACTATTGACCTTCTTTGCCAAAGAAAATAAGAAATCAACATAAACCACGAATTTCAAAGCAAGTAATTAAAAAAAATGAAAGATTGACAAACATATACACATTCAGACAACAAACCATCCACTTAAGAGTTAATATTATAGGAAAAAAAATTGATTTTTTGTGATCAAAACAATTTATTGTAAATAAGAAGTGGCAATATTTGCTAACATACACACAAACTATATAATCTAGTTTTGATCAAAAGTAAAAGAAACAAAAACAAAAGCAAAGCCAAAAGAGTGAAACAGAGGAAGTACCAGTCACCAGTTTTGGGGTGTTTACTCATAGAAGGCACTTCAAGAGTAGGAGCCAAATGCATCCCTTTATAATTCTTCTTCTCATCGTCCGTACAGCTGAGAAGTCGGGTTATAGGCCCGGGTTGTCGGGCCTTCTTGAAGCTGTTCATCAGCCCCACCGTCTGCCAATCAAAGTAATTCTGGCACTCCACCGAAAACAGTGTGTGGATCCTGTACGGAGCCTTCTGACTCGGATGCACATCCGACCCGATAACAAACCCGAAAACCAGTGACACCGCAAGAAGAGCTAAAACGAAGACTGTGGCCATTATAGGTCGAAATTCAGGGGCCGATCTCAATTGGGTATCGTCTGAAAGATCTGAATTTCATGGCTTTGATAGATATAAAGTTATAAACAGAATTCAAAAAGTCAAAGACGAAGCTTTAGTTTTTATCTGGTATATTATAATGTGAGCCAAGACCAAGTAGGAACAAAATGCATTAAAAAAATAGTATTATCGACAAATGTTTACATGTGCTTACGAATAGATAAATGAATATATGATCCAATAATAATCAACAATAACAGAGAAATGAAACCCAAGTTGTTGAACAACTGGTTCGATAACACAGTGGCTTTGTTACCTGCACTTTTTACTTTTATGTTGCTGACACGGTCTGATTTTACAGGAGAGAGGATACCATAGTAAAACCAAACTTTGACACGCATACAAAAGTCAATTCCTCAAACGACACCGTTTTCTTTGTCTTTACTGGTTTCATTAAATTTGTCCGACCTTAATCTTTGTAGAAAATTTTACCTCTCAATTGACACATATTATGTTTTTTAGAAGGGGGTAATGCTCACCCCTTTCAAGTGGGGTGAGCAAAAATAGACTCCAAATAAATCTAGGTATATTAAACAAGTTATTGACTTTACAAATTTTAGTTAAGTGATGGAATTTGATAGAATTAAATGGATTTTAAAATTAGATTTATAAATAAATTAGTCTATAACAAATATTGCCCAATCCCGGTAGATTTGGATGGATTTAATTTTACAATATTGAAATTAATGAAATATATATATATATATATCCAACCATTGACCTTGATAAATAAAATTAATTAAAAAAAAAAAAGGTCGATTACTTTTTTATAAAATCTAATTTTCATTAATGTTATTAATATAAACAAAAATCTTCTATAAATTTGTTGTTATGCGGAATGACAACAATGAAAATGAAGGAGAACAACTAATGACATGTGAAATAATTAAAAAATTGAGTAAATATTATACGATCTAAATGATATGATAAATGAATTGTCATCCCCACACAAATCATGGGGTAATGTGGTAAATGATATAGTAAGTACAAATCACCTACCACATCATTTGGATTGGTTTTTTAGCTAAATTGTTAAGTTGACTAGCATTAGTATTAACACACATCAACAAATACACATCTCTATTAATGGTTAAAAACACTAGATCATACTCTTCTAAAGAAAAATATATATGGTATACTTCATGATCAAGAGAAAAAAAATAAAATTATATGGAATGATCTCACTGTCACGTGGTGATACTGTCCGTAAAGCTTGTAGAATAAAAGTTTTATTGGATGGTCTTACCTCCCATGCAAAATTTTCTCCATGACCAGAGCTAGTTGAAGGCTGGTAAAAAAAATAAAAAATAAAAAAGTGGTGCTATTGGCACCCCTCTATTGACATATTTATACACCACTTTTTAAAATTTTGATTTAATTATATAAAATTACATGATTTAATTTATTTATTTCTAGAACTACCATTTTACTCATTTTTTTAAACTTAATACATCTCATTTCATTTTCAGAAAAATAAAATAAACATCATCTCTAATCTACATGTACATTTTCTCACCTCCATCATATAACTTGTTTTTTCATTTTATTTCATGGTGAATCTATCTTTCTTGGATGCAATTTTTTTTTTTTTTTTTGTTTCTACAGTCGATCGAATTGTTGGTGGTAGATTTAGAGTGTGCTATTGGTCATCTCTGATAGTTTTTTTTGAGCAATTAAGTTAGGGTTTTGGTTCGCTAGAGATTAGATTTTCTTAGTTGTCATTCTTGGTGTGATTTTGTTGTTTTGGTTGTTATTGGTGTGTGTGGTGCCGTTTTCGTCTGGTTATATATTTGATATCATTCTCGGACTCTTCTATAATATTTTATATGTTTGTAAGAAGCAAATTTTAGAGTTTTAAGAGTTCAGAATATTTTTTTTTTCAAGAAACAAATTACTGGTGAACAGGAAAGTGAAGTTTTATTAGATTTTCTTTAAAGTTTTTTTATTTTATTTTATTTTTTATTTTTTATTTTTTATTGTATGTCTATTTAAGTAATTTTAATAAAGAAAAACGATAACACCACTTTAAAAATAAATAAATAAATAAAGGAGCTTCTTTTGACAATATAATTTTTTTCTTTGGCTAATTGGCACAGATGCCCCTTGAACTCTTCAAAAAGTTGCACTGTGCCCCCTAAACTTTTTTTTTCGGTACTAAACCCCCTGAATTCTCGTAAATTTGCAATCGCTGAAGGAATCTACCCCCTGGTGAGGGGGCAAATTCCTTCAGCAATTGCCAAATTACAAGAGTTCAGGGGGTTTAATGGCGAAAAAAAAAGTTCAGGGGGTAAGGTGCAAATTCGGGTATAGTTCAAGGGATATCCGTGCCAATTAGCCTTTTTCTTTTTACACTACTTTTCTAAAGACACCCCATTCTCAAATTTTTAATTTAAAAAAAAAATCTAAAGACACTTCATTTTGTTCAAATATTATCCTTTTTATCTTTTAACACTCATATTTTAAAAACACTCCATTTAAAAAAAAAAAAAAAAATCTAATGACACTCCATTTTATTTTAATAAAAGTTAGGAAGAACTATCGTAGCTTTTGGATTCATCCTTGATACGAACCCACTGGGTATAACTCATCCTTAAAACTGGCTTGTAAGGAGAGGGTGCCCAATGAGTTATATACCATTGACTAATCTCATACTTAGCCAATGTGGGATCATAACATTGAGGAGTAATCTTTTTTGAATTAAATTATTAAAAAAAAAAAATTATCTCTCCTAAACCATTAGATTAAATATTACATATTAAACACTCTCTCCTAAATTTTTAA
This sequence comes from Acer campestre, assembly GCA_954870605.1. NCBI lineage: Eukaryota > Viridiplantae > Streptophyta > Magnoliopsida > Sapindales > Sapindaceae > Acer > Acer campestre. The sequence continues at coordinate 9,897,151 of OX940803.1, read as the reverse complement.
TTTCCATATTAAAATCTTTCTTCTCCAATACATATCTCTAATTTTCTATCTTCATTCATTTTCAAGCAATACTAAAAGTAAATAAATAAAAAATAAAAAATAAATCTTAAAAACTTCAAAACTTACGAATAAACTTGATTTTTAGAAACCGTATATATGTATATATTAAAAAAAAAAAAAAAAAACCCTCAAAAAACAAGTACCTTATTTTTAATTTTTTAATTAGTCTTAGAAATTATGAGTTTAATCGAATCTATATCTATTTTTTTAATTGACTTTTTAATATATATATATATATTACTGATAGTAAAAAACCAAAAATATTTATAATTTTTTTTCTTTAACTATTAATCGAGAAAGTATGGAGATTGGATTTTTTTTTTACAAAAATGGAGAGATAGTAATTAAGAGAGAGTAATTAGGAGAGAGTATTTAATATGGTAATAATAAATTTAGGAGGGAGAGTTTAATACGTAATATTTAATATAATGATTTAGGAGAGATAATTTCTTTTTTTAATAATTTAATTAATTTGAAGTGTCTTTAGAATTTATTTTGTCATTATTAGTAATTTTAGTTCGGGAGCCGATATTGACACCCATAAAACTTATTAGTACACCCATATTTTATTAAAAATTTTAATTACAAAAACATTCCAATAGAAATTTACCAATAAGGACAAGTTATTTTAATTAAAAATAAACCAACTAGTATATACACTCATTAATTATAATCATATCTTCAACTATATTTCTTGATTAAAAAAAAACTTACCTTTAAAAAAAAAAAAAAAAAACTTATGATAAACCTTAATTAAACTCTAATTTTATTTCAAGTATCAAATTTTCTCATCATCACATGATTATCATATTGTTTTTGTTTTTCTTTTATGTATAATTATAAATTTTATCAAAAAAACAACATTTTTTTTTTTTTTAACTATAGTTGTAAATATCAACAATTTTTTTTTTTTTTTTTAAGATAGCCAATGATGTCAATAAGATTTTATTTATTTATTTTTATTTTTTATTTTTATTTTTTTATTTTTAAGATAGCTGTATAAATAAGAGAACTCTGAATTGAAAATCTTATTCTCTTTTATAAAGCTTCTACATTCGAGATATTTCCAAAAATAAATTGGACCATCATTAAAAAAAGATTTGATTCCAAAAATAATATGATTTTTCTTATAAATTGGATGTGATAATAATTTAAGAGGTTTATAAATAATATATATTAAAATGAATATATTTATTTCAATAAGGGTACTATTGGCATTAGGATGAGTGTTTATAGTAATATTTAATTTTTAAATTTTAGACATGGGTGTACTTATAAAAACGGGTATACTAATAAGTTTTATGGGTGTCAATATTCGTACCCTTTTAGTTCAGGTTAAAATTGTCACTAGGGGTGGGCACCCCAACCGCCAAACCAATCAACCCGCCCAAACTAAACCAATTTAAGCGGGTTGGTTTGGTTTTATTAAATAAAATAAACCGATTGGGTTTTTTTTAGCAATCCAATTGGTTTGGATTGGTTTATGAGTTGTGTTTTATCAAATCGTATAACTCAACCTAAATCATTACATACTTAAATATATATATTATTAATTAAATTATCTGAGAAAATAAATAAAAATTAAAGTTAACCTAATGCAACAAGAAGTGAACTTTGAAACTTCAAAGTGGTTGCTTCGACAGTGGTAAATATTATTAATTTAGAAGCTTAAACGATTTAGTTTTATTTTATAAGTTTTTAGCGTTCTACACTTAAGGTTTTTTTTTTCAACAATTATCATTATACACTTTAGTTAAATTTAGTATTACAAATTAGGATTATTGTTTATTTTATTGATAATTGGTTTAACTACTTATATTGATAATTTAATATTATTAAATTTATTCAAATAAAAAATAATATAATTATTTTCTTAAACCGTTAAACCAAAAATTGGTTTGGTTTGGTTTGGTTTGATTTGATTTTATCTTATAAATGGTTTGGTTTGGGTTGTAAAAAATTAAATCGATTTTATAATGGTTTGGATATAATTCAAACCAACCCATGCCCACCCCTGATTTGTCACTAATATAAAAAATAAAATTGGAATGTAAATAGCTAATTTGTGAATTATAAGGAAAAGTTGTCTAATAAAAATGCCAGTTGAATGCCACGTCAGTGGTAAATGACGTGGCAAAACACGATTGGGAGATAATGAAGAAAACGCGTGGCGGGTTCCTTGGAGAACCATCCCCTGCAACTACAAGATTGAGAATTGAGATTGAAAGAGTGGAAAACTCAGAGTTTTGTAGACGACAAAACATGTGGAAATGATGACGGAAACATTCTCTAAAGGAGCGGTCGTCGTTTTCCTCTTTCTTTGTCTCTCACTTTCTTCTTCTTCTTCGTCAACTCCACTACTCAACCAGGTATTCACCTTTTTCATCTCTGTATCTTCTCGACTTCATTTTACAACTAAACCACTTTCCATAAAATTATTGAATTCTTCTGATGATGTGAAATGACTTTTCAAACTTCAATTTCGCTAATCTCGTCTTCTACTTGTGTTTTGTTTTATACAGGATTTTACACAACCTGCTGCTACAAGGTAATTCCAATTCTATTAGCCTAGTAATTAATTGTATATGTTAGTGTCAGACATTGTTATTTTTGATGGAAAATGGTGTTGATATAAAATAATTTCAAAAATTGATTGTCACAGAACACTGAAGGAAGTGAAGGAGGAAGTTCATGAGATACATTGTTCAAGGGAAAGGAGTAGGGCGGCATGGACAATTATACAGGAGGTATTAGAAATTTTTAGAAGAGCACCACACTACCATTTGAGTTTCTTTGTTTGATAGTAATTTAGCTAGGGTTTTTATTATATTTATCGTCTGTTTGGTGCAGTACTTGATGCCCTTTGTGGAGAAAGAACGATATCGAATTTCGACTAGGTGTAGGCTTCACCCTGATAATGATGTATATAGAGATCAGGAACAACATAAATTCCACAAGGATACAAATGAGTGGAAATGTGGATACTGTAAGAAGAAGTTTTATGAAGAGAAATATCTTGATCGACATTTTGACAACAGACACTACAATTTGCTCAATGAGGTGTGTCATGTGTGTGTGGCCTCTACTTTGACCTTTGTTTTTGTAGTGATGATTTACGAGTTTTGATATTAGTTCTCAAGATATATTATACAGTATGGTGATTGTCTTGCACTGTGTTTTGCCACTCCGTTTGTGTAACTTTGGTTGTTCAATGTGTATGTTAATATGATATGGATATGCATGTCAGCTGTCAGGTATATTACTACTGAGAATATCCACAAGCCGGAGTTCTATGGACATGTCTTTTACCTATACCTTATTGTGCCCTGTGGGTTACTTTTCGTTGTGTTTACAAGTTGTTTTGAATGAAAAGGGAAAAGATTTCATAGGTCTGGTTTTAGCCTTCAAATTGTTACATAGTTACAAGAAACATTTGCCATTATTGTCTGGGACCCTAAGCTTCTTACTTGAAATAAGAGAATCTGTCTGATTTTCTGAAATCTCCTTTCTAGGACCTAAGTCCAGAGATTAGGCATTTGTTATGAAAATATAAATTGTAAACTCAACAAGCATCTTTTCTGATAGCTGAAGTGGCATTTATACTGGCCATGACATCTACTACATATGAATAATATTCCATTTCTAACGCACAAAGTTTATCTCTCTCTCTACCCCCCAATGAAACTCCTTGGCTTCCTTAATTTCGTGTGCAATAACTCACAAGTCACAGCCGTTGCAACCTCATGTTTTGCTTTAAAAGTCATTGTCTATATTTCTCTTAATAGCTCGACTCTTCCATGAGTTGCTGTCTTGCTTGTCATCATTCTGTACTGTTTTTTCTTCCACCCTATCTACCTCTCCTCACACACATCTTGCTTCTAGAGCCACATCTGTAGATCACTTTCTTTTCATTTTATTTTTTTTATAGAAAACTTTGGCTACTATGATCTTGCAACTGTTTAAACTTGATGGTTACTAAAACATGGCATGCTTGTGCTGAATCCAGAGTCACGGCAGGTGCTTGGCTGATCTATGTGGGGCATTGCATTGTGATCTTGTACTGGATATTGTGCAACGCAAGACTAAGTGTAATCCTGCGGCTGCTGCAAAGAATAAACATCTGTGTGAGGTGGTCTCTTTACAAGTTGTTATCACACCGATTCAAAAAAAAATTTAGTCATTAATTTGATAATTTTCTGCAGAGTCTAGCCCATAGCTGTTTCCCTGTCAACGAGGGTCCTTCAGCAGGCCGTCTTCATGGTAAATTTAAATATTAGTGTTTTTTATTTTATTATCGTTTTTTTAGTTTTAATTTTATCTTCTCATTGTATTGCTTTCTGATTTCAACTATTTGACAGAACTCTTCTTGCGTCAATTTTGTGATGCCCACACTTGCACTGGGAATCAGAAACCCTTCTCCAGAGGGCATAGGGTAAGTTCATCATTACCTTTGGCTAGAATTTTGTGTGCTTAAATTCTTTTAAGTGGAAACACCATTAACAAATGTAAGTAATGAATTTGTAGAAGGTGAACCGAATGTGGAGAAATGTGGATTTTGTCTTCTCAAGAAAAGTTTTTCATGCCTAATAAAAAATTAAATGTCAGAAACCTCTTACCAAATAAAGCATATTCAAGTTGCTATTGGATTCATTCATGGTTGTAATTATGAAATTAAAAAGCTTATGTAACTTCACTTGCAATAAACTTGAGGCTCCAATCCCATGTTTTCTATCTAGTTTACATAGAAGGATTTTATTGCATATACTCCTTCTCACCATGCCTCTGTTTGTTCTGTCATTTTTTTTGCAGATGCAGATAAGTTTACCCTATTTGGCTATTTCTATTTTGACTTTGCTGCTGCTGCCACTTGTCTATCTTTTTGTTTACTTGTACCAGAGGTATAAATTTTCCAGCCTCTTCATCTAACCAATCTCAAACAGCTTTTGAAATGTCTTTAAAATAGTTCTTGTTTATGCTTCAGTGGAATCAAACGGGGAAGCCAAGAGCTGAAGCGCATCTCACTAAGTGGACGGAAGAAAAAATCTTATTAGTCGGGATTATGTCATTCACCATTCTCTTTTGGTTTCTATAAGGATGGTCGGAGAGAGATTTAGGCTGAAAATCGTTTTGGCATTGTTCCGATGTACTTTTTGTACCTGAAATGTATATGTAGAGAAGAGAAAGATATCGATGAAGTCAATTTACCCATGGAAGATTCGTTTGAACTAAAATTCACGAACAGGATTTAACATCACAAAGATATGCCCGGTAAGCATTTTGAAATACCAAGTTTACTGTATGAAGATTCAAGTATCTCTGATATGTCCCATTAGTGTAAACAATCATGGCTGTGATGGAGCCGAAGATTTGAATTGTTATCCTTTTTTTTCTGAATACGAATATGTTGTACATCATTCACTCTTTATGGAACTATAGGAAAACTGGAAAATTGACTTTATTTCTTTGCAAGCATACTTCTATTGTACATTAATGTTAACGACTTTGCTGGTGGGGCTGGCTTTTGGAATAGTTAGATACAAGACACCGTCTTTGACCTCTGCGTTAATCTTCTCAAACTCTATGTTCTCTGGCAATGCAATTCTACAGCTGTAGCTTCCATAGCTACTGTTTGGCCACTCTTCTTCCTCTGCTGGATGCTCATTGCCATTCAGTTGATTTTCTCTCTTCATTGGAACCTTTTCCGCCTTAATTACGAGCATGTTCTTCTCTTCGATCCACACCTTGACATCATTCTTTGTCATGCCAGGCATGTCGAACCTTATCTTATATTCGTTTTCCTTTTCCTTTATCGCCCAAGGTGTCCTCCCTCGATTGTATCTGTTATATCCATCTCTCGGCCTTTCTGGAACCGAAGGCCAGTTGCCAGTGTATGCGAAAGGATCCTCCATTATTCCCTCCATGGTATCCATCATCTCTTGCATTGTCCTTGCACTTGGAAACCTTTCCCATGTACCTGTAGAAAAGAAGCTTTTGGTGTGAGTTTGTCGTCACAGTGTTTTCTCTGATAATAAAGAATTGAACAACTACAATAATCTATACTTCCAGTGAGAGGTGTTCTGGTTCTTAGTTACCTGGAGATGAAACTTGTGCAGCTTTCTTCTTTTGCTGGGGCTGATACTGGATTGCTGATCTTTGTAAGTGGTCGAGATTGTCCCTTTTCTCCGCCACTGCCTTTACAGTTCTCAAAAGGGGTGTTTTATTGTAGCTGGAAAATCTAGCTACTCTCCCGGATGCACAGGGAGTGTAAATACAAACTTGAGACGCCATTTGTTTTTGTTTTTGTTTCTGTGTCCAATGTAGTGAAGCAAGTCTTGTGTCTAGATGGAAATTTATAAGGAGCTGACGAAACTTCTGGACTTGGATATGCTGTGTGGAAGTTGTCATTGCTCTTGTAATGTTCTAGACTCATCTACAAACTGCTAGAAGAATATGAGTCAGTACAGGCTTTCTTTGGCTTTATGTCCAGTCATTTTCCAAACTTAATTACATGATCAACTAGACAACTACTAAAAAAAGAGCTTTTGAGTTTACATTTACATGATCTAGATTGTTTGGACAAAAGTCGAACATACATAAAATATGAGTGGGCCAATACTGAGTATTAATGTTATCCACTATCAAGACCTTCCAGGACCACAATGGAAAATTCGAGAGACATTGAGTTTGGCATGGACCCTGTAGATCTTTCATCTAGAACTCTCTTCAAAAGTGCTTTTTAAAACAGTTTGTCTGAGTTATTGTCTTAAAAGACCAAGCTTGAGAGGACTATAATCCATCTCGTTATATTCAAAGCAATTCAAATTCATTGGCATGAAAACGAGCTGTGTCATAAAAAATTATTAGTGAGAGAAAATATCTGAGATATTTTTCTCTCTCGTTTTTCTGCATCTCGAAGGAGCGTCTGCTTTTCTTTCCCCTTTCCGTCGCCGGTATCTCGCCGTGACAGCGGGTGCCGGCGACGAAGTCGTCCTTTTGGGCGTTCTTTCTCCTCCTTGCTTGGTTGTCCCGGTCAGATGGAGTCTCCGGAGGTTGCTACGACGGCCCTGTTCGTCGCCTGGAAGTCTCTCTCGCGTCAAAGGGTGAGCCGTTTTGTCCTAGCGATGGCGGCAGCGGTTAGATCGGCCGTTTCTCATGGTTTCTGACCAGATCTGGTGTTTTTTTGGCGTGTGTTGGGTTGATCGGTGGTTTTGGATCTTGTCTGACCCCATCCCCTCCGTCGAGACACCACCGGCAGCTGTTTTGGTGACTTTTTCTTCTGATTTTGGTGATATGCTTGGTCGGTTTTTACTGTTTTTCCGGCGCCGGGATTGGGAACTGGTGGAGGTTTAATTGGTGGTGGTTTTGGGGTTTGATTGGGCATCAGAAAAGTTGAAGTTTGGTGTGGTGGTCGGCGGCGTATCTGGTGGTTCTGCTCCGGTGGTCGTCGGCGCTTCTGGTGGATCTGATCCGGTCACCAGGTCTCTCCTCCAGTTGGTTTCAGCCCTTTTAGTTTGTTTTTTCAGTTTTTTATGGTTTGGTTGTAGTTCCACTTTGTGTGGATGGTTTTCTCCTGTTGTGGGACTCTGTTTCTGGGCTTGTGCTCGCTTGGCTTTACTTGTGGAGTCCCAGTTATGGTTGTAATATTGCCCTGGCTCTGGTTTACCAGGTGTTCAGGTGCCCTCTCAAAAAAAAAAAAAAAAAAAAATTCATTGGCATGAATAAAATAAGCAACTTTAGTTACATCAACGAAAAAGTGCTTTTCTTGCCAAGCGCAACAGATGACATTGCATGTTCCTGCTCCAGAGGAAGATGATAATCCTTGTAATAAAGGGTAAATTGAAAGTTTAAGTTTCATAAGGATGTCTTGTAATCAAATAACATTTTACAAATCATAAATATGTAAAAGGCAAAATTGGTTAACCATAGACAACATGTGGAGACCAGTTTACGTTGTAAATTACAAGAAAAACAACGCATTATATATTACACTCTTCAGCCTCAGCGAGAATGGAAATCACCTTGCGGTCATCATCAGACCTTAGATTGAAGAATTGGCAAAATCGAACCTTGGTTTCCCTCATTTCCTCTTTGCTGGATCCCGACTGAGTCCATGCTTCTTAAGTGTCTTGATATAGTTTCTCATGAGGCTAAACTTGTTGCTCCCAAGATAATAGAAATAATCCCATGAATAGATCCCAGTTTTATGCAGATCATCAAATATTATCCTGAACCAACCACCAAAAAGTCAAATAATCATAGCTTAAAATGGGAAAATGCATCCGAAAACAATCGGTCATTTTGGAACAAGATAAAAGAAGCAATAAACAAAACTTGAGTTTTAATCATAGGTACCTTACCCCATAGTTTCCCACGGGTTCTGCGGACATGATCCCCACGTGACGCCGTCCAAATATTACCTAGTAGTACAGGCAAAGAGGTCAGTACCGATAAATGAAACATAAACCATACATCAGTTCATTTGTTCACTGTGTCAGTAAAGGAACCCAAAATATATGCATCATATGAATGGAGATCAGGCCAATAGGAAGTACCAAATTCCATTTCTCCAACACTCATGAGCACGATTAACCCCAAAACTAAATGTAAAATTTCAGTGCATGAGCCCCTATATTGAGATTATTCTCATTGTCATCTTTATTTGACAAAAACTTGAAATAATCAACAAGTTGGAGAATGATGAAAAATGTTCAAAAAACTACCTTTTCACCCCCAAATGATCTAATCTTTCCATCAGCAGCAGGGCTTTGTATTCTTAGAAATTCAGCCGACAAACTAAACTTGCTACCATTAACATATTCCAAGTCTACCTGAAACAGGAGAAGCAGTAAGAAACATATAAATATCAAAGATAGTAAGAAAAAAGATGTAAAGCCAGCATAACCAATACATCAACCCTCGGTCCTATACTCCTATCAACATACCCAAATCTGCATTCTGCTGATTAACAAGTTTTACACAACACTTACAAGAACTAGTATCGGGTCGTAATCCAGAAGTATAAGCTGAGGCAAATGTCCTAATCCATCAGTTAATTCAATAACCTCCTAGCAGGTTTCTCAGTTAATGTCCTAGTCCATCAGTGAGCATGTGTAAAAACAAAATTTCAAATTTCAAATTGTTCATTAATCATAAGCAAAAATATAACCATATCAGATCAAAATATGTAATCAGAAGAAACAAGTTATAACCTAATCACTACGTCCTCCATTAACATCGAGTGCTGACTAACAATATGATGTCTTTCTCACCAATTATCTTGGCCAAATTTTTTATTAGTGTTATAACCCAAAAAAAACCCATCTGGGTAAGCTGATTTAAGTAATAAAACAACAAATTGAAGACCAAAAATAAGGATTAAAATAAAATAACAGACGAAATAAGAAGTAAATTGAGTCTACTAATCAAATACTGAAATTATGAACAAGAAGTAATAGATGAAAAAAAAAAAAAAAGGTGCTAACTTTCTTAGGTGCATCAAGAGAGAATCGAGTGAGTCGCGGAGAATCAACACTTGTATGGATCCTCCGTATTGCTCTCTGTATCGCTAGCATTGCTCCTCTTCTTCTCCAACCTCACCAGTAAGCTCTCTGTCACTGTCTCTGTCTCTGTCTCTGTGTCGTTTCGGTCATGCTGTGAATTTGCAAACTGGGCCTGAACACCAGATCAATAAAATTGGGCCTAAAATATTCCTAGTTGGGGTATGAGGCCCATTAATAATTGAGCCTGGTTCTCAATCATATGTGTTTAGTCATAATAGTAACATAATCATGATTCATGACTCCAAAAATCAGCTATAAAAAAAAAATATATATATATTATTAATTAATTTTCTGCTATAAAAATATATATTAAAAAGTCAGACTAACTTATCTTGATGATCCCTATTAAAAAAGAAAAAGAAAAAAAAAGGCCTAGTCATACTTCATAATGTCTATCATTATTTTTTTTCTTCTATTTTTATGATTAAAGAAGAAAATCCAAAAGCTTTGGTACAAACATTGACTGTAAAATAACCTTAATTAAATTGATAATAAAGAAGAAGAAGAACAACAAGCTGATGATGAAAAAAAAAAAAATCATAATATCTTGATTTTTAATTCATTATTATTATTTTTTTTCAATTAATTACCACATTTATAATGATGATGGTGGTGGTGATGAATTTGAGAAGTCTAATTGATGACGATACCCATGTGTTGTACCATTTTAATTTTGTAATTAATTAATTAATAAGAAACCCTAAAATTTGTCTTTGGGCAAAGTAATTAAAAAACCATTAATCACCAACTTGATGTTGATTTCTTTTTTTAAGTAAGTTGATGTTGATTTAAGATGAGCTTAATTTTCTCACTCACTACAAAGGCTATAACTTATCAGCCTTAAACTTACTTGACCACCAAATTTGACTGCATATAAAATTATGAATATTATAATAACAATATTATAGATACCTTTTTAAATTTATTTTATCTTGAACCAATTGTTATTGATTATATGAAGGAGAAGATAAAGAAGTTGAATCATTGATGTGTAAGCATGTTGTTTTTAGTTTTTTAATATGCTTTGGCATAGGCATATAATTGTGGTACCAATTTATGTCTCTAACTTTGTTGATAAAAACACCCAAAAAAAAATATATTGAAAATAATATATAGCATGATAAATAATAGATTGATAGGGTTTCCTCATATAATTTGCATAAAATATCAACAAGTGGTAGTAAATCAGTAATTGAATAGACTTTCAAATTAGCTATGAATTATGTATAGTCCACTTTTAGTTATTATTTGGGATTATTCTTAGACATTGACAATAAAATTAGAGGACATCAAGATTTTCATTGGTTAATAAATGATCATTTGGTTGAGCTAAAATGTGGTTAACATGTCTTGTCTTGTCTTTAATATATATATATATAAATACAAATTTTCTATTATCAGTTCATCATGATAATAAATATATCATGATGAAGGATGTAGACCACTAGATTTACATACTTTGACTCAAATTATATGTATTTGCTTGTCAAAACTTCTCCATAATCTGCGGTTTACATTCTTCGTCATGATATATTTATTGTCATGACGAACTGACAGTAGAAAGACTATATATATATATATAGTCTTTCTATGGTCAGTTCGTTCTGATATATTTTAGAATGTGGACCATAGATTATGGAGAAGTTTTAATAAGTGCATACTCTTTGAGTCAAAGTATGTAAATCTAAAGGTACACATTCTACGTCCTGATATATTTTATATCAGGACGAACTAATAATAAAAAAATTATATATATATATATAATCTTTCTATTCAGTTCAAACTGATATAAAAATATATTAGTTCTTTGCATGTGAGCCGTTGGATTTAAAAGATACTTTGACAAGTGTATGCAACCAAGTCAAAGCATTTAAATCCAATGACTCACATACAAGGAATTAATATATTTTATTTCAGTTTGAACTGACAATAGAAATATATATATATAGATATATAGTTTTTTTATTGTCAATTCGTCATAATATATTTTATATCTGGACGAAGAATGTAAACCATTAGATTTACATACTTTGACTTAAAGTGTATTTGTCAAAACTTCTCTATAATCTATAGTCAACATTCTTCGTTCTGATATATTTATATCAGAACGAACTGACAATAGAAAGACTATATATATATATTTATGTATCATGGTTCTCTAGTAAAGACGTTATGAAATTATAAGTTAAGGATGTCCAACCATAACCACACATTCATATTGGGTGTGGGTATTTGTTAATTTGGGGTTGTATACCCATTGTGAATATATGCCCATTATTAAAAAAAATTAAAAAATCACCTGCAACTCTGCAAGCCTAAATATGCTTAGTTTACCTGTAATTGCAAGCCAATTGTTATTATTATTATTATTTTTGTATACGATCACATCAACATTCAATATCAATTTTATTTGTATCTCTCTTACCGGTTCCAATCCTCCCTTTCTCTCTCCCTCTCTCACATCCATTCCATATTTCTATTTCTATATCTCTCTCATATCCCAATTCTCTCCCTCTCTTTCTCTCTCTCTCTCTCGTCCTAATTCATTCTCTTCCTCATTAATAATTCTCTCATTTTCTTCTCAAATTCTTAATTGTAAAATTAAATATTTATTCGATTCGATTCTTTTTATCGGTTAAAATTTATTTTTTTATAATTAAAAAGTTAGGGTTTGAGTCTTATTATTCATTATTTTAAGTTAGTGTTTTATTATTTTTTATATTAATTTATTTTACGATTACAATTTATTATCAATATCTTGATTGGTTAATAAATGATTGTTGGTTGAGCTAAATGTGGTTAACATATGTTGTCAATTTGATTCCCTTTTTTTTTTTATATAAAAAATTAAAATTGACAGTTTGTCCCTGCTAAGACATCTATGCCTATACCAATGTAAAAAGAAAACCTCTCATATATACTTGTAAAACGAAAACAAAAATAAAACTCATCACATATTCTTGTAAAATACACAATGATATTCGAATGAGTAATGCTACTTTACATAAAATTTGGTGTTCAAATCTGATTCTCAAATGATGTGGCAACACTCAAATCCATTCATTTAAATCATACAAATATGATACAATTTAAATGAATGGATTATAATGCTGCCATATCATTTGGGTACCAGATTTTGATAAAATAACATTATTGTATTCGAATATACTACCAACGACTTAGGAATGAAAAGAGATGTGCACACTATTTAATGGGGAACAAGGATGTCTTTTTCGAATTAAGTTACTAATTTCTAATCAAAACTTGAATGGGTAACATAAACCTAATTGATTGGGTCTGTTGTGAATAATATTAATTGATGGGTCAAATGAATAATTAGCTGGTAAATGTGAATGCAAAGAATGACTAGCAAATGAAAGTGAGTCTTGAATCTTGATGAGGACCAACTAGATTTTATTTTTTGTGATAAATCATTAATTGGTCTCCACTAATTATAAAATTTACAACGAATTTGACCTTTTAATTCACTCACGACTAGGTAACTACATTGACAATCTTGTCTTGATTTTTTTATTTTTTTATTTTATGTTTTATTTCATTTTCTTGAATCGGGTACTCTTCTTCCTTCAATTTCAACTTTGTTGATAAAGATGATAAGTTGAAAACTGCACGTTTACATTATATATATACATATATATATATATATATATGATAAGATGTCAATATTGATACCCATAAAACTTATTAGTACATTCATATTTTATTAAAAAATTTAATTATAAAAAATTTAAATAGAAATTTACTAATAAGGACAAATTACTTTAATTAAAAATAAATCAAATATCATGTACACTCATTAATTATATTCATATTTTCAACTATATTTCTTTAGGGTGCCGATATTAACACTCATAAAACTTATTAGTGCACCTATATTTTATTAAAAATTTTAATTACAAAAAATATTCCAATAGAAATTTACCAATAAGGACAAATTATTTTAATTAAAAATAAACCAAATATTATATACACTCATATTTTCAACTATATTTGTTTATTAAAAAAAAAAAAAAAAAACTTACCTTTCAAAATAAAAATAAAAATTATGATAAACCCTAATTAAACTTAAATTTTATTTCAAGTTTCAAATTTTCCTATTCTCACATGATTATCATATTGTTTTTGTCTTTCCTTTATTTATAGTTATGAATTCTATCAATAAACAAAATATATTTTTTAACGATAGCTATAGATATCAATAAGTTTTTATTTTATTTTTTAAGATAGTTGTAGATATCAGTAAGATTTTTTTAAGATAGCTGTATAAATAAAAGAATTTCAGATTAAAAATCTCTTGACCTCATATATGATTCCACATATTCCCTATTATAAAACTCCTACATTTGAGATATTTCCAAAAAGTAAACTGGACCATCATTAAAAGAGGATTTAATTCCAAAAATAATATATATATATATATATTTTAATAAATTGGGTGTGATAATAATTTAAGAGTGTTTATAAATAATATGTATTAAAATGAATATATTTATTACAATGAGGGTACTATTGGCATTAGAATGGGTGTTTAAAGTAATATTTATATTTTAAATTTTAGATATGGGTGTATTTATATAAATAGGTGTACTAATAAGTTTTATGAGTATCAATATCCGTACCCATTTCTTTATTAAAAAAAAAAACTTATGATAAACTCTAACATATTATAAACCCTAATTTAACTGTAATTTTATTTTAAGTATCAAACTTTCTCACCATCACATGATTATCATATTGTTTTTGTCTTTCTTTTATGTATAATTATGAACTTTATCAATAAACAATATATATATATTTATTTAACGATAGCTATAAATATCAACAAGTTTTTTTTTTTTTTTTTTAGATAGATATATAAATAAGAGAATTTTAGATTGAAAATCTCTTGAAAATCTCTTCATCACTGAAATCTTCATGCTGCGCATGTCTCGCGGCTCTAGGCGGACGTCTACCTTCAGGGCGGTTAAGGGCCAATCCCTCGACTCCATCTCTGTTGGCAGGGGCAAGAACGGGAGCAGGAACTTGGCCCTTAGGGTTGTTAGGGGTAGGCAGCCGCTCCATCAGTTGACGAACCATAGCCTCCAACCTCTCAATCGACTGTCGCTGCTCATCAATCGCCGCCCACACATCGGCATCCCTACGACCAGCGTCGCTAGGGTTAACTCTTCCGGCTTCGTTGTTGACCATCGTATAAGGCAAGTCCTTATGCTCTGATACCACTTGATGCAGAACGGAAGTAAAGAATTTACCATCATAAATCCTAAGTTCTCACAATCTGGAATCCACCAATAAATTCAATTGAAACCAAAATAATAATATTATTGAATAATTCGAAACTGATAACAAAGAGCCTTAAATAGACTCGGGAAACCCTAAAATAAGTAAAAAAGACTAAAATATCCTCAAACTAAACCAAAACGGAAAACAAATTAAAACACTAAAAACTTCGGCTGCCCGACAACCTAACTTAAACAGCTCCGTTGAGGATGCAAATGATGTCAACCGGGGGAACCCAGGTTGCCTTGCTGTAGAGCTCTGAAAACCTTTTCCGAAAACATATTATAATAGGAAATCTGACAACCGAGCTAAAAGTTATGCTCGTTTTTTCAGAGCACCCCTTTTGGACAATTTTCTGTCCATCTCTTCTTCAAAATCCAATGCCAACTGTCCTACATCAAAAATACACAATGATATTTGAATGAGTAATGCTACTTTACCCAAATTTAATGTCTAAATCGGATGTACAAATGATGTGGCAACACTCAAATCCATTCATTTAAATCATACAAATATGATACAATTTAAATGAATGGATTATAATGCTGTCATATCATTTGGGTACCAGATTTTGATAAAATAACATTATTGTATTCGAATATACTACCAACGACTTAGGAATGAAAAGAGATGTGCACACTATTTAATGGGGAACAAGGATGTCTTTTTCGAATTAAGTTACTAATTTCTAATCAAAACTTGAATGGGTAACATAAACCTAATTGATTGGGTCTGTTGTGAATAATATTAATTGATGGGTCAAACGAATAATTAGCTGGTAAATGTGAATGCAAAGAATGACTTGCAAATGAAAGTGAGTCTTGAATCTTGATGAGGACCAACTAGATTTTATTTTTTGTGATAAATCATTAATTGGTCTCCACTAATTATAAAATTTACAACGAATTTGACCTTTTAATTCACTCACGACTAGGTAACTACATTGACAATCTTGTCTTGATTTTTTTATTTTTTTATTTTATGTTTTATTTCATTTTCTTGAATCGGGTACTCTTCTTCCTTCAATTTCAACTTTGTTGATAAAGATGATAAGTTGAAAACTGCACGTTTACATTATATATATACATATATATATATATATATGATAAGATGTCAATATTGATACCCATAAAACTTATTAGTACATTCATATTTTATTAAAAAATTTAATTATAAAAAATTTAAATAGAAATTTACTAATAAGGACAAATTACTTTAATTAAAAATAAATCAAATATCATGTACACTCATTAATTATATTCATATTTTCAACTATATTTCTTTAGGGTGCCGATATTAACACTCATAAAACTTATTAGTGCACCTATATTTTATTAAAAATTTTAATTACAAAAAATATTCCAATAGAAATTTACCAATAAGGACAAATTATTTTAATTAAAAATAAACCAAATATTATATACACTCATATTTTCAACTATATTTGTTTATTAAAAAAAAAAAAAAAAACTTACCTTTCAAAATAAAAATAAAAATTATGATAAACCCTAATTAAACTTAAATTTTATTTCAAGTTTCAAATTTTCCTATTCTCACATGATTATCATATTGTTTTTGTCTTTCCTTTATTTATAGTTATGAATTCTATCAATAAACAAAATATATTTTTTAACGATAGCTATAGATATCAATAAGTTTTTATTTTATTTTTTAAGATAGTTGTAGATATCAGTAAGATTTTTTTAAGATAGCTGTATAAATAAAAGAATTTCAGATTAAAAATCTCTTGACCTCATATATGATTCCACATATTCCCTATTATAAAACTCCTACATTTGAGATATTTCCAAAAAGTAAACTGGACCATCATTAAAAGAGGATTTAATTCCAAAAATAATATATATATATATATATTTTAATAAATTGGGTGTGATAATAATTTAAGAGTGTTTATAAATAATATGTATTAAAATGAATATATTTATTACAATGAGGGTACTATTGGCATTAGAATGGGTGTTTAAAGTAATATTTATATTTTAAATTTTAGATATGGGTGTATTTATATAAATAGGTGTACTAATAAGTTTTATGAGTATCAATATCCGTACCCATTTCTTTATTAAAAAAAAAAACTTATGATAAACTCTAACATATTATAAACCCTAATTTAACTGTAATTTTATTTTAAGTATCAAACTTTCTCACCATCACATGATTATCATATTGTTTTTGTCTTTCTTTTATGTATAATTATGAACTTTATCAATAAACAATATATATATATTTATTTAACGATAGCTATAAATATCAACAAGTTTTTTTTTTTTTTTTTTAGATAGATATATAAATAAGAGAATTTTAGATTGAAAATCTCTTGAAAATCTCTTCATCACTGAAATCTTCATGCTGCGCATGTCTCGCGGCTCTAGGCGGACGTCTACCTTCAGGGCGGTTAAGGGCCAATCCCTCGACTCCATCTCTGTTGGCAGGGGCAAGAACGGGAGCAGGAACTTGGCCCTTAGGGTTGTTAGGGGTAGGCAGCCGCTCCATCAGTTGACGAACCATAGCCTCCAACCTCTCAATCGACTGTCGCTGCTCATCAATCGCCGCCCACACATCGGCATCCCTACGACCAGCGTCGCTAGGGTTAACTCTTCCGGCTTCGTTGTTGACCATCGTATAAGGCAAGTCCTTATGCTCTGATACCACTTGATGCAGAACGGAAGTAAAGAATTTACCATCATAAATCCTAAGTTCTCACAATCTGGAATCCACCAATAAATTCAATTGAAACCAAAATAATAATATTATTGAATAATTCGAAACTGATAACAAAGAGCCTTAAATAGACTCGGGAAACCCTAAAATAAGTAAAAAAGACTAAAATATCCTCAAACTAAACCAAAACGGAAAACAAATTAAAACACTAAAAACTTCGGCTGCCCGACAACCTAACTTAAACAGCTCCGTTGAGGATGCAAATGATGTCAACCGGGGGAACCCAGGTTGCCTTGCTGTAGAGCTCTGAAAACCTTTTCCGAAAACATATTATAATAGGAAATCTGACAACCGAGCTAAAAGTTATGCTCGTTTTTTCAGAGCACCCCTTTTGGACAATTTTCTGTCCATCTCTTCTTCAAAATCCAATGCCAACTGTCCTACATCAAAAATACACAATGATATTTGAATGAGTAATGCTACTTTACCCAAATTTAATGTCTAAATCGGATGTACAAATGATGTGGCAACACTCAAATCCATTCATTTAAATCATACAAATATGATACAATTTAAATGAATGGATTATAATGCTGTCATATCATTTGGGTACCAGATTTTGATAAAATAACATTATTGTATTCGAATATACTACCAACGACTTAGGAATGAAAAGAGATGTGCACACTATTTAATGGGGAACAAGGATGTCTTTTTCGAATTAAGTTACTAATTTCTAATCAAAACTTGAATGGGTAACATAAACCTAATTGATTGGGTCTGTTGTGAATAATATTAATTGATGGGTCAAACGAATAATTAGCTGGTAAATGTGAATGCAAAGAATGACTTGCAAATGAAAGTGAGTCTTGAATCTTGATGAGGACCAACTAGATTTTATTTTTTGTGATAAATCATTAATTGGTCTCCACTAATTATAAAATTTACAACGAATTTGACCTTTTAATTCACTCACGACTAGGTAACTACATTGACAATCTTGTCTTGATTTTTTTATTTTTTTATTTTATGTTTTATTTCATTTTCTTGAATCGGGTACTCTTCTTCCTTCAATTTCAACTTTGTTGATAAAGATGATAAGTTGAAAACTGCACGTTTACATTATATATATACATATATATATATATATATATGATAAGATGTCAATATTGATACCCATAAAACTTATTAGTACATTCATATTTTATTAAAAAATTTAATTATAAAAAATTTAAATAGAAATTTACTAATAAGGACAAATTACTTTAATTAAAAATAAATCAAATATCATGTACACTCATTAATTATATTCATATTTTCAACTATATTTCTTTAGGGTGCCGATATTAACACTCATAAAACTTATTAGTGCACCTATATTTTATTAAAAATTTTAATTACAAAAAATATTCCAATAGAAATTTACCAATAAGGACAAATTATTTTAATTAAAAATAAACCAAATATTATATACACTCATATTTTCAACTATATTTGTTTATTAAAAAAAAAAAAAAAACTTACCTTTCAAAAAAAAAAAAATTATGATAAACCCTAATTAAACTTAAATTTTATTTCAAGTTTCAAATTTTCCTATTCTCACATGATTATCATATTGTTTTTGTCTTTCCTTTATTTATAGTTATGAATTCTATCAATAAACAAAATATATTTTTTAACGATAGCTATAGATATCAATAAGTTTTTATTTTATTTTTTAAGATAGTTGTAGATATCGGTAAGATTTTTTTAAGATAGCTATATAAATAAGAGAATTTCAGATTAAAAATCTCTTGACCTCATATATGATACCACATATTCCCTATTATAAAACTCCTACATTCTAGATATTTCCAAAAAGTAAATTGGACCATCATTAAAAGAGGATTTAATTCAAAAAATAATACATATATATATATATATTTTTTAATTAATTGGGTGTGATAATAATTTAAGAGTGTTTATAAATAATATGTATTACAGTAGAACCCCTGTAAATTAATCTTCTATAAATTAATATCCTCTCTAAATTAATAAAAAATCCCGGTCCTGACTCGGGCCAGTGTAAAAAATTAATAAACCCCTCTATCGTAATAATTAATAATTTATTTTTGAAACCTAATGTAAAATTTCGGTCTCAACTGTCGTATAAATTAATAATTCCATAAAAGTACAAAATATATTACATAATAATCAAGAACTAGAAAAGTACTTCAAGATGCTAGTTTGCACAAGGCCACCATGTTTGATATTTTTGACTTCATCCTTCATCTTTTGAATTGTCCTTAAGAAGTTATTGTGATCACCTTTTTGTTGTAGACAAAAGGTTTCAACTAAATTTAACATTTCTATAGCCTTACGTGTAGAGATTTTAGGTACCTCATGACTATCGTCATCGTCATCATCTATCTCAACCACACCATCATTATTCTGTCTTGTGATATCATTGATGATATCCTCTTTAGTTGGAGTGTAACACACTTCTTCTTCCGCCAGATGGTTAAGTAAATGATTAACATCCATAGGATTGCTATAGTGGAAGCTTTGAATTTGTTGTTCTAATTCACTCATAACAGCACTATCCTTTATGTCTCCTTCGGTTTCTCTATGGACTGTATGAATTTTACAATGAAGAAAACAATTAGCGATGGTCTTAAGCTTAACATCAAATGTCCATGCTGCAACAACCATATGAATGGCTTCTAAAATATCAATCTTTTTAGGATCAGGTGTGTTGGATTCCAAACGTTCGAGCAGCATATAATTAAAGCGATGACGATAATACGCCTTGAAGTTTCGAATTATTCCAGCATCACAAGAACCTTCCCTAAACAAGAAAACTGACTTCTACATGTTTTATGACACAAAATAACACTTTATTAGGCAAAACTCTTCAAATTAATAACCCCTCTAAATTAATACTCAAGGGGGGGTACCAAGAATATTAATTTAGAGAGGTTTTACTGTAAAATGAATATATTTATTACAATGAGGGTACTATTGGCATTAGAATGGGTGTTTAAAGTAATATTTATATTTTAAATTTTAGATATGGGTGTACTTATATAAATGGGTGTACTAATAAGTTTTATGAGTGTCAATATCCATACCCATTTCTTTATTACAAAAAAAAAAAAACTTATGATAAACTCTAACATATTATAAACCCTAATTTAACTGTAATTTTATTTTAAGTATCAAACTTTCTCACCATCACATGATTATCATATTGTTTTTATCTTTCTTTTATGTATAATTATGAAATTTATCAATAAACAATATATATATATATTTATTTAACGATAGCTATAAATATCAACAAGTTTTTTTTTTTTAGATAGATATATAAATAAGAGAATTTTAGATTGAAAATCTCTTGACCCCATATACGGTTCCATATATTTCCTTTTATAAGGATCCTACATACGAGATATTTCCAAAAGTAAATTGGATCATCATTAAAGAAGATTTGATTCCAAAAATAATATAATTTTTTTATTTTTTATAAATTGGTGGTGATTAAATTTAAGAGTGTTTATAAATAATATGTATTAAAATGAATATATTTATTTTAATGAGGATATTATTGGCATTATGATAGGTGCTTATAGTAATATTTATTTTTAAAATTTTAGATATTGATGTACTTATAAAAATTGGTATATTAATAAGTTTTATGGGTGTCAATATCTGCATCCAACTCTTAATTGTCCTTTGCTATTTCATTATATAATTAGTACTCCAGTAGAGAGTATTTTTTATTGGGTAACGTTAACATGTGCCCTTAGGACAAATTACTATAAAAAGAAAGTCAATTACTGTATTTATTGTATTGTTTCAATAAATGTAGTGAATTTTTATGGTATACCCTTTTTTATAATATCAAAATAGCATATATATTTTCGTGTGTTGACCAAATCGGTAAAAATAGAATTTATTATAGGGTGTGGATATTGACACTTATAAAACTAATTAGTACAGTCATTTTTCTATGTACACCCATATCTAAATTTTTTAAAAATAAATATTACTATATGTACACATCCTAATGCAAATAGCATACTTATAGAAATGAATAGAGCAAATTGCAGCCAACCTCCCTGAGGTTTGGCCTTTGACAATCAAAAATAACTTTATCATTAATTGATAATGACCTCCCTTACCATTAGTCAAAGCTAGTAAAGTTTAACCGTTGATCAGATTTGGCTGCTACAGATACTTAAATGCCCATGAATAAAAAAAAAAATCTAATTTTAAAAATATATAAATATATGAAAACAAATTTGGATCTCCACAGTAAAAAAATAAAATAAAATAAAAAATTGAAAATTACAAATAAAAATAAATAAATAAACCGTGGAGGCATAGGTCGTGTCTCTATATTTTTCTTCAAATTCTAAATTCTAAAAAATTAATAATCTGGATCATCAAAATCCAATCCAACAACATTTTCATCAAATAATGTTTTTTTCTTCCATATGGATTCCCGGATTTTTCTTCATATTTAAGTTTTATAGATTTTTCAAAACTAAAAAAAAAAATAAAAAAAATCTGGCTCATCTGAATCTAATCTAACAACATTTTCTTCTTCCATTGATGTATTTCCATCTTTTCTTCATATTCAAATTTTTTAGATTTTTCAAAAATATAAAATATAAAATGTGGCCAAGATGAATGGTGAAGATTTAAAACTTTTAAATCTTTTTTTTTTTTTTTTTGTAATAAATAAAAAGGCTTGAAATGATGAAAATACCCCTATCTCCATTAAATTTGACTAATTTTGACTAATAACAGGGGAGGTAATTGTCAATTAAGCATAAAATTGTTTCTAATTGTTAAAAATCAAACCTCAGGGAGGTTGGCTACAATTTGCTCAAATGAATATATTCATTTTAATACATTTTATTTGTAAACACTTTTAAATTATTAAAACACCCGATTTATATATATATATAATCATTTAATTTTTTGAATCAAATCCTTTTCTAACGATGACCAAATTTACTGTTAAAAATGTCTCAAATGTAGGAGATTTATGAAAGGAAAGATGTATAATTGAATTGTATATGGAGTCAAGTGATTTTCAATATGGAATTCTCTTATATATATATATATATACAACCAAGGGCGTAGCCAAGGGTAGGCTACCCCTGGCTGCAGCCCGGCCGGTCTAAAACTAGGGGAAAAAAATTATTTGTTAGATAAATTATTTATGAGTTAATTATGAGATTATTTAATATAACCAAGTTAAATTCTTTCAAATCAGTACAAACATTTTACAGTACGTTCTATGTTGTAAAACCCACTAGATTATCTAATAAAATAATGTTATAATTCACTGATTGTTAATTTATTTTATTTATGTTGATTGTTAAATATTTGATCTCTTGTTTTATTAGCACGAGTGCACGACTCTCTTACTCTCTCATAGTCCTCACATAAGTAATCTCAAAATATTAATTTAATCATCAAAAATATATATATCTAGATTCTGGTCGGTGCGCACTGATATAACTTACAACAGTGCGTTGCATGTGTACCATTGATTATGGAGAAACACTGACAAGTGTATACACACCGAGTCAAATTATATAAATCCAGTGGTCTACATGCAACTCATTGATGTAAATTATATCAGTACGCACTGACTTGAAAATATATATATATATATTACAAAAAAATTAGGAAACTCTAATTTTTTCCTTTATTGTCATTTTATAATTTTGTACAAAATAGTGAAATACAAAATAAATTAGACTTCTAACATTTCTTATTTCTTTTAGCTAGGTGTATATGTTGTTATCCTATTAAAGTTTGTATGTTAAGTTTTATTAAGTTTTGTTTATCGAAATGTTAAATATGTTTAGCCCACCCATAGAAAAAATCCTGGCTACGCCACTGTATACAACTATCTTTAAAAATAAAAAATAAAAAAAATAAAAAAAAAATAAAAAACCATTGATATCTACACGTATTTAAAAAAAAAAATTATTTTATTTATTGATAAAGTTCATAAGTACTAGATATAAAAGAGAAATAATAATAATAATAAATAAAAAAAGGTAAGGAAATACTACCTCTGTATGACCAGAGTCATCTAAAGATTATTTTTTCATTACTTTGTTATATGATAATCATGTGATTATGAGAACGTTTGATACTTGAAATAAAATTAGAGTTTAATTAGAATTTGTCATAAAAATTAGGGTTTATCATAGGTTATGATTTATTATAAATTTTTTTTTTAATAAAGAGATATAGTTGAATGTATGAGTGTAATTAATGAGTGTAAATAGTATTTGGTTTATTTTTAATTAAAGTAATTTGTCCTTATTGATAAATTTATATTGGGATATTTTTATAATTAAATTTTTTAATAAAGAGCTGCCGGTCTATTTATGCCATAATTTTTAAAATTTTGATTTAATTAAATAAAATTAAATGTTTAAATTATATTTTTTGATTAATTTCCAAAATTACCTTTTTTACTTATTTTTCAAATTTAATATACCTCATCTCTGATCTCTGTATACGTCTCTCTCACCTCCGTATTTATTTATTTATTTGAGTTTTTTTTCTTCTTATTTCATGGGGGAAAAGAAAAAAAAAATAGAGTTGTTTCAACACAACGACAACTTGATATCATTATAAAGAAAAAGTAAACTTCAAACTTACTTAATTCTAGTTTTCTAGAGAAGAAATTGTTTCCAATGTTTAATATCATTCTCAGACACTGCTTTCAAATGTTTGCAAGGGCAGATACAAAGGAGGGTATATTTGAAAATCAAATACATATGTATTAATAAACCCATACTCTAAAAAAGAATTTAGTATACACTAGATGCATGCTTTTTAAGAAAACATTTTTAAAATTAAAGCACCCTTTTGAAAATCAAATATATATATTTTTAAAAAACCTGCTGTTAAGTATACTTAGTATAGAATACATTTTGAAGTATATATTTGTAGAAAATGCTTTCACTATAATACTTTTATTTTAATTTTATTTTTCTCAAAACTCTTCAAAATTTCAATTGTAATTTTTAAATAATATGCAAGTTTTTGTATTTAACTTACTAACTTAGACATTTAAATGGTTACATTTCCACATATAATCTTTTGAGCTCTCATAAGACATAAGAAATTAAAAAAAAAAAATGGACCGATGAATGAAAGTTTTTTACCACTAAATTATATCGAACGGTTGTAGCTAGTCGATTGTTTTTACGGTTGAATACTTCTTTCGAGAGTTATGGAGTTCATGTAAGATTCCATGTCTTATTTTTCCAGAGATGCATGCACCACCATTAACCTAATCATAATAAAGAATATAGCTTAGAGGATCCAGTACTTCATTATTGATTTATGTTTCAGTGCTTAGCACGACCCCACCTCCAATTATCTCGTTCCCAACAAATCATTCAATATTTAATTATCAAAAGCCACCAATAGAATCAATTTGATGTACTATATATCATATTATTAATTACTCATAATTAATTATCATCAAACAAAATAAGCATGCTTATCAGCTTATGTGTATATTATATTACAGAAAATTATAAAAGACAGCCCCTCAAAAAAAAAAAAATTTATAAAAAATATGACTAGCTACCCGGCAGATATTCTCAACCCAGATAACTCATTCTTAGTTAAAACTTAAATGCTGTTATGATACTTTACAAAACCGAAACAAAACAAGCTGTAACATGTACATTCATAAATCATAACAAAAGTACGTGGTTGTGCACTGTCTTCCCCTCCATGTTTCTTTATCTATCAAATCGCAAAGCAGTGTGTAGAGAACATGCACTCTTCTGAGAGTAGAAGTTGTTTTTCGAACCGTGCTCGTAACGTTAATCTTGCTCGATTCCTGACAAACCTTTGATTGCCAGTGGGTAAAGCTTATCGATCATGACACCAGGTCTTACATATATTGATCAAGCTAGCTCATATGTCCCACTGGCCGGATTTGATGATCACTAGCTAGCTCAATCCAGGTTACAATATGAATTAACGAAAGAAGAAGAAGAAGAAAAACAAAAGATCAATCACATATATAATTAATTGATTAATTAATTAATTACAAGTTTCAACGGTTTTTTTTAATAAAAAAACAGAACACATAATGAAAACAAGAATGTATATAAGAAATCAATAGAAGAATATACAATGTTTAAAACAAAAGTAGCAAGCACTCATGAATCTAAAAATCATCATAAATATTCTGATTGAATTTTCTAATAGTTTTTAACTCCAATAATAATGACTGATCATGATGATGATATTAATTATATAGAGTACTAGTAATGAACGAAGAATTTTTATAATAATAATAATTATTTTCCTCCAAGGTGGAAAAGATTTTCTTCAAGTTGGTCGAAGCAGTCCCAGGAGAGTATAGAGTCGACATTATCAAACCACTGTTGCAGAGAGGGATCTGCAGATTCCTCCATTGAAGAAGAAAACGACGAGCTGCAAGCTGAAACAGTAGTTGAGGTGTTGCTTTCTTGGTTCCACGATCCTCCACCAACAAACTCCAAATTCGCTCCACTACACATCATCAACTCGTAATTCTTTAATAGATCTGTTGTGTCATCCATGCTTATCAACTCTTCTACTTGTTCTTCTACTTTGTCTTCTGTTCTTGGAATATCTTTCTTGACATTATTATTATTATTTTTATTATCATCTTCTTCAATAATGTCATCATCATGAGACTCTAATATTATCTCCAAGCTAGTGTTCTCTTGTACTGATGAGGATTCCTTTGGTGAATTTGACTCTAGAGTACTTGTCTGATCATCATCATCATCATCAGTGGTTGTTTTTTGATCAGTAGTAGTAGTAGTGGGTTTGTGAGTGACAGGATCCACACCCAGCAGCTTCAGTCTCTTCTTGATTCGAGTATTCCAATGGTTCTTGATTTCGTTATCGGTTCGACCAGCAAAATGAGAAGCTATCTTTGACCACCTGCACATTAATACAAGAAAACAGTAATTACCATCTGGCCAATAATAATATTGCATTAAAGTAGTCTTGATTAGTTGTCACTTGTCATATTCCATATTGTTACATAAGTTTGATGAACGATTGAGAGTTATAGCCTAAAAAACAAAACCGCGAAGGTGAAGGACTTTTACATGAGATCTGACCAACATATCTGAACAAGAACGAAAAGAAAAGAAATTAAAAAGACGAAGAAAGAAGATTAATTACCTGTTGCCGAGACGGGAATGAAGCTGAATAATTTGGTCCTCTTCCATTTCTGTGAAAGCACCTCTCTTAAGGTCTGGCCTCAGATAATTAATCCATCTTAATCTACAACTTTTCCCACATCTCAATAGACCTAATTGAATTGATCACCATAAAAAAAAAAAAAAAAAAATTAAAAAGTAGTCTCAAAATGAAACAATTATGCATGTAAATATATTATGTGTGTGACTGAGAGAATGATCAGATAGAAAGAGAAAGATAGCATGATATATATATAGATACCTGAAAGCTTGGGAACCATTCGCCAGCAGTGAATGCCATTATTGAGAATGAAATTGATGAGCTTATGATCCTCTTCAATAGTCCATGGACCTCTTTTCAATCCAACCTTATCACAACAAGGTTGCCTTCCCATACTTATAATATATGATTTCACACAACACAAGTAGTACTACTTCTTCAAATTCTTCCCCTTAATTTGGGAGCTAGAGAGAGTTGATTTCTTGGATGATCGAATTCGAAAAACCAACAGGGTACGTGTTGGTGCTTAAAAAGAAGTTATAATGGAAGCAAAGATGCTATGCCAGTTCATCAACACAATTAAAAAATAAGACACATGTAGTTGAAGAAGGGAGACGAAAATGATTGAATTGAAAAAAACAATAAAACAAAAGCAATTTAGCTAGCTAGAGAGAGAGATCATATATATATATATATATGGAGACGGGGGGTCATGATCTGGTGGTCTACTGTAAAAATAGCAAATTAGAGAGACGTGGGTCTCTCGTTGACAAATTTTAATTATATGTATGCTTCCCTGCAACTAATTAAAGTCTTCTCTAATTGGCTTTTGATTAATTTAATAAAACAGATTAAAGTAGAAAAACATTATTAATAAGATCGACAGGATTCCATGGTCCCCTTGTAAGCTGGCCAATTTTTGTCGTTGGAGGCGACTCTTCTATGTTTTTTTTTTTTTTTTTTTTTTTTTTTTTTTGAGAGACTTTAGAGATGCTCTCATCATATAAATGTGAAATTGTACAAAAATTCCACCATGGATTTACTTAATTTGAAACTTTTTAATTTGACTTACCCATGTAAAAATATATACATGAGAGACCGAGAGAGTTTGGTTGAGATATATAACAGTCAATGTTTTTTAGTTTGAAAGAGAGAAAGAGGGAGAGAGACGCAAGTTAAAAAAAAAAAAGAAAAAAAAAAGGAAAAATGGAAAAAGACTGAAATATTATTAAATATATTACTCGTGTTCAATTTATTATTTCTCTACCTTTCCAAAAATAATTAAATTATTTTCTGTCTATATCAATCATGTTTCGATTGGTTGATGAATCACATTTAATTTATTTTTTCTTAGGATTTTTAATTGTCATAAAAGGGGATTTTCTTCGATATTGAGTATTGACTAAGAAATAATATATATAATCGTTTTCTTGAAGATTTTATTTTATTGAAAAAATTTCTTGAGGGTTTATATTACATCAACAACAACAGGGTCTGCCAATGGTTCAAAGCTTACCTCATAACTTTTATGGTAGTTTATAAGCATCAAATTGCCAGTGTCGATAATTAATATATGTCTTAATTTCTTGTAATGACTCATCAGGTGGTGAAATATTTATTATATATTGATCAACTTGTTCACACAGATAATTGTTGTTTAATTGATCAAAGAATTAATACTTAAAATGCTTTGATTTTTCTTTGAAGACAAACTACATATATCTATCCCCTTAATTATATAAACTATGTAATATTATACATTTTTTTCGTGCAAGATTTCAATACAAATAAGTGGTAATTGAAAAAAGTTTCGATTAAAGCTGGTGTCCGTTTGAAATCCTGCAGAGAAAGAAAAATCTCGCATATTTTTTTTTTTTTTTTTTTTTGATGGAAAGGAACCGAGTTACAGACAAGAGCGGCAATCCGCTAAAACATAAGAAGAAACACACGGAGGAAACTCCTCCAGCCAAAACATGTTCTCAACGCAGGAGAGACCGTTTTTGGCAAGACCATGGGCTAAAAATCTCGCATTTGATTAGTGCTGATATATAAAAGAAAGGCCTTGATGAGTGTTTTGGCTGGTTCAACTAATAGTTAATAATGGATTTATGAAGAATTAATAATAATAAATAAATAAGACATGCAGTCAACAGAAAAGCAAGTAAAAGTGTAAAACTTAGAGGCATCATCCACCACCGATGCATGGCCTAATCAATGTGACTTTTGTTAAATACTTGTAAAATTTGTGTTTTTCATTGACTGCCTCTTCTATAACTAATATATGGTTTTTCTCTTGTCAGGATAGTTTTGAAAAGAAAACAAATTAAAGACTTTTGTTTTCAAACCGTAACGTTGATTCTATTCTGTTACATTACAAAACAAATATGGATAGCTCTAATGTCATCTATAAAATATCTTCATACACCCATATTTTCATGATTTTTTTTTTTTTTTATTTCTAAAATACCCATACATTTAATTACTTAAAATACATTGTTTTATAATTGGAAATTAAATTTACTTCCTACAGTACCCATAAGTTGAGCACTCAATCTATCATAAACCTTAATAATATATATTTTTCTTAATGTATTTAGGTATATTTATTTTTTATTATTATTGTTTTATGATTGAAAAAACAAATTGTTACAGTTGTAGTCTTGTAGAATTCTTAAAAAAAAAAAAAAATAGTTGTATGACTTGATCAAGTCTATACGGACCCCAAATACTAACCCTCACAGCCTCACTAACTTTACTTTTAATTCAATAACAAAATTTTATTAATTTAATTGGTTTGTAAACTGAAAAGTTTGGTGGATGGATATTTTTTTTTTAAAAAAAAACAATATTTAAAAAAAATAAGTAAAAAACTGGTTTGTTTAGTGAATGAAAAAAAATAGTATATTTTTTTTCAAGACAAATGAAGCTATTGTTGTTTTCTATGAGATGATTAATTAACCATTATGATTTCATTGTTTTTTTTATAGATAATTCAATACATTGATTCCACGAGTAACAACTAAAAAACATAATTAGTTTCAAAGTTGAATCAAAATAACAGTAAGAATATTCTACAAAATCTGAAACTTGTTCTTACAAATTCTGAAAATAGGAGTGTAATGAAAAAATTGGGTAAAATGAGATAAATGGGTGTAATGAGAAAAAAAAAGCATATGTTTAATTATTTTTTTAAAAAAAAAATACTTAAATGATAGTTTTGGTATTTTAAAGGGTGAGGAGAGTGAAGTTAATAATTTTAATTTTTCAATATGAGTGTAGGAAGAAAATAGACGAAGGAAGATATTTTATGGGTAGGAACCTCATCTTGCATGTCCACTGAAAGACAATATTAGATGTATAGTTATACAAATCTCATACCATACTTAGTGCTACTACATATTTGAAATACAACTAAATAATTTCATTTCCTTTGTCCATGTATACATATTCCTTTTGGCGGCCTACAATAGATTTCAAAAGGAACAGTTTTTTTTTTTTAATTTTTTTTTTTTTATATGGGGCAATGATAGGCTGTTGGTTCATGCATATAAATGTAGTTGAGTGTACTGGAATATTATTCCAAACCTAATCTTTCTAGATTATACATTCATAATATTGATCATATACATGAATTTCATTATACATGTTATTAGGGGATAGTGAAGACATTAAATGATTTGAATTTATAATTTTATGGTGTAGGTTTGACCACTAATATTTCATCGATGTCGATCTCTTGTTCTAAGGTCAACCTGTTGCTGCTACAAGATTATGAATATCTTAACCTCCCTCAGTTGGCACCTCCGATGTTACAATACATTAATGTTCTCAAATTATTTTTGTTTCTTGTAAAATAATGGAACTAGGTTCATTACTGATAAGAATACAAGATAGAAAACGTAGCTATCTAGAGAAAAAAAGTAAAAAAGAAATATAGAATAAGTGGGTACGTAAGTGGGTTCGTTAATTGGATATGGTAGATTTTCAATCACATCATATCGATCATATTAAGTTTCTCGATCTTTTTCTTCATGCTGCCTGTCAATGCCAAAAAGATTTATCATCTTTACCATATTGTAATATTGTATGACCTTGACAGAGAATATATACAGTTATTTGATCTTCACCTAATAATTTAAACTTTTGACTGACTATATATATATAGCACTAAGCACTTACGTATGTAATTGTTATAGTATAATTAATCTAGAGCGGTCTTAGATTCAAAGCCTATAAATCCCCATGAGAGAGGGCTTTGAACTTGACCTCGACTTAATTAGTTGAGATGTGATATTGTGATTACCGCCAGGTTGTCTGCGCGACCAACCCATTATACTAAATTGCTAATTTTTTTTTTTTTTTTTTTTTTTTTGACGGTGTCTATCAATCAATCTATATAAACTAGGTATTTACCAACTTTAAGTTATCCAAGCTCTAAGTTCATCTATTTACCAATTGAGCTACACCCATAGGACCTATAGAATACTGTTAGAGTATATATACCGTTTTGGATAAGATGAGGTTGGTTCGGTGATAAATCATTCACATATGTATGACTGTAAAATGAGATAGTAGGTTCAAGTCTTCTTCCTTCTTAAAAAAACCCCGAATTTATATAAAAGTGTTATACTTCAAATATATATACGGTCCCGTTCACATCAGTATCAATGCATGTTGGCCACTGATTATGGAGAAGTTTTGACAAGTGAATACACTTTTAGTTAAAGTATGTAAATCTAATTTTCCACATCCAACGTACTGATGAAGTTATATTAGTGCGCACTAACTTGAACATTTATATATATATAATTAAACTTATTATCCACACAAAAATTACCAAAATTCATAAAAATAAATGTGATTTCATCGAGGTCCTTACCAAAATTAAAAATAAAATATACCTCACTTAATAAATAATATATATATATATACACCGTTTCGGACCCATACCTAAAACCTTAAACTAATAAAACTTTTATCCATTCAAGTATAGAGAAAATAATTTATACTTGTCCAAGACATCAGCTGCGAACAAATCAATCGATATGAATCTTGCTTCGTGGACATATTAATTTAAGGACAATGTTTAGGTACTGACCGGTTAGTATTTAAGGTACTAATCCCACCAATGAGGTGTTGGCACGTGGCCCATTTTAGAAGAATGTAAGAAAATAAATGTAAAAAGTGAAGAAAAAAAAATACCACGTGGCAACACCCTATTGGTGGGTCAGTATCTTGAAGCATTTTCCTTAATTTAATTGGTTCTGGAATATATGCATTAATGCATATATATTATTAGATTAACATTATATTAAAATAGCTAAACCAATATATATTTCGCAATCCATGACATCATTTAGGAGAAACAAGTATTGATGATTGGTTGGTTTGTAAAAAAGTTGCACTAATTAATTAGCTACACTAAAAATCAACCTTACTTATTCAAATCAAAAACCGCCTAATTATTGTCAACATATTACCTACCAAATAGGCAATAAGACAAGTACATTATATCAAAACAAACATAAAATACACTCTCAATTATTATTTTTTTAGTTGACAAAAGTTAATTAAAGACATACCCAACTCAACTATTATGTCCTTCAAAAAAAAAAAAAAAAAAACTCAACTATTATGTCCTATATCAATCTTGAATTTTTTTTATTTTATTTTTTTTTTAATATATACGATTTAAACTTAGGATATTGACAAACTAATTAAATGAACACCTTACCCATCAAAAATACGTTATCCTTTACACAACTTAGATATATAGCATATATAAATCATATATAACGAGATATATACAAAATTATACTTATTATTATAATAATTATTTAAGAATTACGTGAATCTGCAATAATACCTATTATTATAGTAATTTTTTATCACTCAATGTGGCGTGGCTTAATAGTAAGAATGCTCATTCAGCAGTACAGTATCTCATGTTTGAGTCACAGCAACCATATGTGATATTTAAAAAAATATATATTATTTTGATAAACAAGGGATATATATGAATATTTTAAACATATAGTAGTTTGGTTATACATAATTTGTTTAAGTTAATTAAGAAGAATTGTAAATGAATTGAAATATATGCATGAAATTAATAATTAACAACACATTAAGCTTTATATATCGATCATATATATATACAATTTTTCTATTGTCAGTTCATCGATTGGTATATTTTATATCAATTGTTATCGGTAGAAAGACTATATATATATTAGATATTAATATTAGATATTGTTGTTTTGGTAGTCAAAGGTTCTACTTCAATTGAATTATATAGTAATTAACTAAAAATTTGGACGAGTCAAATTCCCAGATTCATATCTTTAATTTGTCCCGAAGTCAACCTACTCTAAGAAAATATACAGAACCTCCCTCAGTAACTCAGTTTGTGCAAATTGATTTGATGTTGAAAACTTAACAACCCATGACAATATATTTCGCTTAACTGATGTTAAAACTGGGTTGCAAATTTCAATGGCAGATTGTAAATCACATCAACTCTTATTTTATAGAATTTATTTTCTTTCTTCCCCAGAAATAATGGAAAACTTCTTTTCAACAAAAAAAAAAAAAAAAAAAAAATATTGGAAAACTTATCAATCTCCGACCTTAAGATTCAGATTCTCAGGAAACCTATATACAATACAAATCATATAATTAGAATCTTTAATTAGTTAGCTTGTGTGGTTATATAACTGTATAAGGTACTTATAAACATATAGTAATGAAATTTATTGGGCAAGCAAACTTGCACTGAGGCCGGACATCATGTTACCCGGTGATAATAACACAAAAATAAAAAAATTTAGAAGGGGCCAAAATGAAAAAGCTTTTAAAATATAAAGCTAATTTCATAAATTTTTTTAAAAAATTAATAAAAATTGTAAGACTTTTTTGAGGGAAGGGCCCTCCATCCCTGTTACCGATGAATGTTCTTATTATTATTTTGAAATATCACATGTGATAGTAATAGGTGGTGGTCAAAAAGTTGCCCTAACTCATTACAAAATTTAGGGTTCAACTCTAAAAAAATAAAATTAAAAATTAATTAAAGCCACTAAAAAGAAAGATACCCTTAATTGATTCTTTTGAACTAATTAACTACAAAAGGGACATGCCCTACTCAACTATCATGTCCTCCTGTATCAATTTAGAAGATATAATGTCGATAAAACTAATGCTTTTGTGTGTTTTGGTTAGAGCGAGAAAATAATAATATTGAGGGACGAATCTATAAATAATCATATTTTAAGAATTAGTTCACAACAACCCAATTACAGTATTGTTTATTTGTGCTCCACACACCCAACAAAGGCAACAATTATTAATTTTAAAAAAATTATTAAACTTTTACACACTCCACCCAACAATTATTAAACTTTTACACACTCCACCCTCCAATATGCCAAAACTCAACTTGATGAGTTTTTTTTTGTTCCATTTTATATTTTGTATTTCTATTCACACATGTGTCTAAACATTGTTTACTCCATAAATTCTCTTTTCTACATTTGACATTAATTTAAGTTGAAATACAAATAGGAGAATCGTCCCAATCCACTCTGACAATTCAAACAATTTTCGTATAATTAAGCAGTACTTGATCATAAATAAAAAGAGGTTGAAACCATTTACATTCTAATGCAATCATATACCTCTCAAGTGAAACCATTTACGTTCTAATGCAATCATATACCTCTCAAGTGAACATCATCGGTGAATTCTAAAAAACCAAAAACATATGGAAAATGGGAAGCCGTTACTAGAAGCTAGCACCAAACAAGTATGCTTTGTCAAATTTATTCTTCAAAAGAACTAAAATGCAAATGATAAAAAAAAAAAAAAAAAAATTGTCAAAACTGACCACATATGTTATGAGAAATTTGTTTTTAAACACAAACGAAATTTTATTTGTTAATAACCATGTTTTTGAGAAATTACTAGAAACCCCTCATATAAAAACCACCATAAAAAAACACTCTCTCTCCTTTTTCTCTCTTTTCTTTCTTTGTCTTCTCCTCTCCTCTCTCTACCCCAATCTCTCTCTCTCTCTCCCTCGGCGTGCCTGTGCGGCGTCACTGAGCGCCGACGTCCTTCTGGGTTGCACAACAGCGCTGTCGGCATGGTGGTGTAATCGTGCGCGCTGCTGGTTCACGAACGAAGGGGTGGAGCCGTCGTCGAGCTTCTCTTCGCTGCCATTTGCTTCGCCGTTGTCGAGCTTCGCTACCATCCTTCTATGCGCTGTTGCTGCTGCTGTTAGCCTGGGATTACGGCCGTCGGAGATCCCCTCCACCGGCGATGTGATCTCCGACGGCGATGTGATCTGCAAAAAAGGGGAATAAAAATAAAATAAAAAACTAATTGTGAATTTCGGGAATTTGGAGAAGAAATGACATCAAGTTTCACATATTTCATTTTAGACATGATTTCAAGTTTCAAATATTTCATTTTAGGAATGATTTCAAGTTTCAAGTTTCATTTTAGTCATAATTTCAAGTTTCAACATTCAAGTTTTTAGCCATGATTTCAAGTTTGAAGTTTACAAAAAAAAAAAAAAAAAAAAAAAAAAAAAAAAAAAAAAAAAACTAATTTCAAGGGTATTCTAGTCATTTATGGACATACAATGAATTATTTTTTGAAAAAGTGGTTAATAACAATTAACTTTTCAAAAGTGGTTATTAACAAAAGTTTAATAATTCAAATGGTTATTTATGGTTTTCTCTCAAAAAAAAATTCTAGGTTAGATCAGAATTCAAAATGGAAATGATAAAATATGTTACAGGCTTCTTGAAGTGTTGCTACATATTGTCAATCTCCTTGTAGTTTTACCACTAATTGTCAGGTCAGGCCCAATTCGCTATCGGCCCATCAGGCTATGACTTTATTTGGGTTGGGCTTTTCAGATTCATTTCATGAAAACCACTAGCTTTCATTTTCTTTTTCATGTTGAAGCAATTCAATCTACGAATTATTGCACCTACTTCCCTAACAAAACAATTATCGATTATCGCAATAATTAATATAGGGGTTAGGTTAAAACCAATTTAAAATTTTGATTTTAACATCTCAACTGTCAACGTGCTTTTAATCCAAGAGTTATAAATGCATTCAAATCTCAACCGTTGAATCAAAAACATATGAATGGTTGAGATATTGAAGTCAAAATTTTAAATCACGGTTTTAAGTTGATTTAGCTTGACCCACAAATACATAAGTGAGTTGTTGTGCGCCTAATCTTCGCTAATTTCTACCACTCACTAACTACTGTATTTTGATTTCTACTTTTCAATCATTTTCTGTAGATTATTTTTGATGTCCATTATTGAGAATTTAACTATAAGAATGCACTTTAATTGTGCGCTTAGTCTTCGCTAATTTCTACCGATCACTAACTATTTTGATTTCTACTTTTCAATCATTTTCTCTATATTAACTATAGAAATTAGAAATGCACTTTAATTTATTATTGTTGGATATTATCTCACCCACTTGGCCACTTTCGCTTTATTATTCACCGGAAAAAAGATTGAGGTGTTTTCATAATTTTTTTTTTTTTTTTTCTTAAGATTCAAAATTCCTCTTATCAGTCAATGAGCACTTATTTTGGTGGCTAGATACTTTAATATCTATACCAATCCACCCATATTCAAATATTGATACTTTTATATAAATTGTCTCACTATTGTCTATAAAATCGGTGTAGAAATCTTTCTCGATGTCAGGAGCTGACCTCGTTCAATTAAGGAATTAGATATCTAAATCATTTCGATAATATTTAATATCGGTGGTTAAGTGGTTTAGTTCTATAAGGTTTCAGTATAGTTACTTAGCCCGTTATTAGTCATTAGATTTCAATCTAATGGTTTATAAAATTTAAAGACTTGAAATTAAAAAAAAAAAAAAAAATAATAATAATAGATAATAACCCCCTCTCACATAACTACCTCTACGTACTACAATTATACAATGCTTATATTATAGATAAATCTTTGATCTCTCGGTTGACATTGTTCAAAAAACAAATTCCTCTATTTGATTTTCGTTTTTAAAAAAGAAATATTTTTAAATTAATCTTTATAACTTAGAATTCAAGTTTAAACCAAATTCATATAGAATATTAATATATGGGAAAATTGCACAAACTTACCCTAACGTTTTCTATTATAGCATAATATTCAACTATTGCATTTAATTGCACAAACAACCCCTCCTGTTAGTCAACTCCGATTAAAGACAACCATTGACCATTTTTTTTTTGAAAGCCCAAAATTGCTCCTGCACTTTATTACAAAAAAAATCTTAATTGCCCTTTATTTAAAACATTATCTACTTTAAATTATTATAATATAAAAAATAAACACTAAACATAATCCTTTTTAAATCAAAAATAATATATTAAAAACAAAACAATTTAGAAAAACATTATTTTGAGAAAATACAATTTAATAATATTTAAAAAAACAAAAAAAAAAAAACATTATTATGAGAAAATATAATTTAAAATTATGCAAGTCCAATATGAATAGTGGTAATGTGCTACATATTTTTGAAATTTAAAACATGTTTTTTTTTTATTTAAAAAGAATTATGTTTAGTATTTTTTTTTTTTTTGAATCAAAATATAATGCATAATTTATGTTGAGTCAAATTATTTTGTCTTATAGAGATGAACATTGAACAAATTTTCGATGCTACTGTATTTTATTATGACAAATGATTATATTTTTATTTCAAACTTTTGATGATTTTATTTATATTTGTGTTTATAATACTAAATATAATCTTTTTTAAATAAAAAAAAATTCAAAAATAATATAATAAAAACCAAAAAAATTCAAAAATATGTAACACATTACCACTATTCATATTGGACTTGCATAATTTTAAATTATATTTTCTCAAAATAACATTTTTTTTTGGTTTTGTTTTTAATGTATTATTAAATTGTATTTTCTCAAAATAACATTTTCTTAAATTGTTTTGTTTTTAATATATTACTTTTGAATTTTTTTTTTATTTAAAAAGGATTATGCTTGGAGCATCTCCAATGGTATAAGCAAATTTGGATCCTTAAAAGTTGCCACCTCAACATTTGATGATTGTTTTCAGGGTTTGCTAAATTTGATGATTGTATAGTCCACAATGGTATACTTATAATGGTACCACAATGATATATTAATTTATTTATTTTTGCTAAAAAAGAAAAAAACTTATAAAAAACAAAATAAGGTATATGATATGGGTATTAATTCATTCGTAATGAAGAGACGAATTTTACCTAATTGAAATTTTTGGGGTTGAAACAATGATGAAATACATAGATGATCAAAGAAAAAAAGAAAAAAAAAGTAACAGAAGAGAAATAATAAAATTACAACAGTTAATTTGGGTTAAATTTGTATTTGATGATTGAAAGTCAATCTTCAAATTTGATTATTGAAATGGCAATTTGACTATTGATAACTGCTATTGCTAAATTTTAGTGACTCCATTGGACAGTATTTTTTGGTTAAATAATTAAATTTTGATTACTCACCTACTTTTGAGGATACCATTGAAGATGCTCTTAGTGTTTATTTTTTATATTCTAATAATTTAAAGTAGATAATGTTTTAAACAAAGGGTTTAAGATTTTTTTGTAATAAAGTACAGAGGCAATTTTGGGCTTTCAAAAAAAATAATGGTCAATGGTTATCTTTAACCGAAGTTGACTAACACAATTAAATGTATTAGTTGAATATTATGCCATAATGGGAAACGTTAGGGTAAGTTTGTGCAATTTTCCCTTAATATATTGGGTTCTAATAGAACTAGTGCGCTAGAAAACATAATAGAGATAGTGAGATATACATTATAAAAGAGTTTTAGATAAGGAAGCAACTTTATGATGATTTTAATTGTTATTAAAAGATTAAAAATGTTCTGTGTTGTGGAACTGACTTACAAATTCCAACATTTTTGCATTTAATCGTATAAGAACAAATTTAATTAATAAGTTGAAAAAGAAAATATCATGTTAAATAAGTATGGATCCTATTAAACATATGTCTCAAAACTTAATAGTATGTAGTAAATTTAACATGTATTCTAACTTCTAAATGACACGTTAAGATAATTCAATTGTTGTTAACATGCTTAACAAATTATAATACTTATGCATTTGATATTAATTATCATGTATGTAATCTCGTACTTTTTTATTTTTCTTTGAGAATAGTGACTATATAACATTATAAAACAATTTTAAATACCTCATTAACCAATTTCGGAAAAAAAAAAAAAAACATACAGAATCATATTCTGGAACAATGAGTTTTTTTATGGTAAGTATACTTATTCACCTCATCATTTTTTTCTATGTAAATATTATTTGACCTGATTACGTTACTTTTTTTTTTTTGGTAAAAACTCCCGAACAATACTCCTACATTTGTCGTGTGTTAGAAGAACATTCTCTCAAGATAAGGTGGCATTAGTTGAGGAAGTATAATGTAATTCTTTTAAGTGGGTCCTACTGTTTGAAAAAATTGGTCCCTCGCTTCAAAGAGAGACAAATCCAAAATGGACTCAAAAAGAGATATGCCACTAATTGATTAACACGAAAGGTATCTAATAACCTGCAAGAGCGACCTCACGTACCTTCAACGATTCCATGCCACGTGGCATATCCAAACACTTCCTAGGGACAGTCTAGTCATTTCAATCTTGACGACCCAACCCAGTCACAATTCACAAACACAAAGACTTGACGTGATTGGTGGTGGAGTCATGCACACGAACTGTTGTGTCAACAGGAGATGGCTACAAAAAAAAAAAAAATATGGCAAAATAACGACCTCATATTCTCATATAAACCGACATGAACGGTCGAGAGAGAGAGAGAGAGAGAGCATACCATTACCACTTCGACTTCGGGAATGTTAGCCGTCACTTTCGGATTTTCTCTCTGCTTCCAACTTTCTTCGCGAGTTTTCGAGTGCGCACAAGAACAAAAACCAATCTCCAATAGGAGGAGAAAGATGATCATGTTATATCAACAACGTTTTCGTGCGGTCTTTTTCGGTCTTGTCTAGATTTTATTATTTCTATTGTTAGCTTTTTAATTATATTCAAATCAGCGGCGATGAAGGATCGTCCTCGGAGAAACGACGTCGGTTCGTGGGGCAGGTTCTTTTGGTGCACTCTCTTCATCGTCCTCGTTTGTGTTTTCTTCTCTGGCTCCCTCACTTTCTCTGCTCTTCGCTTCTTCTTTGGAGGTACGTACTTGTTTTCATTCTTGTTTTTGTTGTTGTTGTTGTGATATATACTTAATTAATCTGTGCTACTTATGTATTGAAACAGAGCAATTTCACCCAGTTTTGGGGTCCACATGGAAAACTCCGATAATGGAAGCCATCGGCGACGAATCGCCGCTCTCTCCGGCAGTTTCAGTGCGAGAAACGGTTATGCTTCCGGACCAGGTACTAGTTTTCTTAAAATACCCTCCATCGGCGACGGCACGGTTATTTACAAAAGAGGATTTACGATGCGTTTATTCTCCGGATGATGGTAACTCATCCCAGCCGTTGATTAAGGAGCCGCCCATGCGGATAGACTTCGAGGATTTCAACGATCAGATCGTACGGTGTCCAGTTCATCCACGTGGTTCAACAGTATCCCTTGATTTTGTAAATTCAGAGGAAAACATACCTATTGGGCCCACCACCCACAAGTGGGACTCGGTTGCTTACGAAGCTTTGATCGACCGTGACAATACGACGGTTGTTTTTGTCAAGGGACTCAATCTACGGCCAGAGAGAATTTCAAATGCATCAAGGTTTGAGTGCGTGTACGGTTGGGATTTTAGGAGCACCAAGTTCTTGCTTAGAACACCGGTACTGTCAATTGCCCAAGAGATCGTACGGTGCAAAACCCCTTTGAGTGTCTTGAGTGGGCCACCCAGATTTAATGACAATTATATTAAGGCCTCGGTTAGGGTCAAGGGTGGAAGAATGATACGGTCTATAGCCCGGTTGGTGAAACGAGCCGACCCTGACCCGCCCACCCGCAAGGAACATCGAATGTGTATATGTACTATGTTGCGTAATCAAGCTAGGTTTTTTAAGGAATGGATTATGTACCATGCCCAAATTGGTGTACAACGTTGGTTCATTTACGACAATAATAGCGAGGATGACATTGAAGATGTTATTGAATCATTGTTAGATTATGCCAACTATAACATTACGAGACATGTTTGGCCATGGATTAAGACACAAGAGTCCGGGTTCGCCCATTGTGCGTTACGGGCCCGTGATACTTGTGAATGGGTCGGTTTCATTGACGTGGACGAGTTTTTTCACTTACCATCAGGTCAAATGTTACATGATGTGCTTGGAAATTTTTCTAGGGATAGTAATGTTGGCGAGCTACGTTCCTCGTGTCATAATTTCGGGCCATCCGGGCTAACACAAGTGCCGACACGGGGGGTGATGGTCGGGTACACATGTCGAATGGCTGCCCCGGAGAGGCACAAGAGCATAGTGAGGCCGGAGGCATTGAATTCAACCTTGATCAATGTGGTGCACCATTTTCATTTGAGTCGAGGTTTTGAATCAGTAAATTTGGATCCATATATATTGGTTATTAATCACTACAAGTACCAAGTATGGGATGTGTTCAAGGAAAAGTTTTTTAGGAGGGTAGCAACTTATGTGGTTGATTGGCAGGATACACAAAATGTTGGGTCCAAGGATCGAGCCCCAGGTTTGGGGACTAGAGCAGTCGAGCCACCGGATTGGTCCACCCGGTTCTGTGAGGTTAATGACACTGGCCTCAGAGACAGGGTGCTGGAGAACTTCACCGACCCGGGAACTCTCTCCCTGCCGTGGCAAGCCGCCATAAGCAACCCGGACGAAGAGAAGGGAAGCAGTAGCAGAAGAAGACAGCTTAGTGTGGTCGAAGAAAGGAAGACTAGTAGGAGATAAACAAGACATAGAGCATTGTTATATGACTTGTGAAACATAGTTTATTTGAGTTTTTTACTTTTTACTTTTTTTTTTTTTTTTTTTTCTTTTTTGCAGTTATGATGGAATTTATGTAGATATATATATATATATATTTAGTGTATTAATTCTTTTTTGTAGATATAGTAAATGAGTAATGATTTATGCCAAAAGAAATGATAGCACGCATAGCAAAAGATAAGGGTTTGATTCTAGTCATTTACTAATTAAATCGCAAAGTAAGAGGAGACTTTTCCCATGTAATGGAAGTCACATTTCGGATTGTTGTTATAGCTGTTGATTTCCCAATTACCGTCAAACAGACGGAGGGATATTACCTTGTTGGGCCTGTAAAATGGATCCCAGCCCAAGTTTTAAAGGCCCGCAAAAGTTAAAAAGTCAAAACCTTGAAACTAAAAATCAGAAATTCAAAATGGACGGTGATTGATTTAGGGGTGTACCAAAATATGGTCCAAGTAGTTTTACAGTACAATCCTTTTACAAAAACCCCAAAATTATAGCCGTTAGAAAGGGCTGGACATTTGGTCAATTCAAAATAATTCGACCGTTGAGAGGTAAGACACACGACTTGCCCTATAATCTCGCTCTTACAAGATTCTTGCTGTTTTCTTTTTCTCTCTTCTGACTTTGGAAAAAAAAAACCCTTAATTGAGACCTCAAAAATGGCGAGTGAAGAAGAATCGAAAGCGAGCCCACAAGACCAGAAACAACAGAACCCAGTCGCTGAAAATGGGGATGGTGTGTTCAGCCCCAGATTCAAGTCTGTGGCTGCCATGGCTGGTTGGGACGAGGAGGCCATTCTTGTCGCTGCTCTTGTCGTCGAGGATACCCCTGATCGTCTGTGTAAGCACAAGAAACGAACCGGTTCGCAATTCAAGACTCCGCCTTCCAATTCACGAAGGTATCTACAGACTTTCCATCAAATTACATAAATATTCAAAATAGATTTCTTTGTTTTTGATTATGAGAAATATAAATCAGATGGGTCATATTCAGCTAGAATTCGATTGTGTTTCTTTATCTTTTACTTTCTTGGCGATTAAAGGAACTCTTTTATGGGATTTGTATTTAAGGAAACGTAGGGCTCAGAGAAGGAGTCCTGTTTCGATTCCAATAGTGGTTCTAGACCTTGATGAAGAACAAAGTGCTAAAGGAGGTATTAATTTTGTCAATTTCTTTTCTGATTCTGTTTGGTTTCTGAGAAAGTTAATAAAGAAGGAAAAAAGAATGATTTGTTTTTTGTGAATATTATTGATGGACAGAGAGTGAGCAAACTAAGGTAGAAGTGAAAAATGTTTCAGTTGAAGAAAAGAGAACAGAAGAAGAGAAGGAAACAGCAGGTGATGAATTGAAAATTGAAGAGAACTCTGGTGTTTCTTGCTCAAACTCTGTTCTCCCTTGCATTGACAAACTTAGGGAAGAGCTTTCATGTGCTGTAAGCATCTCTG
Organism: Acer campestre; assembly: GCA_954870605.1. Classification (NCBI taxonomy): domain Eukaryota; kingdom Viridiplantae; phylum Streptophyta; class Magnoliopsida; order Sapindales; family Sapindaceae; genus Acer; species Acer campestre. The sequence continues at coordinate 9,853,840 of OX940803.1, read as the reverse complement.
AATTGTGTACTTTTTTTTTTCTTTCCTGATTTAGCATTCATTGATTGTGAAACCAAACGAATTTCTATATATAGTAACTGGGATGATCTATGTACTACTTGGCAGATTTGTTTGGAGATTTGCTATGAACCAAGTACCACCACTTGTGGTCACAGGTAATAAAGCAAACATCAACATCAAACATTTTAAATGGGTTCTGTGATTTACTTCTGCTAATGCATTCGTTTGACCACTATGTGTTTCTTGAACAACTATATACAATCAATTTATTGATTTGCTTCTTAAATTGGTTTCGAATACTTGTTTTTGCTTGTAGTTTCTGTAAGAAATGTTTACGATCTGCTGCTGATAAATGTGGGAAGAGATGCCCAAAGTGCAGGCAGCTAATTAGGTACACAACATTTCAATCTAAATCAGCCACGACATCATCTTATTTGTAGTACACTTATCTGGTTTGGTTCTGCAGCAATGGAAGATCTTGCACTGTAAACACGGTTCTTTGGAACACTATACAGCTTCTGTTTCCCCAAGAAATTGAAGCAAGAAAGGCTGGTGGAGCATTAAATAACCCGGAAGAGAATGAGCATCGAAGTCCAGCAAGAGGAAATCAATATAATGTTCGGACTCGAAGTTCTAGATCTTCATTGGCATCAAGCAGCAATCAAACAAGTAGTACAAGGAGAAGGGGGATTCCAAGCCAAGACGAGGATGCTGAACATCGAATCTCAGGAAGAGGAAGTCATAATAATGTGGAGTCTCGAAGTGTTAGACCAGCATCGGTATTGCACAGAGATGGAACTATGAGGAGAAGGGGGAGACCAAGCCAAGATGAGGTTTCTGCAACTGCTCTAAGGTTGGAGAGAGAAAATCTTGCACGGCTTATAGGTAGAGATGGAAGTGTTAGGAGATGGAGAATCACATCGAATGAAGATGATGATGAGGATGCTGTATTGGCTCTCAGGTTGCAGAGAGAAGAGTTCATGGATGCTTTCAGAGAGAATCCTGATCAGTCTAATAGAACATCTCTTTCCTCAGCTAGATCAAACCTGAGAGCCATGGCATCCAGGGCCATTAACATCCGAACAAGACGCCATCCCATATAGTTTGGCCTTTCCATTTTCATGGATATATATCTTAAATTAGTTCACGTTGAAGTGAAGAGAAAAGTTGTTTCAAACATAATCTGTGTGGTTTTAGAAGCTAATTTGATATTGTTGTATGTACATTTTTATTTTTCATGTCTTCTGATAAGCTACAATGCTAGAGTCATAATGCTGTCCCATATAGTTTGTATAAATTTTCCTAACCATCGCGGTTACTATCGTTATGCTAAAGTTCAATTTCGGCAACTTTACCTGAAGCCAAAAACTTGGAATCATGTAGAGTGCTTGGCCTTTTCATAACACCATTTACATGAATGAGACCTTCTTTGATCCTGTCCCAGTCAAACTACCAACCTGAGAAGTTTAAGTTCTATCTAGGAGAAATTCATCTGATTATACTTTTAAATTCATCAACTGATTTTTAATATTTCCAGTTAGTATCTACTTATTAGAAAAGGTCAAACGATCACAATTTCACTCAATTATTTTTGTTGGACCGTTGATCATATAGACTACTATTATATCAGATTCTACTCTCATGTTCTCCAGATAGTCTTTAACTAAATCTATGCAATGATCATGATCGTCCATTTCGTTTTTAGTTCACAATATTGTACCTAATCTATGATGCATAGTTACACAGATTCAACTGTGTCATACAATCAATCAAAATTTTATTGTAATTAAGGACCCTTTTCACTGGTTGGCAATTGTGTGATTTATATTTTAATAAACTCCTCAGCTTTACCTAATCATATGCAGAATAACATTTTTAATGCTTGAAGATCATAAAATATGAACTCTGGCCAAGGGGACTTAACTGGCCAGGTTATAACCTTTTTTTGGGTCAATCCTTCACCTATAAAGCCATCAATTGGTACAGAAGCCTCATTGTGTCTGCCTACTCTGAGAAACAACAAAATGGGAAGTGGAAGGCAATTTATTAAAAGGGCCTCGGTTTGCATGATGTATGCTGCTATTATGCTGATATTGGTGCAGATGTCTGAAGCCGAAACACACTCACACTCACACTCACCTGAGGCAGCTCCATCTCCACACATGCACTCACACTCACATGCTACTGTTCCATCTCCATCTCCGCACATGCACATATCGCCTGCTCCAGCCCACTCTCCCGTAGCCAGCTCTGGATTCCAGATTCTGCTGCCGCTGACTGCTCTACCCATCTGCTTGATTCTAAGTTATTTGCTTGTTTAAGCCTTCTTGTTTATGTGTGATTCTCAAGCTTCTGTTGGTTCCAGGGGTGCAATAATTTAATTAGCTTGAGCTTTTATTGATTGCTTCATCATATATCTTTATTTCAGCGTTATGATATTTGATTTTTTTTTTTTTTTACTTTTGACATATTGGAATTAATGTTACGGTGTGTGGAATAAACGGATTTGAGATTACTCTGGTTTAAATTTTGTTTGGCTTTAATTTGGAAGCTACTTATAAAGAATTAATAATGATAATTTAAAAGAAAATGTATAAGCTTAGACAAGTAGTACTTCATGAATCATGCTTAATTTGAAAATTCAACTTAATTGAAGAAGTCAGAGTTGGACCAATTCCAATCTAATTAAGGAGAAAAAGAGTGCATTTTTACTTACCCACACTAACTAGGGTGAACCATTACCGCCCACTCCAGATGTTGACACTAACTTTGGACTTTGGGTTAAGTTTGAGACATGTGTCAACACCTGAAGTAGGTGGTAATGGTTCATCCTGGTTAGTGTGGATAAGCAAAAATACACTCGGAGAGAAATTTTAATGCACCTGGTGCAATACACCCTAGCCAATGGGTGCATGCCACGTGTCAAGGAGAACTCATTTGATTAGTTGTCCTTACCACATGGCATACACCCATTGGCTAGGGTGCATTGCACCGGACGCATGCAAGATTCTCTCCTAATTAAGACAAAGAGAAATGGAAAACAAGCTAATTAAGTGGTGACAGAAACAACATTATTATCGGTTAAAAGAGTTTTTATATTCTGTTGTTGTACTGCAACAAGTTGAAGTGCAACAAGTTGAAGTACAAGAAGTTGTACAAAGTCTTGCATGTCTGGTTGGTTTTAATGTAAAGCATCTCTAGCCACCCATTAGTATATAATTTGACCCCAAAAATAAAATATCTTATTAGAAGACTTGTCTACCAATTAAATACACGGGTTTTACTCTTTCAAAGCTTGCTGTTGCAATCAAGAAATTAGTGAATGTCATGGATGCCAACTAAGACCAAACCCTTGTGTCATTATTGTTTGGTCTCTCTTTATCTCTATAAAGCCAAGAATTTTAGAGTCTAGGCTTCCTCATCCACCAATAATCCTGATCATAACTAAGACATGGCAACTGGAAGAGCATTGTTTTGCTTTGCCTTGATTTGTGTGGCCTTTGCTATGTTGGCAGCAGTTGGGATGGCTCATGAGGGACATGATGAACCCTCCTCCCAGCCTACCTCTCCGGATTCCTCCAACGGAACCAGAAACGGAACCGATGGCTCTTATGCAGCAGCTGACTTCCCTCCTCACTTGTTCAGCACAACATTGTTTGCTTCCTTGGCCTTCATGTTGCCATTCTGCCTCTCCTTCATCTACTAGAGAGCATATTGGAGTGTGTGTGTGTGTGAGACATTTGAGAATGTCCACATTTTTTTAGAGTTTGTGGTGTATGATTTCTTCTTGTTTTGTGAATTGTGATTGATTTCACTGGTTGTCTAATAATAATAATAAATAATATTTGTTATTGCATATTTCTATTTAATCTATCACTGAATGATAACTTCAAGCATAAGTTTCTTTTTCTTGTTTTTCCTCTTCGTTTATCAAATTTATACCTAAACCAATTGCGTGTCCAGGTAACCATAGAATGATCAGCAAGTTTGTGGTGCATCTAGGATCTGATAATTTATAGTAAAATGACAAGGGTGTTTGGTAAAATTCTATGGAAGTGCTTTTCGGTCATTTTTGGTTTCTCCCAAATGAGAAAATGAGAAGCTACATTTTGCATCTTCTTCCAAACGCACCTCAAGAAACAATGCCAAATTAAGTTTAATGCAGTTTTCTTTGGCTTTCCAAACTTTATCTATTTTTTTTTTCTTATGACTAGTGATGGTCATTCTGTTAATCATGGAAGGTTTTAACACATTCCGAAAACTGATTTTCAGAATTCAGAACCAACAGGTTACACATACAAGCAAATAACAAAGATCAAAGTAAGAGTCGAGATATTTCACAGAAGAGCTATCAAGCAAACATTATCACATTCACATACAAGCAAATAACAAAGTAAGATTCTTGATAATTGATATAGCAAAGCAATACAAAACCAAACATCATAGTACAAATACGGAAAGCTGTATCCATGGCTAGCATGGCCAATCAAATACGGAAAATGTCAGTCTGGAATCGCTCATCGTACAAACTCCAATGGCCATACCTATCCATGTGAAAGAGTGACCTGGGGATGTAGAAATTCGGCTTTATAACCTGCTTCAAATTCTTCAAATTGGATGTCAAATTGGCAATATCTCGACCAGTCAAATTCACACACCCCGACAAATCCAAGAACTCAAGATTCAAACACCCTTCACAGATCGAACCAAGGCCTTTGGCCGATAATTTGGAGAACCGAAGTTCAAGATGCTCAAGATTCGGCATTGATATAGCAACCGTGGCAGCTTCTGAGTCACCATCTTGAGGGCAAGCATTGAGATAATCATTGGGGACAATTCCTATGTGTTGGGAAGGATCTAACCAGTTCATAAGGTTTCGCTTAAGGACTTTAAGTTTCGGGCAATTCCTCCCTATAACCACCAGAGACTCATGAGATATCTCGTAACAATAACTAATGTCAAGCTCCCTTAGCTGGGACCACCGAAAAGCTACCCTACACATCGAATCATCAGTAACATTCGGACAACTCCTAATCGAAAGAACCTCAACGTTCGGGCACCTGAAAAATCCAACAATGGATAATCGATATTTTCCGATTTCTGGGGTACAGCTATATTTCTAAAAATATACAGCTATATTTTACATATTCATAAATCCATCAAAAACAGATATTTACTTCCTTACTTACAAATTCCAGGTAACAAAAAACAATTGCAACTATTATGGAAAGAAATTGAAATCTAGAACGCAATTTTCATGAATCTTGTGATTTGAATAGCAAAATTTACTTTTAATACCTTTCGGCGGCGAAACAGAGAGCGCGATCGGAGCAGTGTCTAGTTTTGATTTCGGCGAGACACACGTTGCTCCAATCAGCTACAGATCGGAGCATGGAGTCTACTCTTCCCTCGAAGTCGGGGGACCACCAGAGAGGCGACTCGACGAGTGAGTCGAAGTGAGTCTGGAGATCGAACACCGAGTGGAGGATCGGGTCTTTGCAGGCAGAGAACCAGGATCTGCACACGAACATGGGGCCCGTCCATCGCTCCTCCAAGGTGAGTCGAGAGAGGATGTTTATCAGGCACTCGTGAGTCAATTCACCCCAGTTGTAAATCGGTCCCGACTCGGTGTCTCCTCCTTTGTTGTCCTCATCCATTTCTTAGGATAATGAAAATGGATTTATAAAAAACTTTTAAATGGCAACCGTTAACGTCCTTCTGTCTTATTGTAGTAAACTATATATATATATTTTAAAATCTAATAAGATGAAAATTGAGAAAAGCTATTTTATTGATAAAATATTAGTATTTTATTTATTTATTGATATTCTGCATTTTTTTTTATTTCTCTCTCAGTCTACCATTTGAGAAAGATGAGCCATTCCACTTCTGAAAAGTTATCCTTTAGTACCCGTTTGAAAGAGCTTCTATAATCAGAGATATACAAACTTGCAGAAGAATTCTATTCTCTAACATCACAAACCCAAAACTTAAATCATGCATACGACGCTCAGATATTAGCATTTGAATGGAAGTATTAAATTATGCGTCTCAACACCGAAAATTAAGCTTGGGATGCAACCTAAGGCAAGCAAGAGACCATTTTTTTTGGCAAAATCAACCAAAATGAACCAGATCATCTTTGAATCAAAGCAAATTGAGCTCCAATTGCAAGTTCCTAGACAAAGGATCAATGATCCATAATGTACATACATATAACATGATTAAATCTCAAGTAAATAACACACATCGACGATCGCTCGATATTTGATAATCAAACAATCCAAACCTAAGCTATTGTCTTCTGCAACAAATCCCTATTCTAAAACAAGATGCTCGTGAACCTCCGTAGTCAAAAAAGAGGCAAGGCCGCTACAAAAAATGGATCAGCCAAATAATTACAAATTACACAAAAACTATATTTCCTTTTCCCCCATTTTGTTTTCAGAATTACATCTTTCACTTGTAAACCGGATCGTATCGCTAGCGTGTGAAATGTTGGTGTTGTGATGACACACTACCACCAATCAGTCTACACATAATTGTACAAGGTCGACTTCATCTGGGGACTCCCATACATGTAATTAGATTCCAGAAAAACTCTCTTTTAGTGTCTATGTGAATGCTTTCGGCTGCCAAAGCCCTTCTCCCCATTTCTTCCCCTTAAGATTCTTAAAGTAAACAGAAGGAACCCTATGGAAGCCATAGCATAAAACACAAAGTATGGCGCCAAGGCCAGTCCCGAAAGAAATGAAAAGTATCCAGCTAGTAGATAGATGAAATTCAGACTCAGTTCGAGACCCAGGATGCTTGGGCAGGAAACCAAGGAATTATATTCCGGCTTAGAAATGACAATACCATGAAGAATTACACCAATGGAAAGAGTTGAATCCAAGAAACATGGAAAGCTGTGTCCAATCCATATTCTCTGCACAACCACAAAAACTCGCTTGTAAGATCACATCCATTATTTAAGTACATGACCATACGCTATATAAGTTAGACTTCAAATACTAGGCTTTGATTCAATATATACTATTATATATGCACATTTTACCAATTTCCATAGATGCTGTGTGATGGCAAACCGAAGCATATATTCGCTCAACTCACATATTATATATTTGATGTCAAAAGAACTTTAGAATTACATGTATAAAGCATGTTTAGTAGGTTAGTGTTGTGAAAGCATGCACTCTTCACATGAAAGTAGGCTGTACGAGTCCAATGTTTGGAATCCACAAGTTAGCAAATTATGAACAATGTACTATGGGAGCACTGAATAATTTCTCATAAGCCATACCTGCGACCAAGCCACTAGTGAGGGAAGAAACATGATAACTGCAAGAAGATGCAGGATGAGTAAGCCATGCCGGTGATGGAAGATCTCTAGTTGAGTGTCACCAAAACTTTTTGGTGAATCTGGACTACTAGAGCTGTTCCCCTTCAATGGGGAATTCTGGTTGACTCTTTGATCCCTAGTGTATGAAAATTGCTTAGACCCATCTTTCCCGTCACTGTTAAAATCAAATAATTCCGTTCTCCATGCAAAACTACGGAAAGAAGCTGTCAAAAAACTGTTACAGAACATGAATCAACTCTTAGGATGACCTTACTCAACTGAAGATTATGACACTTGATCTTAAAAGTATTGGTGTAATATTATCATCATACACTAGCTGTATGAAAAATTGGCTGCACAGATATGATAAATGATTGAATAATTATATTCCACATGTGATAATGCAATCTAGCTGCTTTTCATTTTGATGCTTATGCTCCAATTAAAAGTACGTGCCTTTACAAAATTTTGTACCACAAATACATGCAAAAGATAGTGAACTGCAAGTACTACAGCTGCAACAAGCCCACAACACAATCAAATCCACAATGGACATAGTCTTTCGACTCAACCAGTCTTCCATACCACACAGACAAGAATAACAAAAACAACTTAGTAAAACTAGAAAATATACCTGCACAGTGAATTATGGCAGCACATAGCATGAGATAAGGGGAGTACAAATAGGCCCAAAGATGGATGAACAACACATGCCAAGATAATTGCAGCCAGTGCTCTAACAATTAATGGGTTGACTCTTCTTACCACCTGTTTTTTTAATGCAAAGGATCAAACAGAACCAGTCAAAGCATCAATCTCCAACCAAAAGGTAGGGAAGAAATGGAAAAAGGAATTAAAGAAAATAAAAAAGCCTTAACCACCAATCAACGGTAAGTAATATTAAACAATAAATAGGCATTCAACTAAATACCTATGGGGAGTTTGATTCATGATTCAAAAACTGATTTGAACAATTAGGATACAATCCAAAAACTTGAAGTGCATAACTTAATATATAGTATCTAAAAGCCGATATGTTATCTGAAAATAGTTTTAAAATTATTTTAAAAAAATTGTAAAGTTTGTTTGATATAATATCTTTTAAAAGTAAAAATGAAGATGCGTGTGCGGTTAACTTTTTTCTAGTTTTAATTTAATATATTTTTACTTTAATTTTCAACAAAAAAGGATTATAACAAACAAATTAAATTGAATAACAAACTTATATATATATATATAAAATAACAACCAACATATATTGATTTAAGGTTAAAATATAATATGTGTGTGTGTGCATTACAACACAAAAGTAATATATTGCGATAGTGCGAGAGGGAAATTTTGAATGAGAGAATAAAGAGGGCTTACCATAGCATAAACTATGGTTTAAAAAGAAAAAAGAGAGTATGTAATTCTATTTAGGTGCAATTTAAAAAGATAAAATAAAATAAAATAAAATAAGACGAGCAAAAAGATCTTTTAATCATTTTCAATATTTAATTTGAGATTTAAACTTTGACCAAATCACTAATTAGTAATCACTAAACTCAAAAGCTTAAACTATTTAGTAAGAGCCCAACAATAATTTTTAAGCTCTATTACACCTCTCACGTAAAGGCTGGACTTTAGGGCTTGTCAAGTGGATTGAAAACGATAATTTTTAGGACTTTTACGCCTGTTTTGCTCCTCCATGATGCAATGAATCGGCGATAGAATCTTGTGAATTCGACGCACACCGGAGTTGTTGATGCAGAGGTTGATGTTGGAGTTGTTGATGCTTGGTGTAGAAGAAGACTGGGTTGACTCAGTTGTGTTGAGGGAGACAGTGCTTGAGTTGACTCAGTTAGGGTTTTTTTTCTGAGTTGACTCAGTCTTTTATTTTTAAATCTTTTATTAAATAACAATGAAAAAATGGAAAAAAAAAATATATTAAAAAAAAAATGGAAATAGTAATAATAAAAAATAATTACATTCTCTTGTATTCAAGCTATACTTTAATAATATATATTATATTTTAACAATAAATGTCCATTTTGGTCATTTTCCATAATCAATTAAAGTTTACCAAACACTTTGTCTTTAGTTTTTTCCTAAGTTGATTATTTATAAAGTCAATCAAACACTTATCAACTTATCTTGTAAGTTTATTATTTCTAAGGTTAAGCTAATCGGATTATTTTTTAAGCAAAGCAATCCCAAACATAGCCTTAATCAACAAAATGGTGGTTCCTAGGATTTGAACTCAAGGTCACTTACCATGTCATTAAGCTAAACACCTTTTTTTTTATTATTATTATTATATATAAGAAAATTAAAAAATATATATATAAAAAAATTAAAAAAAAAATTAATATCCCTTGTTCCCAAAAATAAGGAATTGTATTTTAATTCCATATCAAATGCATCTTTCGTTTCTACCAGCCTTTATAGGCATTAGGCAATAGAGTATATTTCCCCATCTAGGATCCCACTAGAGGTTTGAAGTGAGCTAGGCCAAACTGGCACAACATGACCTGACAAGCGGCACGCAAGCACAACCTGACAAGCAAGCATACAAGAATGACCCTGTGTTGGCGTGCAATCAGGGCACACCAGGCCATCAGGTCTAAGCTCAAAATGTCAACCTAGCATGGTACAAATCGAGACTAACATGATACGACACAAAAATCAAAACACAATTTATAAAAAATAAGAAGGCATGTAAAATGGAAAACAAAGGGCATAACATGACCTAACACGATTTCAAAGTAAATTAACATCAGCAACAAAAAAAGACAATGTCTTGTTGTGTCATGTTTAGCCATGAGAACCGAATTGCACTGGGTTTAGCCTGGCCATAGACCCGTTATGGGCCTTACAAAACAAGCTATGGCAGCTAAATGTCTATTTCCAAAATGTGAGAAGAGTCGATTTCAACTACCACTGTCATGCAGCTCATCATTCCCCTTAGAATATTAAGCATAAAAAAATAAAACCAGCCGCAATTTTAATCTCAAATAGAACGAAAACAAGTTGACATAAGTACTTTCATATTAACGCATCAGAAGCCACTAACATGCAATACCAAATATGTGGGTTTACCTTTAATGAAGAGAAACTGGAGGAAAGATTAAAAAACCAATGAAGAAATCCAAAACAAGAATTTCCTTCCCACACTTGCGACCTGAAATATTTCAACACGTGTTCAGCATATACACAGTACTTCAAAATCCATACAGATGAACAGCTAACAAAATGGAATAAGAGAAAACAGAAAAGAAAAAGAAAAAGATTTCAGGAAGAAAAAAAAAAAAGGAATTTCAACGCAGGTTTTATATTCTATTCCCACATATAAGATCTCAGGCCAAACTAAAAACTATATAAAGTGAAATACAATATAGAACACACAAGTAATCCAATCTATTTAATAACAAGAAATAGCCTTGAATAGCTTTCTCAAGGAAAAATACAATAAATTTTAGATTTTCACTATCACTGAGCAAAAGACAGCTCCAAAACATATCAAAATTATCTAAAGTATTTTATGATACATGGAATACTTATTTTTCATTTTATTTTTAACACTTATTCATTTCTCTTTATTCAGAATCAGACCAAAAACAATTGATGTCATGACAAACACATCAGAGGTGAAGAAAGCCTACCAACCTTGTCTTGATGAATACATGTATAGTGGCAGACACATAGAAGATCGAATGTGAAACCAATATCAGTATAACTATCAACCCATTTGCTAATAAATAGTTTATGATTGACACGATAGTGAAGCTCATCACGGGAGGAAATGGTTGAGATATTAGCAAGGAAAGGAGCAAGGAGATTAATATGGGTAGAACAGCTAAATGCAAAAACGGCAATGGCATTCGTAAATTGGATTCCACAGCTGACAGCATTGAAGGCATAGGCAGATCAAGATCCCATGCATGTGCTTGCCGCATCAGAGCAAAAAATACAACAGCAAAGGATAAGCCAACAATCTGCATGAGAGAAGTCCAGCAACATGAGAACACGGAACTTATAACAAGCATTATATGTTCTTATTCCAAAAACCAAAAAGAAAGAGTTAATTCTCAACTTCACAAATAGAAGACTATGCCAAATTGTATGTATGCATATAAAGAAATAAGAGAGATTTCTGTAGTATCAGATGAAACAAAATACTATCCTTGTCCTTTTCATTTCACTCAAAATCTATTTATCATAGAATGTATAATGTGATGTATGTATGGTTTCATTGCAAAACGAGTATGCATCCATGCATTGAAAATTTCCTTGGCCTCCCTTCTGCTCTCTTTCTAATTTAGTCTCTGTTTTGTATATGGTATGCTGACTCTCTTTGCATCTACGCAGTAAACTGTGCTTGAGAAAACATGGACTAAAAGGAATATTTCCAATTTAAGGTTGAATGGTTTCTAATAACTACTCCAGTAAAACAGAATAACTATTTCTTCATTTCCAGATCCATTTTACGTACTAATTGCTTCAACAAAGGACATTACTTAAAAAAACTCATTTGAAAAGTTGAGAAGGTACATGTCATAAGAGTTTTTCCTATTGATACATTCCCTTAACTATATTTGATATTAATATTATACCTAAAGAGAGAAAACTGCAGCAAATTTGATTAAAGTGTATATCCAACATCAAACACTTATATATTTACACTCGTGAATTTTATCACCTGTGCACTATACAAAAGCAAAAATCTGGTGGCAGCTGCAGTGATGGAAACAGCTATGTTTGTTTTATATGAACAATGTGGGTCAACCTGAGGAAGGATGAAGAAAGCCGATGTTAGTAGATAGAAGAAGTAAATTTTTAGAATAAATAGTGATGCAAGACTACAAAACTTCACAAAAATTAATACCAATAATACAACAGTGGTTTTCTCAGATCCCAGAGTGTAACTCCAAAGTGCTGGTGAGGAATCAACAACGATAGTCTCACTGTATAAGTTTGGAAATAGGTGAAGACCGGATGTGGGATCCCAAGCAAGCGCTACAGGTGGGAAACAACGCAGTTTGCAAAGTCCTGAAGTGGAAAGATAGCTGGCTCAGTAGAAAAACAAAGGAATGTTTAAACACAAAATCACAATAATAAAGCAATTCATAAGTCAAAAATAAATAATTGTACAGGAACATTTGTAGAGGCAGTCCTTAAAAAAATATACGTATGTAGTACATACATACATACAAAATTGTATACACTAAAAAACAAAACAGTCACTAAAAAAGGAAGCATTTTTGTATGTTTATAAGAATTCAATATATATATATATATTGATTATTTCAAGTGTGGACAGTCAACGCCATTTTTTTATGCGAGCTACGTGACCTGAACAAGGGTCGAATGACCTGAATATTGAACAATAAGTCGCATGACCGGGATGCCTTGCCAGGCAACCTGTGCAGACCAAAAATGGTGCGAACTGTCCACACAAAAAACAAACTCTACACACACACATGAAAAGAAAAAAGTAATCAACAGGAGGAAGACAGCACAATCTAGAATATCAAATTAATACAATAGATAGAAGTAACAAAACCACAAGACTGGTGATTAAAAAGAAAAAAACAATTAATCTGGAGTGCTTTATATTAATAAGAATAAAAATAAAATAATAAATAAATAAATAAATAAAAAATTTGATTGATTGTCAAAATTGTGATGCAAGATTGGTGAACCAGCAATCCACTTCAAAGTCATAAATATTAAGATATAACATATAGTGAATCCTAACCGAAAGCCATGATGTACATGATGAAAAATAGTAACTCTTCACTTCAGCTAAGAAAGTAGAGAAATATCAACCTACAAGTTTTGCTAACCACGTGAATACTAACCAGCAAATGTGCATCACAAAACCACAGCTTATATAAACAATTTAAAACAGATGGAGCATGATTCAATTTTTATAAACAAGTGTCCAACTTTGAGCTCCAAAACTACCCACTTTTGACTTGTTAACATGTTTTTATTCTTTTTCAAGAATACCCATTAACAACATGTTGACAAATAAAGTGCATGTTCTAGCAATTCACATGTTAACACTTCAGGCAGAGCAGTTCACCAATTGCATGGGCACTAATTAATATTACAATGAGGTGAACAACATTCCTTATACTCCCACAAACACAGAAAAGAAGTGGAAATCACGCATAAAGTTGAAAGATTATAAATAGATTTGCATGGATGAGAAAAGAAAAAGGCTGAGCATGTACAGAGATTAAATTCCTTACTACTGTTTTCTATGTGTCCAGCCTCTTCATCAGGAAGCCCAGAATTTTTTATTCCACAGCTTGCAGTTCTCAAAGACAAAGTAACTGGCAAAAGGCCTAAGCTAATACCGAATGAAAGATTGAAAGCAAGGGGGTGATCTTCCTTCAAAAACATTTCCTGTACAAAATTGAAATTTATGTATTTAATATGCCAGATACCTAAACCAGAAAACTAATTTAAACCAGCCACAGCTTTAAGTTTGCAGAACTTAAATCTGGAATATATATATATACACACACGAATTATCATGTCAGGTATCCCGCACTAATTTTTCTTATGGGATCACGGTTTATCACATGTGATAAACCTTACCTGATAACTAATATATATATATATATATGTAGTCTGGCTCATGGAAATAATGACCTTATGATAATAGGTAGATAGTAGCATCAATTGTGGAGAAAATTCTCTTTCCCCCTCTTCTGGATTAAAAAATTGTCCAACTGCCATAGAAGCTGCTGGTGGAGGTCTGCCTGACATGGTCTGAGCACCAGGAATTCACAACAAATCATGATAGAATTACAATAAAGAGAACAGCAATACCATTCAAAAGATTCTAGAACCACAAAAAGCTAAAACAAACAAGCCTAGATTTAGGTATAAAAATTAACATATCCTATTTGCTTACCAACTAATTAATTGGTAATGACACTACAGACAAATTCAACCAAGATAAGAACAAAGATGTTAAACACCAAATGACATTCTTGATTTAAAGTGAAAATAGGTACTCCAACACCTCATAACAATCATGACTCACTACTATCAAGGAATAATGGACATGAACATTCTCAGAATACAAATAAGGAAAAGGCCTTGTGCCATTAAATGAAATTATCAGCAGGTCACTTTTTATTAAAAAAAATACAAAAGTATTCTGTAGTGACAATAAGCATCACACCCTCATCATTGAATCCCAAGTTTCAGGAAAAATGAAAATGATCTTCACTATAAGTTGAAGAATGAAAAAAGGGATCAATATTTAAGAATGGGTATTGCAAAGGTTCCTGATTTGTGCTTATGAAGGTGAATCCACCAATGAAAGTACGAAACATACCAAATGAATATTATAAAATCATCATGATGCAGATTTTCAAATAGGGAAAAGTCATGAAAGCAAATGAAGGCCAATACCGGACGAGGCGCAACTGAAACAGTCAGGAATCTGAAACCACGCATATCCTCAGGACTCAAATGAAAAATGGCAGATGGAGGCGCCTGTTCAGTTTCACTGCCAGGTTCAAGCTGATAAACAATACCATATTCAGTCAACCATATTTGTCAAAAATAATTTATTTAAAAATAAAAAAAATCTGATTGCAGCAAGATCTTTAGCCTCTTAATTTTTAACCTACTGTATATTCATTTATACAAGACACAGCAAACTTTCTTCAGACTTAAAAGTCACAAAGGACGAAAACCAATGTTGACATAACAAATAAGCATGTGTGTTGGTATGTTTTTATTAGAGAAAATCACAAGTACAATAACTAGTACCTGCCTTGGGGCTGGTCGTGATGGAATGTGAACCATCTTTGATGTCACCTCTATAACCCTTCTACTTGCTGGCATGTCCAAATTTGTGTTCCTTTTCTCAGGCCATAAGTGGAGTCTAACCCCAGAACATGGGGCAAGATTTGTCACAAACATGAAGTGTCCTTTCCCATTGGAACCCTACACAAGCAAGCCACACTATCAGCCAATGTATTACGGTTTGGACATGTATCAAAGGACTCACGATACAAAAAAATAATGACACTTTGGCCTAATCTTACCAATTTCTGTATGTCTAACCACCTCCTCCTCCCATCCATTGCCAAAACAGTGACAGTAGTCGTCTGAATATATAGATCCCTCTCAAGTCCACCATCACTCCAATGAACATTGCCGGGACAACTAGATAAAGTATACACTTGAGAACCTACAAGCATGATAATCTACATATTAGACAAAAAAGATATGGAGGATGAAGGTAATACTATCCAATACAAGAAAGATATGGAGGATGAAGGTAATACCAGATGCATCTTTTACATCTTTTATGGGAATATGAGCAGACTGGTGAAGTAACTGTGATTGCATCATCAAGTTCAAACTTTGTGGCACCCCACTACGAAGCATCATTGCAAATATTGCAAGTCTTTTTTGAGAGTCAAGAAAAGGCTGGCCTGTTCTGGAATCTATCAAACTAAGAAGAGTATGCGAAACCTACATAGAACATGCATATTCAAGATTCTAGCCTCCAGGTAGAAGTATATATAGATTCTAAACAAAAAGTTTCACTCACTTGCACAACAAGTTGATTACACCATAAAATTGCTTGATGTTCCATTGACAGCCAGACATTTTTCATGCCTGTACTACTTATCATGAAGCCGTGAGTGGGAGGCACAATACCATCAAGGGATTCTAACTTTGATCGTACCTGGAGATAAAGAAAAAGAGGATAAACATTTTGTAAAACATTAATCTGATAGAGAAAAAGAAAAAAAGAGCAAAGAGTCAAGTCAATTTACGAGCATTCTATTAGAAAATAAAGGTAAGACAACAAAATACCCAATCAAACAGATTAAAAAGACATGATTTAACGTTGACAGAGTCCAAAAATTTTGTGTAAGCTTTCAATGATTAATGCAAAAAAAAAAAAAAAAAAAAAAAAAAAAAGCTTCAAATACAGAATCTGATTAAAACAGAGGATTAACAAGCATTGTCCAGGACAGTTGGCATATGCAAAGCATCTATAGTGACAAGATGAAAAAGTGAAGCAAAGACCTAAGCTAGATTTTTTGAGGAGTTTCATAACATTAAGGCTATTCTGATAGTAGATCCAAAACCGGTATTTCAAAAATCCCTCAAGCTTCCCACTTCTCTATCCGAACATCCAAGAGTCAGCTCCAGCCATGCTAAGGACAGAATTTCCAAAATTAAGTACATTCTTAATAAGAAAGACAGTAATGACTATGTTCAGAGTGTATTGACAGCAACTAATCAAGTTTTCCTAATGTTATATATGAACACCTCATACAACCTGATCTAATTACTATGCATAAGATCTCATTATTTCTCCACTTTACACAGGGTCCTAGTTTGAATTAGTCCAATTCCTTATTAACTGTTTTACTTCCCATTGATATTACTCAAAAAAAAAAACCCACAGTGCATCTTTCTGTTTGTATAGATGAAATAGTCAATATCCTACATATTTTAGTCCCATCCATCAAGATAGAGGTCACACAACACAAGCATAACGTGTCTAATTAAACCCAACGAAAATAAATCTTAATAGAGTAGATAGGCACAACAACATTGCAACGTACATGGACAATTTAGTCTCATTGAAAATAATTGTAAGAATCTGGTACTATAAGAAATATTCAAATAATTATTAAAAAGTAATCCCCTTCTTATATATCTCATGTTTTCTAGAAAAGCCTATCCTATCAAAAAGAAAATACTAAATGAATAAAGAATACTTACTGGTGAAATTATGGTTGCCTGTACTTTTGGCAGAATGCCCAAGTCATTGATGCATAGATGCAATAGTCACACAGTCACAATAATTTTCACATAGTTTACATAGGACAAAGTTTTATTTAGGAACCAGTGAACATATAAACCACCTGTTATTCTTGAGAACAGCCTCAACATACACCAGATATTATAAAGTGCAACTCAAAAACACAAATATACCTGAAAATCATGATAACCACCAGAGATTGAGACAACAACAATGTGGGAGAGTACTGGATCAGACACATGATGCCCTGTTGGAGTGGTATGGACCTCATATCCCTTTCTCCATTTATGATTTACCTGTGCAAAATAGTAACCCAAGGACGGCTGCAATGCCAATGGAGGTGATCTGGATAAAATAGGTAATTAAGTTAAAAAAGGAAAATCTTTAGGTGAATAAAACTTGACAACCAAAGACATTAAAGTAGCCACAAAACTCACTGGTGTGGGCTTGAAAGTGTGAGAACAGTCTCAACAGCTGACTTCCTTAAACGTGGGTGAATTGTAGCAGCTCTAGCAACAAAACCACCCATAGAGTGACCAACCAATATCACACTTTTAGGTAAGCTTCCGGAGGCTGCAGCACCTTCTCTTTCCCGAGCTTCACGAGATTCTTTGTATTGATCCAGAATCTGCACACATGCCCATAAATAGCCAATTGCAAAAATTAAAATCCAAAAACAAAAGTACTAGTTAAGCAAAAATCCTACCAGCTCAAATGCTTTTGAGAGAACTTAGAGTTAGCACCATTTAAGGGGAAATTTAAGCAGTATACCCGTGTGATAAGGTGTGATCTGATCAAAATTGAAAGGGATACAAAGATAAAATGAAGTAAAGATAACCTTAAAAATAGTTTAAGGCTATGATAAAAGAAAATAAATAATATATAAAAAAAAAAAAGAAAAAAAGAATCATAATGATAGATGGTTTATTTGAATTATGTCCTTAGAGAAAAATAAAGGTACAGTCATACAGAATCCCATAACACCATCCAAAATAGTAGGAAAGGGATTCATCAAGTTGAGACAGGAAAAGGTCATATACTCATATAGACCTTCACTTTTGTGAGGCTCATACCTAATTTCCACTATAATTACAAAAATTGGATGTACGATTTCCACTTTGGCAACAAAATTTCAACCCCATCTATCTAAGAGAAATTTCTTGAAGCATAATATTAAAAACATTTTCAACACACACTATCTTAAACCTCTCTAAATTAAACATCATTGATTGCATTTAAGTTGAAATTATCATCGTTTTAGGTGTCCTATCTGAGGAAAATAAGGCAATAATAAAAGTTATGGGGTACCCTGTGGATGGCATATACAACATATTCAGTGTGCTCTTCTAGTATCTGACCATCCATTGCAGAATGTTCACCTTCAAGATCCACCGCAAACCAGTCTATCCTAGAAGTATACTGGTTTGGTAATTGAAAGCCAGCTTTATCCATATCTTCACCACCCTCCTCTGAAGAAAGAGAAGCTTCATGATAAAATGAATGTTCATAAGGACCTGCTTGATATGCCCTATCACATTCTGCTGCCAAGGATCGCACCTGAGAGGAGTACGAAGGTATTAAAATATCTATGAAGGCAACACAATGCAGAAGTGAAAGGTTCTCAGTTCTCACAGCATAATATGATATTGTAAATATTGGCAGGAAACAAGAAAATATTAAAAGAACTATACTCCTGAAAAATCTTTCCAACAGAGTTCTACTAACAAATTAGGTGTGGTAGGAGTGACTCCAGCAGATCACAATATACATACATACATGCAAAACATGGCAACCTCAACAGTTTAGGCAAAAGCTTAAAACTCTTAATGCAATGACAATAAACCTTCCATCTGTTAGAGTGCTTAAATTCTACTATTAGGCCCTTTCCTATTAGCTTAAGCTTTTAAGTATGATGGTTACTAAAATGGTATTAGAGCTTGGTTAGACCTAGGAGTCATGGGTTGAAGTCCCCACACGTGCTTGAATTTGTATTTATTTATGAATTTGTTATGAGTTTGAATATGTGTTTGGGCTTGGGCCATGTGGCAAGCCCGTTGGTCTTGCACATGACGAGGTGTGTTAGAGAGCTAAAATACTACTATTGGGATCTTTCCTATTAGCTTAAGCTTTTAAGTCTAACGGTTACTAACACCATCATTCTACAAAATTCAATTCTTGCTTCCAGTCTGCTTATTTATCCCCCAAATCTTGCACTTATGTGTTGGAAGAAAAAATCTTTACTGTCAGTAACCAACTTAATTAGTATATGAAAAATCTTACTAGACAAAGTCATTTCTTCAAAAACTAAAACATACTTAAAGTACATTATTAACCTTTTGTGATCTTTAAGAAGTCAAGAAAAAAGCTGACCAATTACAATAAAAAGTAAAGTTAAACTAAGAACAAAATAATAACCAAACAAGGAAGACTTGCCTGTTTGTAGCTACCCCCATTGCCAGGAATAAAAAGAACTGGTACACCATTAAGCTGCTTCAAGTGATCTTTAAAATCAATCTTTTTCCACCCTTCATGGTACAAATACAACGCATACTTTGCAGAAGATACATTCTCCGTTGAGGAAATCGGAATGTACGTTGGATACATGTACGTCATGATACAACCATTTGATACTGGCTTTAACAAATTATACATAGTAGCAAAGCATATCCACAGTACTAAAATCACAGTTACGGCGATCCGTAGTTTCGGTTTCAAGCCTTTCATCGAGGAATCAACAATCTAGCACTTGTGTTTTCAACTTAGCTAAGACAAAACACATCACACTACCGAAACAAAATCAAATCAGCAGCTTATCATAGATTTGTTCGTTTCAATAAAAGAAGCTTTAAAAAAAAAAAAAAAAAAAAAAACACAGCGAGCTGCATGATAAAGAAAAAACCAAACATAGCATCGAATTAATGGAAAATCTTCATAGATCTGCTATTTTTTTAAAGTAGAAAGTAGTAACATTACTCACGACAGTGCAATAAATGTATCCAGAAAAAAAAAAAAACAAGTAAAAATGAGAGCGGAAGCTGAGCTAAAATAGAGAATATCGAAGTTCATTGAATACAAAATTCATCCAGAAATGGAAAATCGCACCTTATTTGGAAACTCGTCTGATTTTTGCTTGTGAGATTCGTTACGGAAACAGATTCAGTGAGCTAAATTGTTTTAATTGACACTAAATTTAGAAAGTAGAAACCAACCAGACCCGTTAACCCAAAAGGGGTTTCGGGTCATTCATGGATCTGGTGCGGATCTTTCCATGTTTTTTTACTTTCGGGTTTGTTTTGTTCAATTAATTATTAATTATCCAACAAACGCATCACGATGGGGATTTGATTAATTAATTAATTAATTAATTTGTCTGATTCAGTTTAATTTTAAAGGAGATTACAAGCAACGAGGAGAGACGCACGATATTCTTTTATTTCGAATGTAATGCAAACAAGAGGATGTTTGAGAGTAAAATAAAGCATTTTTATTGGTGGGCAAACATAGCAGTCATAGACTCATAGTATGACGATAATCGCACCTCTTCGACATATATTGAACCGTTGAAGTTACAAGTTTGAATCCCCTTATCTATTTTTGTGTTCAAACCGTTGAAGTTCCAAATTCAAATTCTCTTATGTTAATTTTGTGCTCAAAAGGCAGGTAATGTTATGGCATGAATGATGATCAGTTGGTCGATGAAATGAAAGAGAGCCAAGTGCGGGGGTTGGCTTGATTCGAAACCACATAAACTCACTTCCCTCAAATGCTTCCAATATTGGGGGCCATGCACATGTTAGCAAGTATTATGAGAAGAAAATTTTGATGAGGACTCATTCACACCACGGCATCGGGCATTTTAGCTCGGTTTACGAGACCCTACTCAGACATCAGATCTAAGTTTTCTCCTCCAAAAATAGAGGGTCTAAGAGACCTCTGCCCCTTCCATTTCTTCTATTTACTTGTTGCATATGCCCCGCGGATTCCACATCTCACCGAAATTGGGAATTTATACAGGTCATGGACGCTCTCAATTATCTTCCAGCCAGGAAGAGTACAAGGAGATATAATAAAAATTGGTGAGGAAAAGACAGAGATCAACACTAGGTGCACTAAGAATTCATGGGGATTACTATTGACAAAGCTTATCATAATATGATTCTACTGATTTGGAGTTTCATTGTTTGTCTGCCTACCAAGCTCTTTTCTTGCTTTGGTTTTATCAATTTCCACGGCCATTGCTAAAATTCTAAGCTCTTTTTGATGAGAAATAGTACATTTTAATACACAGGAAAAAATGGTACTGACAACAGCCCAATGTGGCATACAATTCTCAAACAGGATGTAGTAAGCACTAATTCTCTACTCTCGACACCTTCCCTTCTCTATCTTACAAAATGAACAAAATAGGAGGTATATATGAAAACCAATGACAACCCAGCAGCCACATATATTAAAATTAGCCCTAAACAGCTAATGCAACATATCACAGAACCCAATCCCTCTTTAAGTGGCAGCAAGCCAGCAACCCCATCAGTCTCCCACTCTCTCATACACTTAGAATACATAAAGTCAGTTTAACGTATGCTTGCCTTTTGCGACTCCTTCTGGGTTTACTTTGCCATCTCCTACTTAATAAGAGAACTCGTGACCGCGCAATGAGATGTACTTTTTCACCCAAATGGCAATGTCCTCGGCACAGGCATGGGCCTGAGGGGTCTTTAGAAGCATGTCAAGTGTTGCAAATTCATGAACTGCATCTTTATACTCGAGAACAGGTGCATCAACATTTA
This sequence comes from Acer campestre, assembly GCA_954870605.1. NCBI lineage: Eukaryota > Viridiplantae > Streptophyta > Magnoliopsida > Sapindales > Sapindaceae > Acer > Acer campestre. Next base: position 9,831,909 of record OX940803.1, on the reverse strand, counting down.
CCTTTCGCAGCGCCTCTGAGTAAGCAATGGCTCGATCTCTCATCCAATCATGTTCCGCTACCACTGTCAGTGTTGGGGGCATGAACTTTAAAGGTGGCCCCCTACCCTCCACAAGGGGGTTAGCAACCGGATGGTCTAGGCTGAACTCCTCCTCAGGTAGAAAGAGTTTCCATGCAAGCATGCACATAGCCTTGTCATAAAAGTAGGAATTCGCCAACTTTATCTCAGAATGTGTTGGCACACTTCCAATAAAGAATGGATACATCAGGACTTGTGCCACAACCTTGACAGGGTCCAGAAGCCTACCTGCCTCTACAGCTTTTCGAGCCACATAGTCTGCGATGTTTGCACCACAGCTCACCCCAAGTAGCACACATCTGTTTTACAAATATCACAAGTTAGAGATATGGTAAGCAGGTATCATATGTATTTATTTTAAGAGTACTAAGGGGACGCACAATCTCTGACCCCAAAAAAAGGAAACTATTGTAATAACATTCAATAACCAAAAGCGTTGGACAAACAGTTTCAAATGAACATTTACTGCTTAATAGATTAGTAACTCTATCCAATATATAGTGTTTGCAAACAGGTAAGGTTTGTAATTACTCAAATTTCACAGTTAAACCTACCATGTTGCTGGTGGTGGAAAACATTCAAAAAAAATTCTACGGAAACTGCATAGAACCATTATTAGTGATCAAGTCAATTCCCGGACAAACAGTTAAAAACCACTTTCAGGTCAGTGTAAACAGAGGAGACTTGTCAATGTAATGAAACTACATAGAAGTATAGAACCATTGTTAGTGATCAAGTCAATTCCAGGACAAACAGTTAAAAACCACTTTCAGGTCAATGTAAACAGAGGAGACTTGTTAGATCTGGCCAGCTCCACCTTTATCTTAAAAAGGACTAGAAAGGTGACAGCTGTATTAAACTATGAATAGATCTCAGCTTAGATACTGTCACACAAATATAGAACCACAAAAATGGGCGACCAACAAACGATGCCACAAGTATAATGAATAGAGAAAATGTTCTGAGCTGTTTTGCAACTTAAATCCATCAAACATTACACAGCAAAATAGAAAAGCCTTTGAAGATCACTTCATTCTTTCACATGGCTTCTTTCATTACTTAATGTCAGAGATTTGTCCTTTGGTTAAATCATTGCATGTATTCTACTCTATTCACTATTCAATCATAATGACATTTAAACAATAATACAAAGATTACGCTAGTTACGGTCATGAGATTTAAATGGTAGTAGATTCCACTCAAGACCTTTCCATGTTTCTTAAAGAGTTAAAGAAGTAGCCATTCATCTGAGTATATATTATATGTTGATATTATACAAGAGGACAGGACAACAAAAAGTACTCATGAACTGAAGATTTTTGCTTGTACACACATCTTTGTTCATCCACGGTTATATCTAAGATAATAGAATATAATATATAAAGTTGAACAAATCAAATTTTACTCAATTTGACCATAGATAACATATCAAAGTTAATATTTAAAACTAATGATATTCTTTCAAGCAAACAATAAAGACACAAGCATATCTTAATTGGGGAATATTTCATCAAATTTATTACATTCTCAAGAAAAGGATCTTCCTAATGGCCTTCCATTGCCATTTTTTTCAAGTACATATTAGTGCCCTAGATCATAGAGAGATCCAAATAAAATCTTCTCCATCATATTTATCATTTCTTTTTTTGGAATAATAAGAAAGGAACTCTATATATAACATGCCTTCCATTGCCATTTTTTTCAAGTACATTTCAGTGCCCTAGATCATAGAGAGATCCAAATAAAATCTTCTCCATCGTATTTATCATTTCTTTTTTTTGGAATAATAAGGAACTCTATAATTAACATTCAGTTAAAAATATAAATTTGTTGCAATGATGCATACAAGCAAATGAATGAGCAGCTCCACAGCCAAATGGAATGCCAAATGGAAGAAGAAGAAGAAGAAGATTTGTTGCAATGATGCATACAAGCAAATGAAAGTATATAGAAGGTAGAGATTTATGTTTTCCAGTCTATTAAAAACAATAGAATAGGTGCAACCGTATTGGGTTATATATTTTAAGTGCGAAAAAGGATTTTTCAACCATTCTTGTTTTTCATTAATACCATTTGTTAAACACAACCCAGCTATTCTTCTTCTTCCTCTTCTCATGCCCTCTTCAAAAGAAAATGAAAATGAATAATAAATGCCTCAGCATCACTGCTTCAGCCTCTACATTGGGAAAACTTCAAGTGGATTCTTTATGTCACACACCTAACTTTCACAAATCAAACTAAGAACAGTAAAACCAGCTATCAGCTCTAAAATCTCAGCTCTAACAATATAAGTCAAATTCCACCAGCAAATGGAAAACCCTAAGCAAAACAATACTAAGTTCCAATTCAAATACAACCCGAAATTTCCAATACTCGATGTTCAGAGTTCAGAGTTTCTGACTCAACTAATTAAATAGACAAACTACACTTAAATAACAACCCAGACCACTTCCCCATTCCGGCAGCCTAGCTTACAGAAAAGCAACTTATCCGGTTCCTATAAACTCATAGTTCTCACAGTATCGCTGAAATTCCTTACATGCACAAGGAACAACTGTAGCAAAGTCTCTCTGTCATAAAGTTCCCCATCTCTACAAATGATAGATCATAGATCTCTCTGTCACACTCCTTCCATGTCTCCAAAAAATCATAGATCACAAGCTATCTTTCTTATACCACCTACTACACAGTACCTTCTTCTAGCACACTAGCTTCAAAAAATATCAGTGTTTTTGTTTTAAATATATCCTTGTTGCCAAAACATATTACTTTCTTCAACAGCTTCTACGGACTTCTAGAAAATTAAAACAAAAACATTAAGAACAAAACATGTAAGCAATTAGCTAACATATATACCAATGCAATTGCATATATGAACAAAACTAAATCTTGAAATCGAAATCAAAACAAAAAGGCAAACAGGGTTGTGACCTTGAAGGATCTCCATGAGCAGCCAGCCAAGGCTCCACCATAGATGCACCGAACGCGTCCACAATATGCCGGTTACCATCACCCTTCTTAGACTCCACACTAACACCACCGCCGCCTCCGCCACGGCCACTGCCCATGCTCTTACTACACTCGGCCAAATTGGCTTGCTTCCCCAACCAATTCAACACCTTGAGTCCATCATCAAATGCCGCCGGGTACCGATTCTCGGGTGCCAACCTATACCCAACCGCCACAACAATGACATCGCACAATCTAGAGATCCGCCGACAGAAATAATCATTGGCGACGGAATCGTTGCTCCCACTCACCCACCCACCGCCGTGGAACTGCAATATCACCGGCAATTTCCTCCGGTTCGAATCCACCGGTGCATATCCTCTGTACACGTCGGATCTCAAATTCAATGCGTCCATGTCACTGCCATAACTGCTCCTCCTGGACTCTTCTCTCTTCGTATCAGCCCCCACATTGAACGACCCGTAGCTGTTTCGCCGAAAGCTAAGCTTTTCGGTTTGCTCAGGATCGACATTCTTGGAGTTGGAACGCGGTCTGGGCTTGGAGTCGATGGGTTTGGGTTCGGGCGGGTTGAGTGCGGATTCGGGTAGGAATATACGGATCGAGAGAGACGTGAAGGAGTCGATGTGTATGTCCTTTGTAGCAACGCCGTCGGCGAATGAAGGGTTAGGTGCGGCCACGGATTCTTCGGGTCGGGAGGTGACGCCAAACGGGTTAGATTCGTCTAGCGGTGTCTGGATCCGGTTTTGTAATCGGTGCTTCAAGAGGAACTTGAAGAAAACACTATATAGCTTGACAGCTACGCTCGGCATTTCTGTCTTGTTTCAATTTTTTTCCAGGTTTTCTCTTCTGTCGACAAATAATACGATACGTGGTGACTGGAGTTGTGTGTTCGTGTTGTTGTTATTGTTGTTGTTGTTGTGTTTTATTTAGAAATCCATGACTGCAGTTACGGGTTCCGAGGAGGGTTCTTGTCTGAAAAACGGATCACGTCACATGGGATTAGGGTTTTCAGTGATCTGGAGATTGCTTGAATCTAAATGGTGATGGTGTTTCAATGGCGACCAAATGATAGAGAGAGAAGCTGAGGTAGATGATGAGCATTCAACAATACATGCAATTTTTTGTTTTTTTTTTTTCGTTTTTATGTTTTTTTTCATATTTTTGGCATTTTTAATTTTTTAATTTTGAAGAATATTTTTAGCAATTTTATTTGTGTACGATACTTTAAAAGGCTAAGGCGGTGTGTTTTATAATTTATTATTATGGGTAATGTTAACATATGCCCTTGTGCTCAACAATTAAAAAATACCTAAAAAAATATTAATTATATTTATCTGCCTTTCTATTATCGGTTGGTCCTGACAATAAATATATTATGACGAATAATGTGGACCATAGACCACATATTATAGAGAACATTTTGAGTATAAGAATTTGGAATCTCTTATTTTTATTTTAGAAAGACATGCTTCACGAAGCCATTGCCTGTTTAAAATTGAGTCTTTCTCATCATTGTTTAAAGCTTCGATATAGATATTTTGCTCAGATGATTTTGAGGTTAAACTCTGGAGGCTATAAATGTAGTTGAGGATAATTCCTATAAATCGATGAATGCGGAATCGCCATGCTTAATATACGTCCATAACTCATAGTAAATAATAACGTCGATACGCAGAAAAATAGATGAGAGAGAATAAAACAATCACAACATAAGATATACGTGGAAAACCTAAAACGGGTAAAAAACCACTGGCCGTTAAGACAACAGAGAAAGTTTCACTATATGATAAATTGTTACAAAAAATTTGTATATTTATTATCTTAATCAATACAACAAATATATATTTGTAATAAATATTTTCAATTTTTAGTAAATTTTAATCGTGAACCTGTTCTCTCTCTATAATTAATTATGACGTGAATTGTGCATCGATGGTTTGTACATTTGGGACTTTTGGGGTGTAGAGGTACAAGCAGTGAGAGGGGACTACTTAGATTTGGTTGGGAAATGAAAAAATGTTACTGAAAATAATTGAAGGCCTAGATGCTTTGGACATTGCGGGTCGGAAAAGATTGATTGTTGCTTTTTGGGTTATTTTGTCATTTTCTCATGTTAAATCATTCTAAATCTAATCTATCTTCTCACTCAATTATTATTATTAATTTTTCTTTTGAATTATTACAATATTACATGGTTTTATTTTTTTAATGAGATAACTCGAACCCGTAACCTAATAACGTAGGTGTGAGAAGTTTACCATAAAACCAACCTCATCTCATCTCAATTATTATTATTATCTATTATTATTATTATTATTTTTTGTGTTATAATTGAATTTATCGAGATCAAACATTACATGTGTAGAACGAATATCTTCTCTCACAACGAGAAAATATCTTTCTTTTACAAGTAGAAAAGAAAAATATTAACATATGGTACTTAAACCATTCTATTAACATGGAAATAGAGATGCATCCATCTTAATTAAAAGTAAACCATTCTATTAACATGGAAATAGAGATGCATCCATCTTAATTAAAAGAGCAGAGAGGACATGCTTTTCACAAAATTATTATGAAATGGAAGTGTAAAAGAGAAGAAGTGTAGAGAAAGCAGCATTGTTCACATTAAACTTGTGAACTAGAAATCAAACCTTTATGATTATTGATACAACACTCAAGTATCAATGTACATCAATAAAAAATTAAAAAAAAAAGAAAAAAAAAAGATTAAGGAACACAAACTACAGCATAAACCAGTTTAATCCCTTTGTTCTATAAAATTATAAACCACAGATTTTCTGTTAATATTAGCATGATATACTTATCTAAGAAATTGAAAACACCAAAAGCCTAGCAAATAAATTTTAGCAATAATAATGTAAAGTAAATACTCACAGATTTTATTCCTTACTTCTCTAAAAGACAATAGAATCACCTAATTAAAAATAAATAAATAAATAAAATAAAAGGTCACTTGTCTAAGCTAACAACATCAAGAATGTTCCTTCTTTTATATTTGACTTAAATATTGTAACATATAATACTTTTTCAAGTGACCTGGAGACACTTAGGGGCTGTTTGTTTTTTTCCCAATAAGACTTATTACCTCTTATATCTTAAATTAAGATAAATCAGTTTGTTTGTTTTTTCAACTTATATCTTATTTTAAGATATATATGTCTTTTAGAAAAAGTAAAATTTTTTGACTTTTATCTTATTCAAAAAGTGATACAGTAGAGTTTTTTAATAAATTTCCAAAAATATCTTATAACAATTCATACATTTATGATTTTGTCCGCACATAATAAAATACTAAAAATCAATTTTTCAAAAATTCCCAATTTTGAAGAAACTCTAACACAACCTAATCAATTTTATATTTGTAATAAGTCATCTAAAATGAAAAAAACAAACATATCATAATATCTTAATTTTTAAGACTTATCCATATATCTAATAAATTAAGGTCTTATAAGACTTTAGACAAAAAAGCAAACAGCCCCTTAAGGTTTGTTTAGTATGACTTTTCAAGTAGATCTTTTTATAGTAGAGCTTCTAACAAAAAAGGTTTTTGATTGTGTAAATTACAAAAAAAAAAAAAAAAGTATTAACAATGTACTTTTAGAAATAGTTTTTTGTCAAGTGAATTGCCAAAAAAAAAAAAGTGTTGATAATATATTTATAAGGAAAAAAGTTATGATAGAATATTTAAAATTCATAAAGGGTAGTTGAGATAATTTATAATGTTTTTTTAAAAAAAAAAAAAAAAAAAAAAAAAAAAAAAAAAAAGCTTTTTAGGGAAACACAAATTTTTAGCATCTCAAAGTAGACATAAAATGGCTTATATATTAAAAAAGTTGTTTTGAATTTTACCAAAAATTAAAAAAAATAAAATAAAAATAATTCAAAACAGCTTATAGGTTATAGTATTAAAAAAACGATTTTGAATTTTAATTCTTTCAAAAGCCATACCAAACACACACTTAGAGTACTTTTAGGTCCTGAAATGGGTGATTAAGTGTTGAATTAAAAAGGTTAAATTGATAAATCAAGACTAGGTTACAAATTTATTGAGGTTTCTTCTTCTCCTCCTCCTGCATAGGAAAAAATTGAATGTGCCATTAATCTAGTTGGCTCACCCAATCCATTATGGGTCACATACTCTTTTACAACAAATATTGGAATCTTATTCATGAGTTTGACATTGCATCTGCTTATTTCATTATAATTTCTAGCTTTGTAATGAATTCTTACAAAGAGATGATATTTTTTCAAGTCTCAGATGTCATGTACCTACCAAATCCAATGCTGTGACTCTATGGGAACAGGTAAATGGTAGATATCAAACACCACCAAGAGACAAGAGTCATCAATCTTAACAATAAAAATAAAAATGTTTTTGTCACCATTTGCATCAGAAAGGAGTTGTTATTCCATAGACTTCACAACAACAAACAGAATAAAGTGGAGCAGATGCTACCATTTGCTTTGAAGCCAAAGTTGACCCCTCCTATTTTTGGAAATGAAATGGAAAGTGGCACTAATGCAACAAAATGACAAAATCAAAACTAGATTTCTGGTCACAGTAGATGGCAATGAATTGTAATCCAAATCAACAATTAGAGAGTCTAGTAAGATGGCTGGCGAATAACGAGCTATAACAAATAATAGAAGAAGATAGAGAAGCCTATTTAATCAAAGGTAGAAGCAACTTAAAAGGCAATTCCAGCTCCATTTGGTTTTGATGGTTGTTTGATTTATCTACATACCAAATTTCTATCAAGCAAAGGTTCTAGCATCAGAGGCAATGAAGTTTTAATGATACATATAAATAACTGGACATTTGAGTGTAGTTACAGTAATCCAAATTCAAAAAATATGAAAACAGAATCATGTGGAATTCTTACTTTCTTGTGGCCCTTCAGAATATCAAGAGTTTGTTAAGCAATCACATCCATGTTTAGCAGCACCCAAGTGTTTTGCCCATCAAATCCACAATATACATTCTACCATGTATAAGACAAAAATGGGGCTAGTTTTTACCTCCCATTGTGGCGCCACGATCCCGTGTGACCAAAAAGCATGGGAAGTAAAAGCTCGCTTGACCTTCCACTTCCAGAAATCACCATTTCCATCTATGGTTTGCATACCAATCGCAAAACAAAAACTGCAGCCATCACCATCAGAATCTGTAACCACCTAGCCAGATCGCCGGCGTGTGGTTAATTTGGGGGAGATGAGCACAGGTTCATTACTTGCAGCTTTCATTGCAGCAATTTCTTCCAAGCGTTTCCATGTGGCTTCACGTTTCAATTTCATCTCCTCTGCTTGTGCTTCATCTTCCTGAAATTTGAGCACGCACTCCTCAAAGAGCTCTGGGTCATTATCAGAGAAAATTTTACGAACATTAAGTGTCAAGCTCTGTACTGCCTGATTCCAGTGCCTTCTTGCATTTTTTTCCAAGGCTGGAAAGATTATTGGCAGTATAACTTTGCGATTCTGTTTGATTAGGTTCTCAATGTGATCATTATTCCATAAAAACAAAGCTCTCTCAGCCACCTGATCACAAAACAATTTAGGAATTAAATATGCGAGAAAGCTATAGAAGTAAACGGCAGAGAAACAAGCAAACAAAAAACAGTATAACTCAGAATTCATTAGAATCCTCTTGGGACTCAAGGTCATTATGTGCATCCATCCTTGAATAGCAGTAAGCCATTTCATTGATCATGGTAATTTTATGAGGTTATGGTATTTAAAAAAAAATTCACTAGTGCAGGCATTATTATCAAAATTCTGCAGCATTGCTATCAAAAATAAAGCATGAGCAGTAAATGGTTCCGATTATTGCACAGGAAGATAATCGTGCCTTTTCATATTTCATCCATTTACAAACTTACAATGGTTTATATCCAAGCTGATCCAGTCGCCATACAATTTCAATCTACTATTATTAACTCTGATAACAAAGATATCAACCGGTCTATACTATGAACACTCCTAAACCAGTTATTCAATACTTAAAAAAGCAAATCACCCCAATGATTACACATGCAGAAAATCAGAAAGGGTACATTCCAACAACAAACACCTAATATAACCCAAATCAAGATGAATACTTAGTTCTGGAACCCAAATGACAACAGATAAATTCACATTTTAGCAATAACAGCATCCAGACTATATGATATCAAAGTTTACGCAATTCCTATAAAAGAATTTACACAGCTGAGTCAACAAATTCTTTGCAAACTAAAGTAAAATAAAAATTAGTTGTGGCAACAGTTCACAGATTAAGCAGGTGTATCTTTGAATTTGATTTCTCGCCAAAATCATAAAATTTAACCAAAATGCCCTGATCACCCCAAACTTGACAGGCAAATGTTGATAAATAACGTGAATCTTGTTTTCGTTTCCTACAGACACATACACACACACACACACACACACACACAAAAAAAAAAAAAAGTATATAATCTGAAGCTGTTTCACAATTTCTGGACTGAATGAGTAGCAATTGGTTCTAGAATTTTTTTTTTATTATTATTTTGATAGGGTTTAGAAAGAAGTTATTAACCATTGTTTTTACCAACCTTGAGAATACTAACCTGCTTATATTTTTTAGGTCTTTTGTCTTTGTCCTCACAATCTGAAAAGTCTGGTTAGTCCATTCATTGTTTTATGGTTACCTGCAGCTTGCCACCCCCTCTTTTTTGTTTATCACCGTTTTTTTTATATAAAATGTTAGGCAGTTTGCCACCATTGTCACCAATAGATGTAATAAATTTGCCATACTGATTTAATTGAATTAATTTTCTGTTTTAAGGGATCCAGAGTTTAAAAGCCTATGAGCCCTTTTCTTAAGCTGTCATCTTACATCTACCTCATTCAAATTTAACGTCAATTTTCAGTATTAACTATATTTGAGAGACCCCAGTTCAGCCTAATACTAGTCTGAGCGAGGATTGAAATAGAAGATACCAAAAAACAATTAGCATCAATTTTTACATACTATCAATTGGCCCTAAATTACAATGGCAATATTTTTTACTTGATGATTAGTTACCATTTCAGTAGATTGCAGAAGGGAAAAAAGGAACTTGCTTTACTAATTGATATGATGTTGTTTTATTCATGTCTAATTCTTTGATATTTGGATTCAGCGATTGTTATTTTCTTGACCAAACCCCAGCTAATATTGAATTTACAATTCAAATATTCCATCAGTAAATTATTTTATGCCAAACTGACCAAAGGCAGAATGGACCTCAATCATGCAGGATTGGGAAGGGAGAAAGATAACCGAAGCCACAGGACTTGAGATTTAATTTAAACCATAAGGTCTATCTTTCCTTGGAAATTGCTATAAAGAAAAGAGTAGAAAGAATCATGAAGAAAAATGGTGAAACTAAAGAACACCAACCTGAAAATGTGAACTGCTTAAGCAACGGGCAATTTGGCGGAACAAGGGTACCATACATCGCTGAAACTCTGCAGGTTGTGTGGCTTCTAAAACTTCCTCCAGTTCACCTAAGAACATGACCTCTTTTGTACTGTTTGTAATTGGCCAATATTTTAGCAGACCCCTTATAACAGTGTCAGCAAGCTTGCAATCTTTCTCCACAAATTGTGTAATGCAGTAAGATAGCTGCTGATGGTACATTGCTACGCATTTTGGTCTGTGAAGTGGAATCAATGCTCGAACAAGAAAGAGTTTGTGCTCTTCTTTCAAGGGCAGAGCAAAACCATTGATTATACTTCCTAAAATTTCTAAAAGTTCTGCAATCCCATTATGCTTTTCAGTTTCAAAAATGAAACGATAGAAGATGTTGTTAATTGCTTTCCTAATGAAAGGACGATGCACCATGAATTTCCCATAGATTCGATGCAGAACTGTTTTCAAATACTCCCTTTCCCTTGGGTCCTCTGAATCAAAAAGATCTAACAATCTGAGAACAAAAGAGTGATCAACATATCTCTTCGCCAATTTTGCATCTGTCTCAGGTGATGCAACAAACCTCAAAAGAAACTCATACACAACTTGCAAATGAGGCCATGTAGGGTCCATTGACGGTTCTTCCTCTTCCAAATCAAAGGCTTCTAAAGCTTTATTTTCACGGGGTGGAGAAGTGAGTGTTCTAAATAAATTTATGGAGATCATCTTTCCCATTTCTTGCATGACAATTTCTGGAAATTTCCCATTCGCGGATGAAATATAATCCACAAGCTCTACCAGTGTCTGTCGTTTGATGTCCTTTTCTTTAAGATTCTTTGTCGGATCAGTGAAGTCAAAGACAACACAACACATGTTCAGTTTCCTGATGAACAAGTTCTGCTTCTCAGAGTTTGGAACATCCTTAAAATTAGGCAACGCTTCATAGGAAGAAGCCAATGGATTCCCATTCGGCTTTGAATTCACGGCTTGGGAAAACTTACTCCCATGATTCACTCCTACATTAGCAATGGAATTAACCCCAGGATGAGACATAGTGCTTGGATTTCCATATCGATTGCTGTTTAAATCATTGTTTCTTGAACTGGTCGAAGCATGTGAAGAGGAGGTAGTGGTTCCCCCAGCCTCCCGATGTTCGGATGATTTAGATGGTTTTTTTGGGAACCTATTAAATAACTTGTTGATCATAACTTAAACAGCACAATGAAAGCTATTTCTCATGAGCTTAAGAATCTATACTATTCAGTAATCCTTCCAAGCAAAAGCAGTGTTAATGATGGAAGACGGGAAGAACTCATAAGAGATCTCAGATCGAATCAGTATTAATATTCCAAGAAGCACCAAGTAGTGTCAAATCACAATTCAGAATCCACGACAACAGACTCAAGTGTTCTTAGCTATGGTAAAACCACCTCCATCTTCACTTAATTCATAAATGTTCCAACCCAACCTAGGAGAAAAAAATTCCTTGCTTATCTGAACAGAAACATCAAAACCCACTTCATACAGTTAAAAATCTAAAACAGGAGAAACTTTTTCATGCTAGAGAGTAGAGACTATACAAAACAGTTAATTTCAATTCAATCAACTAAACAGAAGTCCCTGGTCGGCCATTCTCATTTCAAAATACATTTTCTCTTTATACCCTAAAAAAAAAAAAACCTTTTGACTTTATTTCGAGAAACCCAGATGCTTACAATTCAAAAAAAGAAAAAAAATCAACAATTATCCAGATTTATTAAATATGATTAAACTCTAGAAACTTTGACTAAAAAGTGAAAGGTTTCATGAATATTCACCTATATATCACAACACTCTGGTCTTCAGTTTATCGGAGATTGAGAAACTATTCAGCTAGATCAAAATATAACAAGATCTGGGTATGATCTAGAAAACCCATATAACATTCTCCATTAAAAGTAACCTATGAGAGACATCGATAAACAAAAAGCAAATAAATAATAATAATAATCAAACAAAAGTAAACTGTTAACTAACGTTTACAAGATTCTACAAATTGATTCAAAGGATATGAATTATTCTAGAGAAAGCGAAAAAAATGAAAAAAATGATGAGTATTATCTACACTTACATAGATAGTTCAGCTACTCATTTCTGTCTCAGAGAAAAAGAGACAGAGAGAGAGAGACAGACAGTGAAGGGGATTCAATTGAAACAATGATGGATTAAGCAAACATCGAATCTCTGTCTCTGGTTGTTGAGTTTTTGTTAGCTGAAATCACTGTTGATGTTCATTTGGTTTGCTTTTTTTTCATTTTTTGTTTTTTGTTTTTCTGAGTTTCTTTTCTTTTCTAAACTTTCTCAGGAATTTTTACTTTTAGATTTTCTTCAGATTGAGACAAACACGATTTGACCAAAATAACCCTGATACGATTACCTGGCATTGGGAGTGAAGGGACAAGGTTAAAATAGAGATTGCACGATATTTCTTTCAATTGGAAGCTGAGCAAACGCGCCTTTCAACTGCGTGTGCGGGATTTGCTCAACACTTCAACTATATGATTTTATATTTTCTTTTATAATAATTAAAAAAAATGCTTACGCCACTTTTTTAGTTTCATTTCACATATTAAATACAATATTACAATTTTTTGTTGTGGATTGAATAAAAACTCCCACTTGCTCTGACGCGCGTTTTGCTTCAATTAAAACAAAGAAATATATATATATATATATATGTATAATAACTTTCAAATGCAGCATCTTGCACGCATTTTCTGTGGGGTGTGTAAAAATCAGTAAAACTGTACGAAATTCAAATGTAATATACTGCACTTGAAAGTCATTATATATATATATATATATAGAGTAACATTTAAGTGTGGGATCTCATACATATTTCTCATATAATTTTACTAATTTTTGTTATTAAGAATTAGTGTAAAATGAGAATTAGTGAAATCGTACGGAAAAATACGTGTAACTATACATTTATTTACTCAAACTTCCTATGCTTTAAAAATTGAACTAATAAAATGATCAAATTTATCTTAATTATCAAAATTTAAAAATAAAGATAATCTTTTTATTAAAAAAAAAGTAAAAAGCTAGTACATATAATTTAAAGTTTAGTAAAAACAATTTAATTTTAAAATGAAGATAATTTTAAAAAATATAGAAATATTTTTTATTCACTTTAAAAATAGTAAAAAAAATTAATTTATAAAGATAATTTAAAATCTTAAAAATAGTTTTTATTTTTTTTATTTAAAATTTATTTTTTAAATTTATATTCCATTGAAATGATTATTTTCAATTAATTTAATTTAATTTATTTATATAAAAATATTATCTTCATTATTAAAATTTAATAATTAAGGGTAATTTAATATTTTTATTAGCTCAATTTTAAGAGTAGTGAAGATTTGAGTAAATAAATATATATTTGTTTTCTATTTATATTTATGTCAAACTTAAGGAGAGGTAAGTCCATATACCAACGGATAGAATTCATTAAATTTTAGGGATATTATTATTTTCCACCCTGAGTTATTAGGTATTGGTCATTTTAAACCCTCTAGTTTTGGTATTGGTCATTTTCCACCCTACTGTTAGTTTTGGATGGAAAAGTATTCTTCTAACACGAGCATAATGTCAAATGACATCGTTGCCCTTGCACCCTCTCTTTTTTAGTTTTTAATTATTATTTTTTAAATCATCTTCATCACCATCATCGTCTAGAGGTTCCAAACCCAGAAAAAATATCAACATTCAACCTAGAAAGAAAAAAAAAAAAGATTCAAAAATCAGCATCTCCAAAAATCAAATTAAAAAAGCACCAACCTAACACAAACCAAACCAATTTCAAGCCACCTAAACACAAGTCAAATTGATTTCAACAATTACAAACACAAACCGAGCCCTCAAACATCAAAATCTTCATCATCATCATCAAACTCCACAAACCCAGTCCAAACCCAGAAAAAAAAGAAATTCATATAATCTCCAGATTCAATATCTTCATATTCCAAACCCAGAAGAATAAGAGAGAGAGAGAGAGAGAAAACTCATCAACGTTCAACACACCACACCAAAAAGCAACACTAATTTCGAAACCTGAAACCCAAGAAAAAGTCAGAAATACAAATCAAACCCAGAAAAAAAGAAACAAATCAAACCTAGAAAAATACTATTCCGGAAACCTAAAAAAATAAAAAATGAAACATACCGGAAATACAAATCAAACCTAGAAAATGAAAACACCTCCAAAATCCAACCACCACCCCCAATCGAAATCAACCACAACCACTGCCCTAAATCGAAACCCCAACCACTACCAGTTTGCCATAAATCGAAATCAACCGACCACAACCCACACCCTAATTCGAAATCACCTAACCACAGCCACCACCCCCAATCTAATTCCAAAAACCAAAAATCACCCATACCCTCCACCAAACGCATATCCCAACACCCAAACCCAGAGAAAGAGAGTGTTGGAGAGGAAGAGAAAGAAAAGAAACGGGGGGGAGAGAGAGAGAGAGAGCACGTCAGGGAGAGAGAATGAGAAGAAGAGAGTGTTGGAGAGGAAGAGAAAGAAGAGAAACGGGGAGGGAGAGAGAGAGCACGTCAGGTAGAGAGAAAAAGAAGACAGTGTGGCCGGTGGGAGAGGAAGAGAAAGAAGAGTATTGGGGAGAGAGAAAGAAATTAGGTTTGAATTGATTTTTTATTTTATTTTTTATATATTATTTCAAATCATTTTTAACCATATCCCGCTAAGTTACGATTATACTCTTACCTACATAACAGAATATTCCATTTTATTAACGGAACAATAACGGTAGGGTGTATTTTGATTATTAACTAAATTTAGAGGGTGGAAAATGGTCAATACCAAAATTAGAGGGTGCAAAATAACCAATACCTCATGACTCAGGGTGGAAAATAATAATATCCCTAAATTTTAAGTTGTGACTAATAAAAAAAAATATATATATATATAACAATAATTACAACCTTGAATTCTGACATGATTGATTACTATTTTGGGTGACTGTCGAATGATGAAATGACATGTATTTTTATCCAATACTTTCACGAGACAGAGTCAGCAGCAATTTTTGATATTAAGAGAATAAATTATTAATTACAATGATACAGGGTTTAGTGGTTTACTAACATGAAGTTATTATCTCTAGAATATTTATAGAAATATTTTGTCTCTTTAATATGTTTTATAAAAAGTCTTATAAAAAAAATATTATATATATATATTGATTCGAATTTTATCAGTGGTAAAAAGTTAAAAAAAAAATAATAATAATCTAAATAAATGAATAGTCAATGTCAAAAAAAATAAAAATGTATAAAGTGGCTTGTCGAAGATTACATATTTACATCAAAAGCACTCAACCGACATCGTGTGGATTAGCCTGACAGACAGTCGACAACTCTTTAGGGCCTAGCCGCAAGAAAATGTCAATCCATCGTATCAAAAAAAGAAGGTAATGGGATCATGCCTGTCAAATCCGCTGCTGTAGACTGTTGTTCATTGATGCTGGAGTTAGACATGTTGGTCTGGCACAAATTATCTGAACAATGGTGGTGATATGGTGGATATACGATTAAATACATATTATATTTTCTAAAACTTGTTTTGGAATTCATGATCGTTGATGCTGTTATTTGGTTACACAAGCTTAGGGATCATGCCCACTGCTGATTTAGTAGAGGATAGTGTTAGTTTTGGAAATCACTCAATTTTGTAACTTGTGGGAAATTGGTGGATTGGCCCATGTTATCCGTTGATTCTTGTAGCCAATCCAATTCCAAATCATTATATCGAATAGGGTATATTACACTACTTTACCCTGGTTATATATATATATATATGTGCACTAAAATCCAGAAAAATATCATAACAACAAAAAATACCCCCTATGCTATTCAGTATAAAATTTGTTAATCATAACTTAAACAGCACAATGAAAGATATTTCTCATGAACTTAAGAATCTATACTATTCAGTAATCCTTCCAAGCAAAAGCTGTGTCAACGATGGAAGAAGGGCAGAACTCATAAGAGATCTCGGATCAAATCATTATTGATATACCACCTCCATCTTCACTTAATTCACAAATGTTCCAACCCAACCTGATATTTATAAATCATAATAAGAAATCTAAAATCTAAAATCTAAAATTTGCAAGCTGAAATTCAGATGGGCGATCAGTAATTTAAAAAACTTCTACATGGTTTAATCAATTTAAAGGAAAACATGCCTATGAGAGAATATAAATAAAATAAAATAAAAAAACAAAACCCAACAATTCACAGAGCAATTTTCATTCCTGATCTGTCAGCAAAATACACTATTAAACTGTACTACACATCTACAAGTACATTAAATCTGTCCAACAAAAATCAATTCGAAAATGGGGCATCGGTCATCAGGCTGAAAAACACACAAGCAGGATCTACCATATATTTTGAACTCACCAGGCAAGGCAATTCGCTTCTTTAAATAATCTGGCATTACCAAAATAATCTGGTCGGGTTAAGGATTTTGGTCTCCATGATTGAGATCTGAGAAGCCATATAAAATAATCATCTTGTGTTTCGGGTATGTTACAAGAATGTACAACAGAACTGCCGACGAGGTTTCATAGTTCTCTTCCCCAAAACAACAATATATACTTGTGCTGAACAAGAGAGTAACAAGGTACACAACACGAAGAAGGAACACATACAAGCACCATATCATTGGAAAAAAAAATTAGTAGGAGAGGGGAGAATGCCCCATCTAGGATATGAAAACAAAATCATCAAAGTGACCCAATCATCTCCTCATGAACACGAGAGCAGCATTGCCTAGACTCAATTTCAATGCTCCATCAAGGCAGTTTCAGTTTCTGATAGTGGAGCTGCAAAACAACCAAGCAATCGTTCAACAAACATTTATAAGAAGTTAATAAAATTAAATTAGGAACAAAATTATAAGTCTCAATGCAGTGGAGAGCAGCCTCAGTAATGTTGTGAATCCAGACGGATAAATTATATGCAACACAAATCATTTGTTGGGCGGTGAGAGAAAGAGAAGAATAAACACATAAAGCTGGAAGATTGGGGAACAACATTTAATGAAAGTCCCACTGTCTACATCAGAAATCTTAAAAAACCATAACCAAACTATTTTACCAATTGTGTGAACATATCACAGAGACTGGATAAAGCCACCATCGAAGAACAGAACATCTAAAACTAATTTCCAGGGAAAGGCAAATCCAGCAGTGCTGTACAAAACTATGCTACATATTCACTTAGTTTTGGGGAAAGCATATTTGGGGTAGGAGATGGCAACAATTTAGGATTACATTATATGCACACTACAGTCTACCGATAGCAAACAGTTGAATGAAAAGAATGAAACAATACAGAAAACAAATTAACCCATGTAAGCCTACAACAAAAAGATTTCGCAGTCAAACCAACATACCAAGCAGATCTTCGTAAGAATCTGCTAGCAAGGATGTCTCCATTAGCAATGGAGGTGAGAAGACCTGATCCTGAGCTTCATCAATGTCAAAAAATAACTTGTGTGTATCAGAAATCGCACCAATGGAACTGGTGGCTGAGAGAAATCCATTTACTCCGTCATAATCATGTAGTGAATCCAAATCATTTAAAATGTCAGGTACATCATCATACTTTCTCCCCGCAAGACTGCTGTCTGGGATGTGATTATCAAGTATAGAAGTGTCTGCTTGAGATACAAATCTCTTACTCCTTACTGGAGATGCTTTGTTTTCTGGGCCCATGCGAGAAAACCCAGTCATTGAAAGAGGTACAAAGAAGTGTTCAGAGCTTTCATCGGAGTGACTATCTCGAGATGACTCTGAATTACAAGATCGAACTGATAGAGCTGCTTCTCTCACAGATCTCTTTAAGTTCTGAACATAAAAAGTATCACTGTCTGCAAAAAATTATAAATTAATGTCAGTGGCCGCTAGACCTAAAAGTTTAAAGACCACCACCTCACATGCAAGACCAACAGGCTTGCCATGTGGCTCAAGTCCAAACACAAATACATAGCAAGTTCAAATATAATCACACGTCGCAGTTCAAACCCAGAAACTCCCAGTAAAATTGGCCCGGATACAATGTCATTAAGCACTCAATTCAAAAGCTTAAGTTTGAAGGTATTAAACACTTAACAATTAAAAATCAAAATCTCAACATAATGATGTCTAAAGGCCAAAGTTTTTCTTTTTTCAAATTAATAAACAATTTAGCAACCACTAAGTGTTCTTTTGTTTCTTTCCATATTATTATTATTAATTTGGTGATAAGATTAAGCTAGCCAATAAGCTTATACGTAAAAAAGGAGATAAATAAAATTATAAAAGCAGAGCGGATAGAGTAAACCTTGGGTTGGATTATCCAGGCGATTATTTGATAGAGGCTGGTCCAGGGAGTTTCTTTCAGAGATATTATCTATTTGGCTGGTTTGAGAGGCTAAAGTGTGACGCTTTTGCATGTTTCCACCTTTTCCAGAAGAATTTGGGGTCAAGCTAAATAACTGTGGGAGCTTCAAAGTCGGGGGACTAGCCGAAACCTTGTCAACCTGAACACTGGACATTTTCGACGTTAACTCAGCTACATCATCGGATCCACTTTCCTGTATATTCCAGTAAAGAAGTAAAGAAATGAGCATCCACTTGAGTATTCAAAGTTTCAATGAAGATACTGAATGTAACAATATGCACTAATAACTATAACATTCTTCCTCAAGCAATTACCAGAGTCCTCCCACTGCTCTGAGCTTGTATAGGTGAGGAGGCTCGACCACGATGGTTGGCCATTGGAGGCAGGTTGGAGGATATACTATTCACTTTCTCTGTACAATCTGATATTGAGTTCTGTATTGCTGGGGCAACTTCCTTCAATTGGTTGATGAGCACCTGTACATGAAAAGTATTTAAGTGTCAGATTCTTCAATATGACATCTGTTACAACTATATAACCACAAACATCTTACTCGAGTACAGATGCTAGAAGAAACTAAGCATCCTGGATACAATCTAACTAGAACGATAACAGCAGTTAAGAAGAAGGATATTGTCTTCATCAGTTTTTGTGTTGATGGGTCCCGGTTCAACTAAAACAATAACTTCTAATCTTCTCTAAATATGTCACAAACATATACCCTACCTCATAAACTAGATGCTGAGCCAGCTTACAAGATTCAACTTATCAGAGTTTGACAAAAAATTATACTAGATGTTTCCTAACACAGTCTCCTTTCTTTGAACCATCAACCAGTAGATGGCCATATCTGCCCCTCAAAATAAATCCGATTTTCAACACGCCAAGACATACCTCGTCTTACAGAAATAAGAATTCATATTTAACACAAAAGAAGCACATATTAATAATTCACTAAAAGTGTTCCAATAATATGCACAAAGCTCGTTTACTGTTCCAAACATAGCAGCCCCCATTAAATCATTAATACATAAATACAGTGACCCGGCTTTAAAAGGTTCCAAAGTGCATTCAACCAACATATGAATGTCAGGTTCCTTAGACCTTCATCCCAAACGTCAGGAATCATTAATCATTATGAGACACCACTGCTCCATGAGTATAAAAGCTAAAGTTCAGACAAAATACGCACTATATCAAACACCAACCAGAAAAGAATAAGTTAAAAATTATGTCCCAGCAAACAGCCCAAGATGTTCACAACAAAAATTCAACATCAAATGGACAAATAAGTTTAAATATCTGATGGTTAATGAGTGTTAATCTTGAAGTGGGAGTAAATCAGTCTACATGTCAACTACACACCAGATATACAAAAATTATTTCATTACCTGAAAGCTAGCCAAGTGTTGTTGATGTTCAGCTAGAGTTGATGCTAAAGACTCGGAATGGCCACTTGTACCGCCATCTTGTGAACTTCGCAAAATATCTGGACCTTCTCCATCATTAGCTTTCGCCTATAAAAGAAAATGCAAAGCACTACACCATTTGAGATATCCTTATTCCATAATATCGGTACAATATATGTGGACTTATCTACATAATTATAAACAACATACTGTTTAGATGTTATTATATGTAACACAGATGGAAGTTTTCAAGTATAGATGACTTTGCTTTGTAAACAACCCGACTTAAAAATGAATAGATGAACATTCAATTTCTTTATTATGAACTTTTTAAATGGTTAAATTAGTATCAAATAGTGTGTTTAGAGCAAGGGAGTTCTTTGACGAGTATCATAGCAAATGGGTTGGGTGCATTTAAGCCAAAGGGACTAACCCTTCTGAACTTAAATTTATTTCAATCAAGCAAAGAATTTTAAATTTTATAGGATATATTAGTTTTCTTCAAAAATCACTACCTGGTGCAATTGGAATCCTACAATAACTCAAATTTACCACTATCAAACTCTTCCACTTCCACCTTAACTTTATGCTTTAGCTCACCATGGCACAAATATCTTTTCAATCACACCACCTTTTACAAGATAATAATCTATATTTAAAAAGAAAACAAGATCTTTTTGTAGAGGGACCTCTGACCAATGAGGTGATGATGATACATGATGGATGCATTTGCAAGTTCTGAAAGGTGGACATTCCAAACCTGGGTGACACTAACTCACTAAGTAACTTTGACTTGAAAGCAAGCACTAAATTGATTACTAAATGCCATATAGAGATTAAGCTTTGGCAAGTATTGATGTAGTTAATATCACATTTTGTAGTAAACAACCGTAACTAGAAAGAAAAGGGAAAAAAGAATACCAATTGAAGTGATTGCTTATGTATACGCTGTAATGCGTGTGTCCAACGCCTAATAATTTCGGCTACATCAACAGTCTGGTGGACTCTTCCACTTCTATCATCCACTCGAGAAAGGGTTTCATCATTAATTTGTGAATATGATGATCCATCACTCGATTCTTTTTCATCCAAATGTGTTGAAGCCAAATCACCTGGCTGGACAGATAAAACATCTGTATACGGAACTTGAGAACTCTGATCCATAGCTGCAAGCAAAGATGAACCAGAGATGCGATACCTGGTAAAAGAATATTATACTTAAGGAAATTTGGTGATTAGCATATATAGCTCCCAAGATGGTCTATGATGGTAAATTACCTATGCTCCCTATGAGCAATCAAATCCTCAATAGGGCCTGAAGCAAGAACTTCATGTTGATCTGCACATAGAACAATAAAGGTTATTAAATAGGGTTAACAGAGAGGAGGCATAGAAAAGCAGAAATTAGCAACTATTAAACATCCTATTTTGCAAATGAAAAACAAGGGAAAGAAGCAAATATTAGCACCAAATAATATGAAGCACAACCACATTGCTGGTTTATAATTTAATCATCAAAACAAACACACAAAAAAAAAAAATATTAAAGTGCTTAAAACTGAGAGAAAAGAAGCACAATTTCATGCAAAGGCATACATAAATGAAAACATGGATGGAAAAGCATCAGTTTGTTTCTAATATAAATAACTAACTATGCAAGTGTTATAACCCATACAGCCAAATGAATCACAAGAGTAAGCTATTCATGAGCAATAAAGAAGAAAGGTAATAAATGTATAATGTATACAAAACTATTTTCCTTTTCTTCACTTAAAAAATTCGAAATATGTTGAAATTGCCAATATTAGGCTCTAGACATGAGCAATTATTTCAGAACAAAATTAAGCAAGACATTTAATACAGTAGTTCAATATTTTTCAAATAACTAAAAATCTTTTGTACCTACTTTTACGAGCTAATATAGACTCCCACAAGCGAGTAGCCTTTGAAACTAAATGGGAATTCTGACTTGAAGTGGATACAAGATCATCCCATAATTCCCCTTCCAACTTCACCTTGTTCCTCAAGTCATGAAGTTTTTCCAGCTCTTGCTGCAAATAAGCCTGAGATCCAAGGTTTCCAAAAAAGAGTGCATGTAAAATATAAAGTCTAACAAAAAAGAAGTAAAACTAATTTTGCACTGAGTGTTCCTATAAGAATGTCAATAAGTTACCCCTTTACCTCTTCAGCACAAAGACCACGAAACTCTGCAGTCATTTCATGAGCCAAACTTGACCACATAGCCTGTCTCTGCACTGCTGTCTCTGCATTTTTAAGAAACCTCCGTCTTTCGAGTGCTATTCTTGCCTATTTAAGATAAAAGGCTAATGTCAATTCTACTCAGGGACAAGCTCAGCAAAACTGGTGGTGAAGGAAAACATAGATCACATTAACAGGGCAATGTAAACCAAATAAGCAGTCTCAGTCTTTCCTTAAACACTTGCCAGCCACTGTGGATATATGCAATGACATCCAGAACTTGAAGAATGCAAAGTATTAGAACAATTATTTTAATGAACAGGACAAAATTGCACTAAAACTCCTTTATACAATCATGTCATCTTCCTAAGTTCGAGAAAATATTCACATGACACTAAAGCACATATATACCAATTGGAGTGTTCTATAAAAGGAAAACTAAGGGGCCATTAGTTAACCTTTATGAAACCTGGTTTTTGTTTCAAGTGTTATATAAAAGGCACAAAACACGATTGTGGGCCTTTTTAAAACTTCGTTCTTAAAAACAAAAACAAAAATGGATTCATCTATTATTAAAACCAAAAACGCGCTTTAGGTGTTTGCCATGTTTTCTCTAAACCAGCCTCCCTGCTTCATCTCTTTCTCTTTGCGTTATCTCTTTCTTTTTCGATTTCTTTCACACAGATAGACCTCTTTATTTCGAATTTTTCATACATGCAGTTGTATGTGTATAGATTAGGGTTCTTCATCCTTCTCTCACCATGTCTGTTTTTTTTTTATAAGAAAAATATATTCTTGAAAATGTGTATATAAAAATAGATTTAAGAAGATATAGGAATAGCTAAGTGAACCTAAGGAGATTCGTAGGGACTTATGAAGATATCACAAACCCATAAGTTTGATTCTTTTATGAAGCATTAAAAAAGAAAAATAATATTAATTTATTACCAGAAGCGTTTTTGAATTCTAAAAATATGGAAATTAAATTTTTGTTTTCAAATTAGAAAGGGATAAAACAACGAGAGAGAGAGAGGAAAAAAAAAAAAAACGTTACCGAACAAGCGCCCTAAGTAACTTAGAAATTCAAATCCCTTCTCCAGCATCAACCACTTCATACCCATAGTAACACGACCTGACTATTGTCTAGTATTTCTAATTTTTGGAGTCGCCTTATAAAATACCCCATGTTGGTGACTGCATAGTCCAATATCTTATGGTAAAAAATAATGAGCATCAGGAATACCTTTGTTACTGGAAGTAGGGTAGCTGCATGTGAAAATGCAACATCCGTCAAAGAAGCAGGTAATGGGATAGAAGCTACATCAGCTGGAAATGTACGTCTATGAACCTCACGTAAAGCATGCAAAGAAAGTTGCCACAGAAGTTCAACAAATCTGCAGTCATCATGTGGAAACTTGTTTCAGTAACCAAAAGACAAATACTATTAATGATTTGTTTCATGATGTTAGTGACCTTCAAAACACTTCAATGAATCCCCAATCACCATCTCAAAAAAAAAATAAAAAAAATAAATCACAACTTATCCGAAATCAAAGATATGAACTGTCTTAGACAATGTGAAAGCTCACTAAAAGAGACATGACTCACTGCAAGTCTGCATGTGGGCGTCCTGTAACTTTAGATTGTAGCATCTTAATACTTAAGTTAAGGCAGCTTTAGTAAAATTGTAATTACAATTGATGGTTCCAACTTCCAATATCATCAACAGCATTAAATCACAAATGAAAACTATTTCATATTACTCTTATAACTCTTCAGTGGAAAACTTTCCATCCTTCCCCAAATAAAAGGTTGTTCAGTCTCCTATCATTACTTTTCCCAAAACTGAATAATTCATTAAAATTTTATATCTACCGCAGTGTACATTGCCTTAGTATATATGGATAACACTAATTTTATATTGCCGTTTAACATTACTTTCCTCCGTTCTCTCAGAGACCAATCAAAAATTCAGTTAAAAAACCTCAAACACTACAAACAGAAAATATAAAAAGCAGAATATATAAGCAACCAACCTAGGTCCACAACAAGTAGCCAGTGATGAAACCCTTGAATTACTTCTAGGTAGTGCCCCTTGAGATTCCAGCTCACTGATTATCCCTTGCACAACCTAATTATAATATTATATACAAACAAACACCAATAATAACTAACTCTGTCGAATATTGAAAACCAAAAATCACACAGCAATCAAGAGCAAAAAAAATTGTTAAAATAAAAATAAAATCACCTTCCGAAAATCACGTGATTGTGCTGAATCGAAAATCGGCCACACCTTATCGAAATCCTGGAGGATCCAAGCATCATGAAATGGAATCAAAAACAAAATCACATATCTAAACTTGCGATGCAATTGAAGAAAACGAAAACCAGAAAGAGAGAGAGAAGTTACTTTGGCGGATTGCGTAGGGCCACGAAGAGATGAGAGGATGAAGTAGAGAAGCTGTTCGCCTAATTTAGGGTTGGAGTGACGGAAGTGTCCGACCCGAGGAATGCCGTTGGATGTTCCGAGTCCGATAACGGACGGATCTAAACCTAACAACAAACAGTTGGTGTACATTGCACTCTCTAGCTCTATCTCTCTCTCCTTTTCTCGGTCCATCGTCATCACCACCACCACCACCACTCTCTCTCTCTCTCTCTCTCTCTCTCTACCTCTCCTGAGATTTCATTCTCTGCTCTCTCTCTCTCTCTCTCTCTCTCTCTCTCTTCTACTTTCAATTTCGTTCTGGTTGGTTTTTCTATTATTAATTTAAATTTTTAATTCGTCTTTTTTGAAAACGCAAGTCCCTGTGAATTCTATAAATTGCGAAACGTACAACGAATATGCATGACTTGTTTTTAAAAAAAAAATTAAAAAATTGGTGGGCCCGAGTCGGGAATCTAAGGGCTCACGTTTCGGCAGGATCAACAGATTTGAAATGGAGGCTAACGTGCGCAGATGATAGTATTGCCGGCCTTGCTGTTGAGACTTGAGATGTTTACGTGGCGTCATCTGGTGGTTTTGGAGGAGATACACTGTACGTACACGATGAGAAAAACCTGTTGCCAAGATCTCAATCACAGTAGCCTATTTGTGAGGGAATTTAATTCGATTTTAGTGAATATAGTTGCAAAGATCTCGATCACAAATAAATTGGGATTTTAGTGAGGTAATATAATTCGATCTCACGGTCTCAATATCATAGGTGTGACTTGTGAGAGACATATCATTAATCTCATCTTATTGGATCGGATGATTTATTACTTGAAAGATTGAATTATGGTTCCAGGGTTATAAGTTGTAAGCATTCAACCAATTATATATTATTTTTTATAACATTTATGATATGTGGAGAGGTTTTTCACGTTTTGACCTGAATACTCGAAGGTTTTTTTATTTGTTTTTGAGTAATATTCTAACCTACGGTATAGGAAGGTACATAGTGCTACAGAAATTGTATGAATGTCCTAAGAAAAAGTCATTGCAAATTCATCGAGGTATGCATTTAAAAGCTTAAAAGACACTTAACTTGCCAACATGAGATGTAGTTCAGCTAATAGATAGGCGAACTTGGAGATTGGAGTTTGAACAAATGACTCCCAGGTTAGCAATTTAAATCCTACTAATGATGAAAGTTTTCAAAAAAATACATGATTCCGGACCAATAAATATTGTCAAAAAAATAATAATAATAATTAAAAGACACTTAACTTACAAGTGTGATGAATGAAAAGTCCAAAGCATTATGAATGTCGGAACCACAGCTCGATGGAGGTACGGTCAAAAATGGAACAAAAGGTAGTGAAGTTGTTTGGTATGTCATGTGAAAAAAAAATAAAAAAATAAAAAAATCGTACGACTATACTCAATCCAGATTTCCAGAAAAGACATGGAATCTAATGGGCTAGCCACATATACCGATATACATTATATGTGTGGATCCATATTAGACTAATATTGACTCATCCTATTACAAGTCCAAAAATATAAAACATTTAGGGTTATACAATACAAAATCATACTACTGGATTTTATTTTAGTACAATTAATTGGTCTATTATCAAAAGTGACGACAAACAAAATATACCAATAAAAAATACAAGGCTATGAATTATATTCCAAGAACTCCAACCCAAAATATAAGAAGGTGTTATATCTAAGGCTCTAAAGGGCTGTTTGTTTTTTTATCTAAAATCTTATAAGACTTTAATTTGTTAAACATATAGATAAGTTTTACAAATTAAGATATCATGATATGTTTGTTTTTTCATTTTGGATGATTTACTACAAAAGTAAAATTTTTAACTTTTCCCATTTATAATCTTTCAATATCTTTTGATATTTGTAACAAAATAATTTTTATTTTTTAAATTGATAATAAAAAAATAAAAACTAAAAAAATGAATGGGA
This sequence comes from Acer campestre, assembly GCA_954870605.1. Lineage (NCBI taxonomy): Eukaryota > Viridiplantae > Streptophyta > Magnoliopsida > Sapindales > Sapindaceae > Acer > Acer campestre. The sequence continues at coordinate 9,804,938 of OX940803.1, read as the reverse complement.
GGATGGTCGTCGGCCTCCTCCGGTCCCAAGAGGTGGCGCCGCCATCACCTCCTTAAGTTGGTTAGGTTGTGTTAGGGTTTCTTCAAAATTGGAAATTTTTGGAAAATTGATTTTTGGGGTTTTTTTTATTTTTTTTATTTCTTTTTATGTGTGGATAAAATTGTAAATGTATGATTGTTATAGGACATTTGTGGAAATTTATTATTAAAAAAAAAAAACTCCACTTTACCATTTTTGTAATAAGATAAAAGTAAAATAAAATAAAATATTTAAAAAAAAAACATATATATCTTAAAATAATATATAAATTGAAAAAACAAATAAACTGATTTATCTTAATTTGAGATATAAGATGCAATAAGTCTTACAATAAAAAAACAAAAAAACAAAAAGCACCTAAGTGAGTTGTATGTTTGAAATAGCAGCGACTTTACAAGTAGTTTTGCTTAGCTTAGGTGCCAAATCATCCCTTAATCCACTATAACTTTGTAGAACGTAAAGGCATGCCTAGTGGTAATGGTGGGTATGTAACTATATTATTAATTTTGAATTTGTAATTTTCCATGCTTTTATATAGTCATCGTTAAAGCTTTTTGCCTATACATTATACAATGATGCACACGCCGGCCACAGCCCATTAACTTTGTTTTAAAAGGTAAAAAAAAAATTAAAAAATAAAAGATAACAAGGCAATGATTTTGTGTGAAATAATGCCCAATTGAGTATATATTTGGTGGAGTCGTTTCCTCAATCATGATCACAACAACCAACCATATAAAAAGGCCGCAGAGGTTATCCAAATCGATTAACATGGTGGAGCCGTCGAGGTACCACCGCAGAGACATGACAGTAACCGCAGGATATCGGCTATAATTACCGACCCAACCGGGGTGATATCTGAACTCTCACGGATGAATAAACTCTACCCAAAACCCAAGGATGATTTCAATAATATCCGGCCCAACTGGGTTATATACTTTTATGCAGTTTATGTAGGTGCTGTGGAAAAGATCTTCCGGGTGCATCCGAGTGGGCCTTGATGTGATACTCACCGTTTGTTATTGAAATTTTTACATTTTACAGAATTAAGTTATATTTAAAATTATGGTAATATCAAATAAATAAATAATCAGACACCAAATAAGTCAAGGGTCTATTCGAGATCTCCCGAGATCAAACACTACTTTTGTAACTCGAGAAAACTTCTCATAAGAATTTATAAAATTCACATGAAGGGACTCGAATCCCCACCACTAACATGGAAGTAGAGATATACACCGTCTAAGTTATGAGGGGATGTGCTAAAACCCGATATTGAAGTGTTTAATTCTTGGAGAAAATAGGGGTTTTTAGTCAAAAATTATGGGGACTTATTGTTTTTGTCAACAATTATCATTTTTATTATTTTTGTCAACAAATGGGTTGTGAAGACAAAATTGCCCCTATTTTTTTTATTAAACCTTTTCTCTCTCCTTTCTCCCTCATTTTCACCAGCCTCTTTCTCTCTCTATTTTTCACGCCTATTTCTTCTTCTCTCTTTCTCTCTTTCTTCTCTCTTTCTCTCCTCCTCTCTCCTCCTCTCTCCTCCGTCCGATCGTCGTCCCTCCGTCCGATCGTCGTCCCTCTCCTTCTTCTTCTTCTCCTTCTTCTCTTTCTCATGATTTCATATTTTTTTCCAGATTTAAAAAAAAAAATTCAGAATTTTTTTTACACAAAAAATTTCAGATTTTTTTTTTTCAAAGAAAATTTCTAGATTTTCAATAGGTTTTCCGATTTGACCACGATCTGGTCCAGACCGGGCGACCCAAACCCAAATTTTTTAAAAAAAATTTAGTTTTTTTTTTTATTTGAAAAATTTCCAGATTAAAAAAAAAAAAAACAGTTTTTTTTTTTGTTGAAAAGTTTTCATATTTTAAAAAGGTTTGGATTTGAGTATTGTTTGTTTAAAAATTTTTCTGATTTTGTCTTGTTTAAAAAAAATTCCAGTTTTTTTTTTAAGCAAAAATTTTCAGATTTCGTTTTTTTCAAAAAAAATTTCTAGCTTTGAGGGTGGTTGTTGTGTTATGAATAGTGAGAGTTGTGTTTAGGCTTGGGTTTGGGTTTTGTTAAAAAAGAAATTCAGATTTTTATTTCTTAAAAAAAATTCAGATTTGATTTTTTTTTTTTTCAGATCTCGTTTTTTCTAGATTCATTTTGTTTAAAAAATTTTTGTGTGGTTGTGTTTAAGTTTGGGTTGTGGTTGTGTTTAATTTTCAGATTTTATTAAATTTTTTTTTTTCAGATCTCGTTTTTTTCCAGGTTGTGGTTGTTGTTGTGCTTAAGTTTGAGTGTTATTTGTTTAAAAAAAATTTCAGATTTTGTTTTGTTTAAATTTTTTCTAGACTTTAAAAAAAAATTCAGGTTTTTTTTTTTTTTTTGTGGAAAAAATTCTAGATTTTAAACACAATTAAATTCCAGATTATGTATTTTTTTTCCCTTAATTTCATGTTGAAGTTGAAGTCCAGATTTTTCAGTTTCCAGATTTTAATTTTTTTTTTCCAGACTAGTGTGTTTAATTGTATTACTGATGTGTTTAATTGGGTTGGAAAAATGTGTGTGTTTAATTGGTTATAATTGGTGTGTGTAATTGTTTATTACTGGTGTGTTTAATTGGGTGCTAATGGTGTGTTTAATTGGTTAATATTGGTGTGTTTAAATGATTTGAACTAGTGTGTGTAAATCAGGCATAAATCAATTAAACACACCAAGTCAAATCAATTAAACACACCAGAGCAACCCAATTAAACACACCGGGGAACCCAATTAAACACACCAAGGTTGACCTATTAAACACACCAGTTATAAATCAATTAAACACACCAATGTTGACCAATTAAACACACCATGTGTAATTAAACACACCAGTTATAAATCAATTAAACACACCAGGTGTAAATCAATTAAACACACCAGGTGTAAATCAATTAAACACACTAGGGTAACCCAATTAAACACACCAGGACAACCTAATTAAACACATCAAGACAAATCAATTAAACACACCAGAGGACCAAATTAAACACACCAAGACTGACCAATTAAACACACAAAGTGTAAAGCAATTAAACACACCAAGTGTAAAATGAATTAAACACACCAGACAAAAGGAATTAAACACACCAGTGTAAAATGAATTAAACACATCAGGCCATTAATTAAACACATCAGTTCACCAATTAAACACACTAGGCAAAACTCATTAAACACATCAGAGCAAACGAATTAAACACACTAGACTCTGGTGTGTTTAATTCGTTTTGTTTGGTGTGTTTAATCGTTTTTGCCCTGGTGTGTTTAATCGTTTTTGCCCTGGTGTATTTAATTCGTTTTGCCTAGTGTGTTTAATTATTTTTACCCTGATGTGTTTAATTCATTTTGCCTAGTGTGTTTAATTCATTTTGCCTAGTGTGTTTAATTCATTTTGCCTAGTGTGTTTAATTCGTTGTGTACTGGTGTGTTTAATTGTTTTTGCCCTGGTGTGTTTAATTGTTTTTGCCCTGGTGTGTTTAATTGTTTTTGCCCTGGTGTGTTTAATGAGTTTTGTCTGGTGTATTTAATTCGTTTTACCCTGGTGTGTTTAATTGTTTTTGCCCTGGTGTGTTTAATTCGTTTTACCCTGGTGTGTTTAATTTGTTTGTCTGGTGTGTTTAATTCGTGACCTGGTGTGTTTAAACAAAATAAAATCTGAATTTTTTTTTTTGAAAAAGATCAAATCCGAAAAATCTATTTTTTTTTTTAACAAAACTCAAACCCAAACACAACTCTCACATTCATAAAAACAACCACAACCCAAACTTAAATACAACTACAAATCTAATTTTTTTTAAGCACAACCACAACTTAAACTCAAATCCAAACCTTTTTAAAAAAATCTGAAAACAAATTTCAAAAAAAAAAAAAAAAAAAAAAAAAACTGAAATTAAAAAAAAATCTGGAAAATTTCAAAATAATAAAAAAAAACTGATAAAATCTGGGTTTGGGAAAAATCTCGAAAAAAAGGAGAAATAGAAAGAGAAGAAGAAGAAGAAGGAGGAGAGAAAGTGAGAAGACAGAGGAGATAGGAGGAGAGAAAGAGAGGAGGAGAGAAAAGAAGAAGAAGAAGGTGGCGTCAGAAAAAGAGAGAGAGAAAGAGGAAAAAAAAATTATAAAGAAGGGCAATCTTGTCCAAAAAGTGGCTATTTTGACAAAAACAATAAACTCACTAATTTTTTGGCTACTTATGAAGTTCTTCCTTAATTCTTGATTTAATTTCAATTATATATTTTTAGAGTATATATATGGGTTCGGCTACTATCAAGGCCCAAAATGAAATTACGCAAACGCAAAGCGGCCCAACGTGGATCGGGGTTTTGGCACGTGCGGCGCAGGAGGGCAGATGGCTTTAGCGTGAGGAAAAGCATGACTCAATTCAGCAATCCCCTGTAATAAAAAGGTTCACATTTCAGACTCTCTCTCTCTCTCTCTCTCTCTCGCTGGCGCACACACGTACCCGAGACTTTACTTTGTTCGCTGATGTTTGTTGATGGTTCATCGCCAGTGCCTTTGAAGAGAAGGAGACACACCAATATCGACCCCATGGAAGTTGAATCAGCTAAGGTTGTATTTATTTTCTTTCCCAAATTTTCACTTATTTCTTCACTTCTATGTGTATTGAAGATAATTTCATTGATTTCGATAGTGGGTGCATCTGGTTTTGTCTAAAATTAACTGGGTCTGCTTTAATTGTTAGTTTCTGGTTGGTTCTTGATGTGGGTCTGGTCCCCTTTTGTTGATGATTTATTTTTTTTGGTTCTTGGGAGATAAAGATAGCAATTTCGTGTTGAGAAGTGGATAGTATTTAATGGAATCAATGTCTGCTGTTGTGATTTCAACCTTCTCATACGTAGCAACTTGCTATCAAGATTGATGGCAATTGAGTCTCAGTGAACTTGTTGAGTTCAGTTAAAGATCATCGCGGTTCAATAGATAAAAATTCTACTGGTTATCGGCAAGAGAGAACAAGATATAGTTATTGACAATATATGAAGATTTATACAGTATATTTATCACTTGATGTGCCTCTTTACTGTTAATCTGTTCAAACGGAATGTTTAGCCAATGATGATATTGGAATATTGGATACAAAAATCAATTCAATAATTCAAAAAAAAAGATTCATCTTAATCACGTTGATTCGCCATGTACCATTTTGTTGTTGGATCAAGTTGTTTTGTAACTGTTTTATTTTTTTGTGTTACTTGGTTGCTTGTTTATTTGTTTATGTGGCTATGTGCTATGATTCTGATTTTTTAAGCTGAGTGATAACAGGCCAAGTTTGCTGCTGCAAAAGAAAAATTTGGACGCGACATCCTTGTCTTTGAAACTTCCGCGTCTTCCGCATCGTCAAGTGTAAACTCCAACATTGGTATGGACTGCTTCACTTATAGAACACCTCTTGCCAAATTTGCTGACTTTTATATTACCCGTCATAGTATACTTGGTATTTAGAACATCTATGAACATCTTTTCTGTGATAACCTGATGAAGATTCTTTTTATTTTTGGCCAGAGGAGACGGATGATTTTTTTGAGTTCACTGCAGAAGATTATTACCGAATTTTGGCGAAAAAAAAGGAAGGTAATTTGTTGTAGACTTGTAGGCTATAGTAAATAATGTACTATTGACAGATAAAAATACAAGGCTGTCCTTTCAGTGCGCAATATTTGTAATAAATAATATTATCAGTAATTTTGGTTTTTTCAGAAATAGTTGATGAATTTGTGAAATAGCTTACATTTTCACAATTATAGCTTTTAGTTGTGAGTTCTAAAATCAGTTAGGTAGAGTTTGTATCCTATTGGCATGCCATGCATCAAAGTAAACTAATAAATTCCTGTCTACAATTATATTTGTAATCATAAATATCCAATGGTATGTGATGTTTTGCTTTTAGTTGTAAATTTCAAGACCAATTTTGATCACTGCAATTTGAATGGCCATAAGTAAATCTTACATGTACTATTCTCCATGTGTTGTAATCTCAGTTGTTGAAAGACATTAACCCAATCGTCTAAAAATTGTAATTTGTGTCAAAAAGAGGGGTTGTTAATACTATCTCTTCTCTGTGTGTGTCTCTATGCATATATGTTGTGTATGAGATTTCTATATATCAAAATTGAGATAACTTGTAAAAGTTGTGTAGGTCTTTAGAGATATATACTAAGACATATGTATTTCTATGCATATACCAGTGTGCATTTAATGTTTGAAGCTTCGTACAATTTCTAATGGAATTTTGAACAGATAAATTCTTAAAGACACGAAAAATTCGAGACGCAGAAGAGGCAGCTCGCAGGTCAAAAATTACGAAGGTGCTCACTGAACCATTTTTATGAATCTTTTATTTGTTTATGACTTTATGAGTTGTGACTTGTGAGCACTCAAAACATAATTGCCTCTCATATAATTCATGCATAATGTATTACAAATCCTACGTTAGGTTGATAACTATATAACCTCTATTTTAAGTTTGATATGCAGGCAGTAATTAGGGTCCGCTTTCCTGATAATCATACATTAGAGGTCACTTTCCATTCTTCGGAAACATTTCAGAGCTTATTTGATTTCCTCATTAAAGTGCTTGCTCAGCCAGATCTACCATTCCATTTATGTATGTAATTTGAAATTTACAGTTTTGTTATAAGTAGCAAGAGATGTTAATTATGAAACTGATGGAGTAAAGCCTAACAATTGGTTGTTTTGCAGACACTACTCCTCCTAAGAAGCTAATAAAAGACATGTCACAGGACTTTTACTCTGCTGGCTTTATTCCTGGTGCAATTGTGTATTTTTCATATGACGTTCCAAAAGGTTAGTGCATGCTTTTGAATGCCATCGTTCAAACTATAATATTTCGCACTTGATGTGTAGGTCTAATTATTAGTATAGTGGATTGTTATCTTATAATCTTGCTGTTGCACTTGTAGTGTGATCTTTTCTCAATTCATAGTTGTTGTGACTTAATTTATTCACGAATACATGCATCGGTTCAGCTCCACTATTCTTTTTGGTCATTACTCTAATAAAGCTGTGAGCCAACTTTTCCTGAACATCTCATGGTTTAGTTTCATGGATTTCCCCTGCGAATTTCCCAAACCCAGTAACTTATATGCATATTGAGTTCCCTTTTTCCCCTGGATCTATAAGTTAATTTTCATTTGGAATCCCATTTCATTGCACTATTCTATTGAAATGTGAGATTGTTGCCCAATGCTGAAAGCGTTTCAGTTTAATTGTTGGGATAATGGATCTAAAAGTTTAATTGAAATTATGTTCAAGGCATCCCATGAGAATCATACCACGTTTGATAGATCTGGTTTTGGTGTGTTGGTTTTTAGTTCTTCCTAGGTTATTTCTGAGATTCAAATAATTAATTATCCTATTAAGGATTCTTTTTAAACATAGTAATAGTGACTGAAAGTATAAGCAAGCTTTTGATTGAGGAGCAATGTTTTTGTTTTGGCAGAGAACTTAAATCTTTTTCGTTCTTTGTTTGAGATCAGATACAAATTTGTTGATCCTTGGGAAGGTAAAGAACAAATGCAGCCCAAATTGAATTCTTATCCTCTAGTTGCTAATATGTGTTTTATCAGGCTATTAGTATATATGCTTGAGTTATATAAACCACATTTATTCCCCAAAAGTCAAACTTGAAGCCTTAAAGCCTCATTAGCAATTTAGCACGCCCCTTTATCAAACCACACAGCAAGGCTGTGGATATTTTTGCAGTAGCAATATACTAATATATAAAGTTCTATTAGTTATTATGTATGTACTCATAAGTTACTTGAATAAACTATTTAGTACTCCTTGGTCTATTGTGGTTAGTGAGGAAAAAGTTTCTTTCTTTATTAAGTTTTATGATGGTCATGTCTATATGCGATGATCTATTCCTTTGTGAATGAAGATTACTGCCATTTCCTTTCCTCCCATTCACTCTTCCTCGTTAGGAAAGGGATTGGTTTATTTCCATGCAATATGTTCTATTTCTATTATTGGGAATGGACTTTACTCGATTAGATTCGTATCTTTGTGAATTTTTGTGTGCGAACTTACTGTCACCTGCCCCCTTCAGTCCGTTGATTTAGGATTGTGTTGCTTTATGCAATAATGATACAAATGACAAATGTCATATTGATTCTTATGGTTCAGGTGAAGATACTGCATCTGCCAACTGCGGCCCCTTCCTTCACGAAGATATCATGTCTTTGAAGGGTTTGGAATTAATGAATGACCAGCCAGAGCCTGTTCAATCTGCACCAGAACCTGTAGTTGTGAATCCTCCCCCAGTTGCTCAAGAGCCGAAACCTGCCGGGAAGAAACCTGCCAAACCCAAGTGGCTGAAAATGTAATACGACTGAATGTGCAAGTAAGTTCCTCATGCCTTGCTACACTTTTCCGTCCATTTTGATTGGAGTTATTCCACCTCACCCGAGAAAAGAAAAAAAAAACATGAGAAATACCCCCTTCGTCTCTCCATGCTCTGATTCCGATTTTCGTATTGGTTGCTGCAGGTAAAAAGCTTCAACATCAAGCCCTCAAAGTCTTACAGTTTCGTAGAAGAATAGAAAAAGGTGGATAGCATGGAAGTATGTCATCCAGAACTGAAATTGTAAAAGGGTCTAATGATGAGGCACCTCTTCTTTTACATTAAATGTTGTTTCAGTTGATCATACTAATACACCGGTGTGTGATTGATCTGTGAATATCCAATATAGTACTAATGTTTCTTCTTTTGCTATATTTTTCTTTTTTCGTTTTCGTTTTTCGCCCAAAATCTTACCAGCAGGATGTCGTTTTCCTATCATTTAACCAGTTAAAATCGTATGGAGATAAGTTTTTTGTTCTGTGTTTGGTAAGAGGGAAAGATGGAGGGGAGAAGGTTGGAGGGAGAGCTCCGATCCCTTGTTTGGTTGCAGAGGCAGCCTGAGGAGGAGGCCGCCTAGGGCCTCCATTTACCAAGGGCCCCCAAATTCATTTAGTGTGTATTCTATGTTAGATCCAGGTAAAGTTTTTTTTTTTTAAAAAAAAAAAAAAAAAAAAAAACCCACATGTCAATTATTATTTAAAACGCCCACCAAAGAAATATTTATATATGGTCCATATATTTTTGTTGTTAAAAAAATTGCCCATTAAAGGAACAGAATCATTATGCATTTATGGTTTATAGACAAAATCATTATGTTTACCCTATCACAACATATCAAATTGCAAATTGCAATTCATTGTATCGGACATTCGAAATTTTTTAGGGCTCTTTACTTCTTTGGCACTTGGTAGCTTTCAGCTTTGTACTTGGCTTCTTACGAAATTGAGAATGAGTGGGAAAGTAATTGTTCTTGGATTGGAATTTGGAAGCTCTCTTCTTGAAGTCGATCGTAGTTATTTTAGAAGGTAATTTAGCACGTCTTTTCCTTTTTTTTCTTTTAATCCGAAAAACCTCTTTTCGTTTTTCTATTTTAAGTTTTGTTAGAATTTTATATGTATTATGGAATCCGGAGGTAAGGATTCAGGAACCCAACTACCCAATAGAAAAAATTGTTCTATGATTTTTATGTATGCATTGTTAGAATTGTTCTTGAATTTTGTATGTATTATATTAGAATTTCGTTTTTCTATTTTTGTTTTATTAGAATTTTGTATGTATTATTTGTATGGAACCTGGAAGTCGGGATTTGGGGGCCTCAATTTTTTAGTTCGCCTTGGACCCCAAAAATCTCAGAACCAATCCTGTTTGGTTAGAGGGAGAAAAGAGGAGGGAGGAGATCTCCCTCTAGGCCCACCATATTGAATCCACTCAATGATGGGTGGATGACAATGGAGGGAGAGTGATAGGGGGGCAAAAACAAAAATGCCCTCCAATTTTATATTACCCTCCAAATTTTTAAGGGTAATATAGTAATTTTATAAAGTATATATCAATCCATCTATCCAACTCTCTTTTCAATGCCAAAAAATATGAAAGATAGATGCTATCTTTCTCATCTCTCAAACTCTCTTTTCCTCTTAATTCATCAATCCCTCATACTCTTCCTTCCTCTTATCGACCATAACGTTAAAGTTAGAAATAGTTATCTATGTTGTAGAAGCTATAAGGTGTTTAGGAGCAAAATCAAATCAGGAGGTTGACTATCGGGTTTCTTTTAAGTAAAAAGTTGATTGAGATTGTAGAGTGTTGAGTCATGAGTAGAGGTGGCACCGGTCCGGTTCGGTTCCGGTTTCGGTTCCGAACCGCCGGTTTCGGTTTGGGAGGGACCCCAAACCGGAACCGAAACCGGACAAACCGGTTTGGAACCGGCGGTTTGGCGGTTCCGGTTCCGGTTCCGGTTCCGGTTTCAAAACCTGCGGTTTTGGTACGGTTTGGGCGGTTTTTCAAAAAAAATATATATATATATATATATTTTTTTTGAAAAACCGCCCAAACCGTACCAAAACCGCCGGTTTAACCGCCCAAAACCGCCGGTTTTGGTACGGTTTGGGCGGTTTTTCAAAAAAAAAAAAAAAAAAAAATTTATTTTTTTATTTTTATTTTTTTATAAACCGGCGGTTTAACCGCCAAAACCGCCGGTTTTGGGCGGTTAATCCGTCGGTTTTGGACGGTTTGGAGGAATCCCAAACCGAAACCGGAACCGGAACCACCGGTTTCCAACCGGTTTCCAAACCGGCGGTTTCGGTTCCGGTTTTCGGTTCCGGTTTGGCCAATCCGGTTCCGGTTAAACCGCGGACAAAACCGACGGTTTAACCAAACCGTGGTCAGCTCTAGTCATGAGTGTTGACCCACTTAAATTTTGTAATTTAGGGAAATTGATGGATGAGTGTTATCCGTTGATTCTTTATCTACCCAATCCAATTCCAAATCATCATATCAAATATATAATTTTATCAAATTCAGTCTAATCCCAATTTCATATTATGTGTGTGGGATTTGATAAAAATTAATTTAGAAAAAAAAAGAAATTTAAATTTAAGACAAATAAATTTTTATATTTGTTTTAAAATATTTTGAATGTCTTAAAACAATCCTTTAATATTTAAAAAATAATTTAATGTTTTTTTTTAATTTTTTTTTTTTAGATATCATTCCACTCTAAAATAATTATAAATACTTTTATCTCTGAGAATAAAATTATTTCAAATCCTACTCATTAATCATTATAACAAACACCAAACAACTATAATTTATTTAATTTTCTATCATATCCGTTTGAATACCAAACACATCTGGAAGTTGACCCACGGATAGGATGATGACCCCAGACACTAAATGCTCCACCTTCTCCATAAAAAATAAAAAATCAACTCACTTAGTCACTTGTAATGCTTACACTAAATTAATCTTATTATTTGACAGTCAAGAAAAAGAAAACTAAATTCTATTTGAAACTTTGGCCATAGTGAACTTATATTCAGACTTTTTTTTTAAAAGGGGTAAATACACTCATCTCCTCTAAAGTTTGACATGAATATAGTTAACGAGCAATATATATTTATCTACTCATATCTCTCATACTTTTAAAATTAAATTAATAAAAATACCAAATTACCCTTAATTAATAAATTAAGAAACTATTTTTAAAATTTTAAATTATCTTTTTTTTTTTCTTTTTTTTTTTTTTTTGTTACAGTTTCTAAAGGCTAGTTATTAAAAATAAAAAATAATTTAGTAGCTCATAAAAATAGTTTTTTTTTTTAAACTGTTTTTAAATTTTATATTTTAAAACCATCAAACAAAAATTTTAATTTAAAAATGAAGATAATTTTTTTTAAAAATTGATTCTCTTTAAAAATAGTAAAAAAATTTTTTTTTAAAAAAAAGATAATTTAAGATTTAAAAATAGGTTTTTTATTTTTGTCATTTTAAAATTATTATTTTAATTTAAAGAATTGTCTTTAATTAATTTAATTTAATTTAATTTTTTATTATAAAATGATTATCTTTATTTTTTAATTTTAATAAGTATAGGTAATTTGATCTTTTTATTAGTACAATTTTAAAGAAAGTAGATGTCAAAACATATAAATGCATACTTGATCTCTAGCTGTATTTATATCAAACTTAAGGGAGGTGAGTGTAGTTACCTTTTTATTATTATTATTATTGAATCAAACTTAACTTGTATTCATACTTGAACACTTATTTAATTATTTGTATTGAATTAATACGTGGCAAATGATATAAATAAAAATAACAACTTATAAATTGTTTGTTTCTCCTTTTTTTAAATCTAGCGGTAGTTGTTGTCGAGCCAATGGTCTATCAAAATATGTGTAGATCAACCGGTATAACTGTGTAAGCACAACAAAAAAAATAACTCTCATACTATGCACTTTTTTATTATATAGGCAAACGTGAGATTCTAATTTTATATGAAGAGTCCTGAACTATTCTTATTTTAAATATGGTGTATTTTTTTTTTTTTTTTTTTTTATTCGTTTTACTTAATTTGAGACATTGACTAGCATTTTTGTTTACCCTGAGTTTGGAGAATGCCATTCTCAACTTTTTTTATGTTCAAACTAACAAGAATGACGACATTTGGAAGCAATAACACAATAATTAGTCTAATGTTTCCTTCAACCTACCCACCCACGAGGTTTTTTCCTCTTTTGGGGTTTGGTAGGTCAAGTATTGTTACACCATGATAAATCTTGTGATCACACTTATATATAAGTCGGTTTTCGTTATATATATATATACATACTAAATACACACAGCTTGCAGTGCAATGACTTCAACATGAGATGTTGATAAAGTTAAGGGAAATTATCATTTTCCCCCTTAAGGTTTACTATATTAGATAAACAGGTCCCTCTAGTTTCAATAATAGCCAATCAGCCCCCTGAAACCCAAAATAATAGTGCATTTGCCCCTTCTGTTACCTTTTCTATTTGGAAATAGCGTTGACTGTTAAAAATCGAGGGTAATTTCGTAAACTCATCACTGAGGGCACGTTTTGTAATTAATGTTAAAGGTTAAAAATGTAAAATTGAAATTGCAATAAATGATTTAAAAGAAAAAAAAAATGAGTGGGTGAGAGGGATACAACTCACATGTACACAGTGACCAACAAATTCCAGCTGGTGTTTGTTGCTGTCTTTTGTTTGATGCAACTAGGATTTTGCTATCTAGCACTTAAACTTATTATAGTGCTTAGGTGTTTGTACTTGGTACCTTTTGTTGGATAATGATTGTGATAGCTAAACTATAAACTGTTAGAGCATCTCCAATAAGGCTCCCTATTTTTTCCTTAGATTTAGGGAGCCAATTGTACTTTTTAGGAATAGGGAGCCATATAAGGAGTGAAGACTCCAACAAGCCTCCCTAAAAATGGCTCCCTATTATTATTTATTTATTTTTAAATTAAAAAATTATTATTTTTAAATAAATTTAAAATATTATTATTTACAATTAACGGTCATATGAAAATTTGATAGTTGAAAGTGTAATAAAAATTGAAGTAGTTCAATTGTATTTATACAAAAAAAAAAAAAAAAAAAAAGGAGTCATTCTACTGCACAAGAGTCCAGACATAGCTAATGAACAAAGCTGTTGCAAACAAGAAATTTGGGTTAAAAAAAAATAAAACTGAATTTTGCACTAGTAGCCGTTGGAAAAGAATTAATATGGAGGAAAATAAATTAATTATTTATGTTTAAATTAAAAGAATTTGAGTTAAATAAAAAATAAAGAGAATTAATTTGGACCATTGAAAATGAGTGATGTGGACTCATCCTCACCATCCATTTCATTTGAGGAGAGAGAATCAAAAATAGGGAGGATGTCTTTGGCTCCCTAAATTTAGGGAGGCTTTTGCCGGAATTAGAAATAGGGAGCGAGATAGGGAGCCTATTGGAGCACTTTCCGATCATGGCTCCCTAAATATAGTCAAGGAGGTCTCCAATTCCGGCCTATTGGAGATGCTCTTAGAGCTTAGGTGTTGGTACTTGGTACCTTTTGTTGGATGATGCTAGCACCTAAACTAGTAGTGCTTGGGTGTTAGAACTTGTTACTTTGTCTTTCATGATATTAAAACCATGTATCCAGATTATATCTATGTCAATTCTATGTTTTACAACATTAAAATGTTTGTAAAAAAGAAATGTGTATGCGTGCATGTGTAAAATATAATGTGTTTGTAATAGAAATGTTGGAATGAAAATAGTGTGGGAGAATATTTCAAAAAAAATAAATGCAAACAGTGGAAGAAAATCAAAACAGTAGAAAATGATGAATGGAAACAGTGGGAGAAAAGCAAAGCAAAGCAAAGCAAATGTGTGATTCTAATTGAGGGTAAAAAGGTATTTTCCACGGTTTGAGTTAGGGGTAAAAATGTGTTCAAGGGTGTTCAAAGCTGCTCAAGGGCAATATCGTCTTTAAACTCATTTAAAGTTGTCAAAGATACTTTTTCAACAGAAAAGGTAACAGAAGGGGCAAATGCACTATTATTTTGGGTTTCAGTGGGTTGATTGGCCATTATTGAAACTAGAAGGACCTGTTTATCTAATATGGTAAACCTCAGGGGGGGAAATGATAATTTCCCTAAAGTTAAATGAACGTCTTTTATCATCAAGCCACGTTGAGCAGATGTATATATAGATTATAGTTGTTAATCACAAGTACTTTTAATTATTTTTTCATTTTACTTTTATAACCTTCAAAACATCAATAAGAATATTAAGATAAAAACTTCAACACATCGGATAGACTGACGTGGTCACGTGGCATATGAAAAAAAAATATACATTGTATCACATTTGTAGTAGTAAGGTGCACTAAAGATTTTTTTTCGGATATTACTTATATTGGATCAACGTAAACAGAGTTCAATTAGTTGTGCTCTAACTATCATTTATGTTGACAAATTAGTTCAGCTACCACTCTCAATCTTAGCTACTTTAATCTAAATAGCTTTTGCTAAGAAAGATTATAAAATACAATGTCAGAAATTGCACATCAACCCATATTTATTTATTAATAAAACAAAGTAATCCACGTTATGTTGTCTACCCTTGAATTCAAACACCACTGACTCAACAAAGTGTAATTCACTAATATACCCCTAAATAATAATAATAATAAAGCATGCATAATGCATGTGAATAATTTGACAATAAAAATAAATCATAGCTTTGAATATTATTTTCTATCGGTTTAAGAATTATTTTCTTCTACATTAGATTTAGGGGAGTTTTCAATATAATATTTAGGGGGAATTGCACAAACATCCCCCGAGGTTTGATAAAATTGTACGGATATGGCAGTTTTGGTTATATACACACAAACTTCTCTCAACATTTGAAAATTGTTGCACAAACATCCCTTACCGTTAGATAAATCTGTTAGTCAATGGTCAAACGTGTAAAAAGTCTAAAATACCATATATTTTTATTTTATTTAAAAAAAAAAAAAACTAAAAATTTTAAAAATAAGATAAAATTTTTTTTAAAATCTTTTATAAAACATGAATGTGTCTTAAATCTGAAACCTATATAAAAAAAAAAAAAAAAAAAATTCAGCTTAAAAAAAAATTAGTTTGTACAATTCCCCATTGATTTTAAATAAATTTAAAATTTAAAATTTATTTATTATTAAATTTAAAAAAAAAAACTGTTTTTTTTTTATTTGTAAGGATGATTTTTTTTTTCTAGGTTTCATATTTCATATACATTAATGTTTTCTAAAATATTTTTTTATCTTATTTTTAAATTTTCTAGTTTATTTAAAATAAAAATAAAGGGTATTTTAGACTTTTTACTATTTTGACAATTGACTAACTGATCCATCTAACGGTAGGGGATGTTTGTGCAATAACATTCAAATGTTAAGGGAAGTTTGTGTATATATGATCAAAACTGCCATATTCATGTAATTTTATCAAACGTCGAGGGATGTTTGTGCAATTCCCCCTAATATTTATAAACCTAACTTGTTTTGCACTGTTATTTGATTAATAGAATAAAATATTTTCAAGATTCGAATATATTATCTCTTGATTATCAATCATTGCATAGATAAATTAATGACTAATTGACACTAATACCCTATAAATTCTTCTAAAATATGTACTACGCTGAACTCTCCTTTTTTGGCAAACACTTGGGTTTTTTGACCCCTGTGAGGGGGCATTTATGATCTGTATTTGTCAATTTATGAGAGTTCGGGGGGTTTAGCGGTGAAAAAAAAGTATAAGGGGAATAATGCATATTTTTGAAGAGTTCAGAGGTATTGGTGCCAATTAGCCAAAATTAATATTTTAAGAAACCTACTATCTCTTCCTGATTAACATCTCAACATTACCTGATTGGTGACACCTACCACCATGGAGACTGTAAGATAAAACGTTGTCTTTTTATTTTTTATTTATTTTTAAATCAATCTCCTGTTTATTTGTATATTTTTTTACATTGCATGTGAACTTTTGATCCCAAACCTAATTTTAGATAGAGTATATAATCACAGAAGAGATTGTAAAGTAAACTAATTTACTAATTACCTGATCCAACTTTTTCAATTTTAATCGTTAAGACAAATCTAAATCACTTCTAAATAAAAATAACAATAATAATAAAATCTACATCAAATATATAAAATAATGCTATACAATCCAAAAAAATAATTCAAAAATGAATTTAAATCCATTACGACAAATGACTTGTCATTATCATACCATTTTTTTTTTAATAATATTTATTAATTCAGGATAAAGTATTTTTCTTGAAAGTTTTCGCTATTGTCATTACTATATAATTTAATTATTAGGGAGAATCGCAAATACCCCCGACTTTTAAGCTAATGGCAAATCAAACCCTCTGGTTTGAACAATCAGCAAATAACCCCCTACAAATCAGCAAATAACCCCCTACATGCAGCAAATAATGCAAGGGTTACTTAACGGTAGGGGGTTGTTTGCTGATTGTTCAAACCAGAGGGTTTGATTTGCCATTTGGTTAAAAGTTGGGGGTATTTGCGATTCTCCCTAATTATTAATATGGTAATGTACGTCACATAATTTAGATTGGTTTTTGAATCATGCAATATGACTCAAGAAAAAATAAAAAGAAAAAAATCAACATAAAACTCCAAAATCTGTGAGCAGTAGCAATATACAGTTGTCACATAGATGTTGATTCTAGAAGGATACGGAATTACGGACTATTAAGTACTAACATAAGAAGATTGGTGTCTATTAGAATATGAACTAAAAATGTTCTAGATAAATTTGGATATTTATATATACATAGTCTTTTTATTATCGGTTCGTCTTAATAATAAATATATCAGGACGAAGAATGTGAATTATAGATTAGGAAGAAGTTTTGATAATTACATATACTTTGAGTCAAAGTATATAAATCTAGTGGTCCACATTTTTCGTTATGACATATTTATTGTCAGGATGAATTGGTAATAGAAAATCAGTATACATATATATATACATTCTTTCTATTATCAGTTTGTCTTAATATAAAATATATCATGGCGAAGAATGTGGACCATAGATTATGAAGAAGTTTTGACAAGTACATACACTTTGAGTCAATATATGTAAATCTAATGGTCTGCGTTTTTCGTCGTGATATATTTTAACAATAAAAAATATTATATATATATATATTTATTGAATTCATGTTGTCAGACTGAGAAGTTGTTAAGAAAGTGAAAAATCTTTTTACAATTCCAAAATTTGTCTGTCTTGACCGTGACTGTATTTTATATGTTATTGTATTTCGAAATTGATCCCTCATCTTTAACATTTTATGTTTGATTCACGATATGTATATTTTCATCACTTATCTCACTTATCTCAACATCTTTATCACTTATCTCAACATGTAATTGATAAAATCAATGAACTAATTTAGTTAATGTTTAAACTCATATTAAGAGTAAAATAATACTAGGTTGTCCAAATTATATTCTTAACCAATCATGTGTTGGTGTGAGTGGTTCGGCACTCTCATCCCTTAAGCAAGGTCGTGGGTTCAACTCCCCTTGTGAACG
Source organism: Acer campestre (assembly GCA_954870605.1). Taxonomy (NCBI): domain Eukaryota; kingdom Viridiplantae; phylum Streptophyta; class Magnoliopsida; order Sapindales; family Sapindaceae; genus Acer; species Acer campestre. Next base: position 9,786,859 of record OX940803.1, on the reverse strand, counting down.
GAGCTACACATATTGGGAGCACTTTACAGTCTTTACCCCTTAGTGGGCTGACCCGGTGTGAGTCCGGATTAGTCAGGGTGTGGTCTGGGCTGATTGCACCGTATGGTGGATCTGCCCCACCCGGAAACCGGATGGTGTAAACCAAAAAAAATAATTATATTCTTAAATTTATACCCAAATGATATGACATATGAATTATAATTAAAATATCATTCACCATATCATTTAATGATTACTATGATAGTTACAATTCACATACCTTGTTATTTTTGATAAATAATAGCATTATTCTTGAGAGAATAAGGAAAATCTAAAATCAATATTTAGTGACCATTGTCTAGTGTGGTTTGGTGGTAAAAGACGTTCATGTAGACAATATCCTAGATTTGAGTTGCTGTACCACATATGTTATATCAAAAAATAAAATAAAAATTGGTATAATAATGTACAAATATAAGTTTTAATGATTATATTTATTAATTCAAGGAAAGCTTGATTTCATTTTCCACTTTTATAAATGCATAAAACCCAAAATTGAATCAAATTCTCAAACTTAATAACAAACCAATTCCAATTTTTCTTAAAGTTTTTTATTTTTATTTTAAAAAATTGAATTTTTTTCATTTCAATCATTGAAGCATTATTTATAAATAATGTATTAATAATGTTAATATTTTTAATAAGACAAAAGTATCTTCTATTTATACGTTACACACACTCATATATAATGCATACACGATATAATTTGCTTAGACAAATATGCATCATTTGATAAGCATATTTCGGAGGAGTGAATGGATAAAAGTGATACGTAATATTAAAATATATAAAACAATTAGAATCACTTGCGAGTGATACACTCGCTCACTCTATGGGTGACACATTTCTTTATATTTTTAATTAATTATGAAAGTATTGTTATTGAAAATTAAAAACTCTCGCCTTTTCATTTTACTACAAAATACAATTTAAATGTACACATGTCCTATCCAATTAGTACACTTGCTGATTGTCATATCCACAAATCAGTTTTCCAAAATATATGTTTTTTTTTTTTTTTTTTTTTTTTGGTGGTAAGTACATTAATTGGTTGTACTTTGTGCTATACATACATATAGAGGGACAGAATCAGAACCCCCATTAATTTGGGGCCAAAAATGAAATTTCGTATAAAACAAGGGCAATCAAGTATAAAACCCAAAAATAGTAATAAAAAAACAAAAAGAAAAAAGAAAAATCTTCGTGTCAACTACGGCTGCTGAAGAAGAAGCAAAAATCAATCAAACAAAAAAAACAAAAAGTTGGTGAATCAGGGCCTATCTATTTATATACCAAATAAAAATTCAACTTTCCAAACAAACACTAAACTTTTCTTCATCGTATTCAACACCGATTTTCTTCACTTGGGTTCTCGCTTGCTGCTGTATCTCGTAGGTACTTGATCTCATTTGGTTTTTCATTTCATGATGTTTATGTTGATGGTTTCTTAATTCCCCGGAATTGAATTCTGAGTTTGTTTGGATCTGTAAAGTCTGTTTCTTCTTCTTCTGGGAATTCACAGATTTTCCATTTTTCGAAACGTTTTTAATGCTTTTGTTTTATAAGCTATAATTTTTGTCCTTTTATTTTGATAAAACAGAGAAATTTTAACTAAAAAATGAAAACTTGATTTACTTCTCAATCCAATGTTTATCAAAAATCAATCTAGCTGAATTTTTGTCTGTCGTGGCCAATCAATGAAGCAATTTAATTTAATGCTGATGTTTGCATGACCTCCTTTGCATTAATGCTGATTCAGTGTTGTTTGCTTCATATAAAGCTTAGAAGATCAAGATGGAATCAAGACGGTGGTTGGTTGAGAAGAGGAGCAGTTTCAAGGGTGACTCATCCGCAAAAGAGTCGGAGGACATGCCCGAAACCGGGTGTCTTTCAATCATAGTTCTTGGTGCTTCTGGAGATCTTGCCAAGAAAAAGACTTTCCCTGCACTTTTTCATCTTTATTGCCAGGTTTGATCAGATTATTCGTTTGAAGTAAATAAATAAATAAATTGTCAATTTTTCGCATGAACTAAATCCTGATGATTATTGTATGTGATTGCTTATTTGTGATAAAGAAAAGTGGGTAAGGTATTTTTGGGGTAGTGTTATTTGTTGTTATTTTGTTATAGACTGCAAATTTATTGTGTTTATAGATCATAAACATCAGTTTGATTAAGCTAATTTGACTCTTGATGTGTTTGACTTGGGGAAAATTAGTTTATTCTTTTCGAGCAATTAGCCCAAATTTTTTTAAGGTGGAGTTTCTAGTTGTTTTCTCAAAGAATCTTGTACGTGCTAATTTCGAGCCGGATGTTGGTGCATGCAGGGATTTTTACCACCAGATGAAGTTCACATTTTTGGCTATGCACGGACTAAGATTTCAGATGATGACCTGAGAAATCGCATTCGTGGGTGAGATTATATAATTTATATTACCCTTTTGTTTCTAAACTCTTTCTTTTCTTAAACACTTTCTATGTTACAATCTCTAGCATTCTTGATTTTAAGCGAGTCGGATAATATGAGTAGAAACAAAAGTGTTTCTTGTACCACTCGATCATTCACCTCGTCCAAAGTAGTTACGTGTGTTAACTGTTAAGTAGTTGTAAAAGATTTATATTTACCTTTACATTCTTCAGGAGGGTAGTACGAAGAAGTAAGTATCTTTTTGGGTTTGCTAATTTCAAGATGGCAGTTTTTTTTTTTTTTTTTTTTTTTTTTTTGCAAGACTTTTTACCTCATGATGTTCTGTTCAATGCTTCCTATCTGCTCCCCTCGACTGTTTCATGAAATGTTTACTTCATTATTTAATGAATAGCCGAATTTTGAGGATTAATTGACGTTTGAATGTTAATTTCAGATATCTTACCAGTGACAGAGGTTCTTCTATGGACCGTTCAGAGGATTTATCTAAGTTTTTGAAATTGGTTAGTACATCCCATTCATGAATTCTATTTATAACATTTCTGTTGTTTTGCTTGGCAGTAACATGTTATTGCTTTGACATTTTGTAGATTAAATACGTAAGTGGTGGTTATGATGATGATGAGGGCTTTCAGCGACTGGACAAGAAAATATCTGAGCACGAAATCTCAAAAAACAGCACGGAAGGATCATCTCGCAGACTGTTTTATCTTGCACTTCCGCCATCAGTATATCCATCTGTTTGCAAGATGATCCGGCAGTTTTGCATGAATAAATGTAAGTCTTTTTTTTTTCCCCTTATTATCCCAGATTAGTCTTTGTGTAGATGTTGATTGATGAGATTGCATTTTACTTGTTTTTTCCAATACTTAGTATGTTTATGAAAAGGAGCCTCTTAATTAAACCATTTGGCAAAATTTGGAGATAATGTTTATTTTCTTGCAGTGCTCTATCAGAAAAAAAGTATGCTCGGTATGTCTTGATGTAGTAGTGGCAGAAAAATCTCTGTTTAGACTACTTATTTGCCCTTTCATGCTAGATAATGTTTATTTTTATGTGTTTTTTTCATCAATGTTTTATGATCCTATGTAAGCGGAGGTTGCCCTTCTGTCATTTATCAAATGCATCATATCTACATCTTTTGGAGGACACTGATCTGAGTCGCAGTGTTTTTCTGAGGTTGCTTCAATTGACTAGACAGCTTTAAATTGCTTGAATATCTGTTTATGTGTATAGATATGATTACCAGTGCACATATACTCGAAGTTTGATAATTAACTGACTATTAGCAAATACCCACTGTTAGTTTTCCCTATTGATGTCACAAATATTTGTTCTTGTGGTTTGGTAATTTATTGACAATCTACATGCTGTTTTCATGAATAAAAATTTGATATCTGACTCTTAAACTTGAAATTTAGAATGAAGCATGTGATTTGACCAGTACAAATTACATGTTAGCACTTTAGGGTCATGCATAATTCTTTCAGCGAACAATTTAAACAGTTTAATCAATGCATATTATATAACCCTTTTCAGCTGATCTTGGTGGATGGACTCGCATTGTTGTTGAGAAACCTTTTGGCAAAGATCTGGACTCAGCAGAGCAACTTAGTTCTCAGATTGGAGATTTATTTGATGAATCACAAATTTACCGTATTGACCACTATCTAGGAAAGGAATTGGTCCAAAACCTGGTAATATACTGTAAATAGAGATTTGATTGTTTGTTGTAAATAGAGATTTGGTTGTTTGTTGTCTAGAATGTCTAGACTCAGCTCATTCTTATCCTTATGTTACTTGCAGTTGGTACTTCGTTTTGCAAATCGTTTATTTATGCCTCTTTGGAATCGTGACAACATTGACAATGTACAGGTGAGAATCTTCTTGTGAGGGATTATATATTTATATATAGGAGTTCCTTTAGTGGGTTGAGGCTACATAGGTACGATTCTATTGATAAGAGTACTTGGCAGTGGCACTCTGGGTGGGACTGAGATCTCATTCTCCCCTGACCAAAGTTATATTAGGGAATGATTACCTAAGATTACGAAAGTGTGAAAGGATTTCGAGTTAAACATGAAGTGGGCTTCCACACAGTCATGCTACGAAGTCTATTCTGTAATTTCTTTGTTTCTTTGGTAGATTGTCTTCAGGGAGGATTTTGGAACTGATGGCCGCGGAGGATATTTTGATGAATATGGGTATGCTTTATAAATGTTTACTTTCAATTTGTTTTGCAATACCTTGAAACAAGAATCATGTTTATAAATGTTTACTTTCAATTTGTTTTGCAATACCTCGAAACAAAGAATCATGCCTTTGCTTTTTGTATGCCGTTATCATAGATAAAGCATCTAGCAAATTTGAACTTGAATCGTGTGTGCTGCTTGTATGTCTTGATACTGGTTTCTTCCATCAATCCTGCTGACATTGCAAAACAAACTATTTATGACGATAATTAAGTTTGAGGACATATATAGTTGACTTTCTTGCTGGTAAACATTAATGAAATTGATGAGAAATCATTCATTAATTAAATTCATTTATCTTTTTTTTTTGGCAGGATTATTCGCGATATTATTCAAAATCACTTATTACAGGTGAGTCCATCATATAATGTCAAAGTGGATTTTGTGTGCCTAATAATGTCATGTTTGCATTATAAACAGAATATAAATGTTTATTGAAGCGTTTAGAAGTGAGATCATATTGCAATTTCTGTTGCTGCTATTATTTTAACACCATAACTTAAGGATAAAGGAAAAGCTATGTTAAAATTTACCTATTTTATCAACTGCAGGTTTTTTGTCTTGTTGCTATGGAAAAGCCTATCTCTTTGAAACCTGAGCACATTCGGGATGAAAAAGTGAAGGTGTGTATTTTTTCACTCCATTTGTGGAAAGTCATTTACAAATATTTATTCAGTCAGCTTTTGATATATCTGCCATGAATGCCTCTATTATTTACATTGCAACAAGATCTGTCATCAAGTTTGTTGCCCTTTTACCTTTGCAATGACATACGAGAGATGAGGAAACTTGTGCAAATTTTAGAAGAATATATGAATTGTTAAGGGTTTCTGATCATAAGGAGTTCATATATGTTATGATTGATGAGACACACTATCCCTCATTAGACTTATTTTTCTCAGATTTATGTGAGCCTAGTCCCGTACTAGCATTTTTCATACTATATTCTGATTATTGTGTGAACTTCAGGTTCTGCAATCAGTACTTCCAATCAAAGATGAAGAGGTGGTTCTTGGACAATATGAAGGTTATAGGGAGGATCCAACAGTTCCTGACCACTCAAACACCCCAACTTTTGCCACTATGGTTCTGCGCATACATAATGAAAGATGGGAAGGTATCATGATATCCTGATTTATTTATTTTCCTTTCTAAAACTTGCTGCAGTTTCTGGAAGTAAGCTCTGAACTTTCTATTTGGAAAATTTCTTATTTCCACCAGCTTGATCTCGGTGGCTGTTGTATTTGTATACCGAATGCATTTAGTTGACAGAATCACGACTTCTATTTTGTTCCAACTCCAATGCCAATTTAGCTAGTTCTCTTTGTTTCCAGGTGTTCCCTTCATAATAAAGGCGGGGAAAGCATTAAATTCAAGGAAGGCCGATATACGTGTTCAATTTAAGGATGTTCCTGGAGATATATTCAAATGTATGACACTGGACCTTTAAAATTCTAGATGAGTTTCTCTGGAAGATTTTTTGCTTCATTGTACTTCTGTACAATGTTACATAAACTGGATTGTGGGAATTTATAATTATCTGACTAATGTTAATTGTGTCTAATGAAAGTTATAGCATTTCTCGAATATGGCATGAAACTAAATTTTAATTAAATCCAAGAAAAAGAACCTTAAGTCCTAGTTTAGATTCAGTGAGTAATTATTGTGATTCTGTTTAAAATCTGGAGGATAAAGATTGTAGGTATACCAGTTCTAGTGTGCGTGAGTGAATGTTTTCTCTAAGTGTCTGCTAAGGTGTCCCCGTAGTCAAATTTTGGAGTGAGAGTGATGATGCATGTTTCTCTGCAATAAAATCATTCTTGACAAATATATTAATAGTTGGTATTCAGCAAATAGCTTAATGTTTAATGGCATAGTATGAATGGTTACGTCCTGCTAACAATTGTACTTCAATGTATAGCTGCTGCTGTGCCATACTTTTAGTCTCTCTTAAGTATGTAAACCTTAAAACGGTTTGTTATTTTTGTCTTTTAAAAACTGCAAACTTTTAATCAGTTCATTTCTTAATTGTGTCTTATTGTTTAGGTAAAAGGCAGGGGAGAAATGAATTTGTAATACGTCTTCAACCATCAGAAGCTATGTACATGAAATTGACAGTGAGTACCTTGACAATTTCATTATGAGACCAATTGTTCCCATAGTTATTTTTCATTCTGTTTTTACCATATTTTCTGTTAAAATTTGAGTAGACATACTGGACTTGCTTTGGTCTGAAAGTAAGTCTGAATCCAAGGTTATTATACGGCTATCACCCATCATGTTGTTTAAACTTTAAACCATATATCTAGTTCATTCTTCACGAATTTAGGTATTCTTTTGGTGCTTGAATTGTCATAGTACACCCTCTTTTGTAATTGCTTGAGTATGCCAAATTGGAGAGAATCACTAGACTTTACAAATGGAACACTCAAAAAATGTTAGAGTGCTTGTGATAGAATATCGAGGTATCATGCTGTGGCATTTCCCGGTAGCATATCTCAGAAACAATTATTTGAGTCATTTTAACTTAACACTGAATTCTTCCAAATAGACTATGTATGACATGTTTATCTAGCTATGGCCAAGTAAAAGCATCACATTGATTCTGCTTCTGTTATAACAACTAATTTCTCATGAGCTGCTTTCTGTCTCTCGTGCAGGTCAAGCAACCCGGTCTTGAGATGTCAACAGTACAAAGTGAACTTGATTTGTCATATAAGCAGCGGTATCAAGGGGTTACAATTCCAGAGGCTTATGAGCGTCTAATTCTTGACACGTATGATCCTGCCTATATATATATATATATATGCAGAATATGCATGTGCATAATAGGTGTCTCGATTTCCTTAAATTTTTGTGCATTCAATCGAGATTTAAAGTATAAAAATAGGAAAATTTACATATTTTCACATCAGTAATTATGTAAATACATAAATTTAAAGATCATGTTTTATCTATTCATGCACAATATGATGACCTTGGATTTGATTTTATAGGATACGAGGTGATCAGCAGCATTTTGTACGCAGAGATGAGTTGAAGGTAAACAGTCGTACACTTTCTTAAATGTTTTTGAGGTTATAATTCACAGGACATGAGGACACGACATTTGACTGTTCTATTGTTTGCATTATCAGGCGGCCTGGGAAATTTTCACACCTATTCTACACAGAATTGACAATGGTGAAATGGGGCCATGTATGTACAAACCCGGGAGCCGAGGTCCTGAAGAAGCAGATGAGCTGCTGGCCAAAGCGGGGTACGTTCAAACACATGGGTACATATGGATTCCACCAACCTTGTAGAGATGTAGCATGCTTCTATAATGTCATATAAGTTGGGGTTTTCTTGTGGCCAACTTGTAACACACATCAATAATATAGCCATGTAAGCCTACTTGGTCTTCCCCCTCCCCCTCCCCTCCCTTTTTGTTATGCCGCAAAACAAGTCGCTATTATGCTTAGAACTTGCACGGCGGGCGGTCCATTCGTATTATGAATCTGTTTTGTGTGTAAAACTTCTTGAAAGTAATAAATGTTGGTTTTTTTGCAGAGATATGAATGTCTTTTAACATTGGTTATATAGTATTCCTTTCAAATATACATAGCATCGCTAGTAGTTCAATGAGCAGAACTCTCAGGTTTTCAACCAGCATTGCCAGTCACTCAGTATCACCATTCGCCAAGCATGTTTCTTGGGTAGAAACTATTTCAATAAGGGTTTTGGTAACATGGGCTTTTACCGCACATGATAAAGTAATAATTCTTTAGTCAGGTCAGTTCGAAAAAAAAAAAAAAAAACCAGGACTAAAGTTACATAATCCTGTAGAATTGATTCCATAATATTACGTAAATAAAGAAAGGACCCATGGTTCCAAAACTTCCTATTTATTTACTTATAAGAAATTATTAACTCAACATTGTGAATTCTACAAAATCAGAATGAAGAATCCCTGACCTATTCCTTTTATAAAGCAAGTCTTACCTTGACTGCTAGGCAACACATTTAGATAAAAGAAAAACAAGTTCAAGATTTCCTTCTCTGCTGAAGATGATCCAATCTTCGCCCAATTTCACTAGAATAAAGCTAAAAGCTAAAAGCATCTTGGAAATTTGAGGCTCATCACAGGTTCCTTCTAACACATTCGGTTAATAGAATCATGATCCTCTATTGACCCAACTCTAAATTATCTCTTATGATATGATTATCATATGATTATTCGGCATACTGATCCCTACCGGACCCTAGAAAAACCCACATTATCAAGGTATCGACAACATATACCTTGTTTATTCCACCCAACCCATCAACTACCAATCATAGATGACATTGTTCAACAATTCAAAAGAGTCTTTGACCCTACATTTCTCTTTATTTGAGTGGGCTTGTACCTCACGCCAAGGAGCAAACATGACACAACAATTGACAACGAATATTAAAATATTCCTAGCTATAAAAACCAACTACTTGGAGGAGAAGTTAACCCTTCAACAAGCTGTCTTTTTTTTTTTCCTTTACTTTTTTTGTTTCCTTTTCATGTAGTTGTCTCTCAAAGTTTTCTTTCTCTAGTCTCTACCACATCCACGTATAATATGATGATATATGAATATGCCTCTCTTTTCTCTCACTCTTGGAAAATTCCTTACTAGTTGCTACCCACTTACAAAAAGAAACAAATTATTATTTTCATTAATACTATTACTTATTTATATATATATATATAACACTTATCATGTTAGATATACCTAAGGATATTATCATACGATTTTATTAATTCTTGTTACCAATAATTAATTTTTAAAAATTTACACTATTTCTCAGTAGTGAGAATTAGTGAAACTGCACAATAATATCCTTAGATATACTTAACCTGATAATTTATATAAATATATTTAACTATATCAGTAACAATGTATGTGGACCATCGATTATGGAGAAGTTTTGACAAGTGCTACACTTTGAGTCAAAATATATAAATCTAATGGTTCACGTCTAATGCACTAATAAAGTTATATCAATACGTATTGACTTGAATAAATATATAAAGGTTGCTCCAACTTCTTCTACAAGTATATCATTAAGTACTACTTCAAATCTTGAATGTTGAATATTGACATTGACTCGAGATATTTTCTATATGCTTCAAGACAAGCATATTACATGATAAATCCATAATTATTTTTTGTTTCTTTTATACTTTAGTTATTAGCATATGTTATGTTACCTATTTTTATTATGGGTCAAAGACCATTCTAATTTTTTGTTTTTGTTATATACATATAAACAATATTTTGTCGTACCATATATTTATTACGAGTCCATTTCAATCTGCTCATAACGCGTATAGATTTCAGTTATGTACTACTATACAAAAGAAATATAATATGATTTTGTCAATACCTTAATTTATAGGAGTTTGATTTCAATATTTTCGTTAAATAAGTCATGTATTAATGGGTATGACGTACTTAAAATAAAAAATAGGTATGCCAAATTAAGAGATTAAAATATGAAAATTAATGGGAAAAATTTGATTTGTCTTTGAGATTATGGTTGGACTATGATTTAATGCATCAAGATTCAAGCTACAAATATCAGTCTATCTAACGGTTAGACAAATTATATGACTAGTCATATCGTTTTAAATGGAGAGGAACCCACCTAACTACTCTTCATTAGTTGCATCACCTCAATTAGTTGGAGAATTACTCTTTATTTCACATCCCCACCTCTCAAATTAGTTGCCTTCACAATTCACACTCTAATTATAACATCAATATATTCATTAATGCTAGATCACCCAAAAATTTAGCCTAAGTTTCAACCCAAATGATGTAGCAAGTGGTTTTTTCATTAACCACATCATCTCATGTCGTGTGTGGTGATGACAACTCACTTGCCATATCATTTGGTTATATATCATTACTCTAATACAATATCACCTCTTTTAAGTTAATACTTGATAAATTTAAAATGTCAGAAGATAAATTAATAATTTCAATTAAATTATATTTCTAAGATTTCCCTACAAGGATATGTGGTTCCTCATTTTCGTCCGGTTCATAAATTAATAATTTGATAAAAAATACATATATGATTGATTATAAATCCGTTATGTTTGTTCTCACTTTTTTTTATTTTTTTTATTTTTTTTATTTTTAAGGGAAACAAGTATTACAAAAGAACCCCGCATTCCGCCGAAACAAGCGAACTAACACATGAAGGAAATTCCTCCAGTTAAAACAAATCCTCAACAACGTAGATGCTGTTTTTAGCTAACACATGGGCTACTTGATTAGCCTTTCTAGGAACAAAGTTAACTGATACACAAAGGGCCTGCTTTAGCAGGAAATAAATATCAGCAATGACACCCTCAATATCATATTCAAGAGGCTTACCAATATTAATCCAGTCCACAGTTACTTTAGCATCAGAGTCAATTCTACACGGTCTTAAACCAGTATCACAAGCCAGTTGGAGGCCACAAAGGATAGCTATCGCTTCGGCCACTTGCGGAGAAAACATGGCTTTAATCTTTTGAGAGCTACAGACCATGACTAAACCAACCGAATCGAATGATTCCAATGCGTACCAGCCGACCAAAACCATCCAGAGCTGCATCACAGTTAATTTTATACAAACCTGGGTCGGGGGGTTTCCAAACAGGTATTCTAACAGTGGGAACATCAATACTTCTTTCCTTCAACAGATTCACAATATTAAACTCCTTAATAAAACAACATGCCCATTCCACAAAATCCACCTCCCTGTCAATTACAATATCATGGACCACAACATTGCGTATGGACCACACTTTCCACAAGCAAACACACAACAACCTCAAATCCTCCGAATTCAGAATCAAAAAACAATTAAGCATAAATTCAAAAAAAAATGTGACTTATTCTTATGATTATCAGCTAGTTTGAGATACCAAAAAGCACGTACCGTTTTCAAGCAGCTGCACATTTGCACACTGGAACCTTACGTCAACTAGAACCTTACGTCTAGCCAACATCTCGTAAGATGGAAGCATATGATTACAAGCCTTCCACAAAAAAAAAAAAAAAAAAAAAAAAACCTTACTCTTTGAAGGGATATGAAGTTTCCATAGAGAAGTCCACCAAGAACCGGAAACACTAGAGAATACATCATAATAAGAAGAACTAATATCTGATTGAAGAGAGTAGTGTTAAGTTTTGACTTGTATTCCTAAGCGAACTAAATGTGAACCAAACAAAGACTCAACTGATGTGGAGCTTCCTGGAGACGTTGGATACATTTGGAAGTTGAAGGGTGGTGTTTTAGGGAGATTGAAGATTGAAGATGGAAGAAGAACAGAAGAAACAAACCAACAGCTCAAACCGCTGCTTGACCACTGTGGCTTTGGCAGCGGTAGGGCAGCGGTCGTGGTGATAGCGGCTAGATTTGTTTCAGCGTATGGATCGCGATTTTCTGAGCGATATAATTTAAGGTGACTTGTAACGGTTTAGGAAGCGGGTGTACAACCGTGACCCCAATCGTAGTCAATCATAAGCATACGTGAAACGAGAAATCTTTAGCGGAAAAGGAAGTAGTTTGTTTCTGGAAGTTCTTGTGCTTGAAGGAAAAGGATTTACTCCCTACAAGAAGACTTGTCATAAAAGGAAATAGTATTTATGTGGAACAAGTAAGTCTTGTATGTTTAGGAGTAGGATTTCCTTTTATCTTAAACTCTCTGTAACTAGTATAAATAGTCCTAATATTTATGTTATTAGTTTGAAGGCTGTGGAGAGTTAAACACCATGTAACATCAGAGAGTGTGGTGAGATCCGGGGAGACCCAAGGGAATATCCGAGGTGGGATCCAAGGTAATATCGGTGGATCTAGTTAGAGATCCGTGGGTGATATTTAGGGGAGACCTAGGGGATATTGTGGGGTTCTTGCTGAGGATCTTGTGAGTGGAGTTTGGGTTAGGTGTGAGAGAGAATCCTGGAGTATATGGTTGTAACAATTTATCATATAGTGAAACTTTCTCTGTCGTCCTGACGGCCCGTGGTTTTTTACCCGTTTTGGGTTTTTCAAGTATATATTGTGTTGTGATTGTTTTATTTTCTCTCATATATTTTTCTGTTTATTGACGTTATTATTTGTTATGAGTTATGGGCGTATATTAGGCACGGCGATTCCGCATTCATCGGGTTTATAGAGGATTATCCCCAACAAGTAGCGAATCTTATATCCACTCTTGATAGAGTAAAAGCCTTTCTGGTCGAAGTGCCACTATAAGGAGTCTGATGTTCGGCTTTTCCCAATAGAAATACTCAAAATGATTGTTCTCACTTAAATCCCAATTTTGATTGGATTTCATTTTCAATATTTCATATTGTACTAACAAGTTTTAAGGTTGAATTTTTATATTGTAATAAGATTTTTTTATTTTTTTTTCCTTTTACATTATTTACTATCTATATCTACTATCTAGATCAAGTATTTATTGTAACAAGAAATTATTTAGCGTTATTGATATTTATTTATCAATTAATTAATATTTCATTTATTTAATAGATTTTATACGACGTGAATTTTATTTATATATATATATATATTAATAATTATATCAATATTATGTTAAATGATTTAAGTGATGTGATGGTGGATGGTGAAATGACAGTGACCGTATTATTAATAACAAAATGTCAATTTTTCCCGCTAAATTTAGGTAGCTAACTTCTACCATTCAGTCATTCAGTCATTCACATGTAGTTAATAAATGGAATAAAATTTTCATTATTATAATAAAATTTTCTCTCCTTTTCTCTATTTAAAAAAATTTATCATAAAAATTGGTAAATAAATGTATAATTTAGTGATTGAATTTTGAAGGGAAGTATTTCCACTAAAGATTCAAATAATCAAAATGAGAAATTACATATTTATTCTTTCTAAAATTAATGTGAAGTTAGATATTTTCATTAAAGATTTGTATAATTAAAAAGAAACTATTTTATTTTTTATTTTTAAAAAAGATACTCTACACATTTCTTTTTAAAATCCATCCATCCAACATCTACGATTCAATCCAATAATCAATAATAAAAAAAAAAGTGTGCATGTCGTCTTAACTTAAAAGTCTTTAACTCAAGTGCTGTGATACTATGTTTATGGCCGAGAAATATATAGATGAAGAAGTTTTCACTATATATTTTTTTATTTACTATCGATTATAAAAGTAGATGATACATATAGTGTTTATTCTTGACATGCGGTGGTAAAACCCAACATTAAAATATATATATATATATATAGGAAAGGTTGATAGATAAATTGGTTGGTTTTATTAAAACTTCTAGGTTACCCACAAGCTTTCATTGATTTTCCTTTATTTATTTATTTAAAATAAAAACAGTAATGATACTTCGTTTAAATTTAGTATCCAAATATGGTGTTTGAATGATGTGCTATTTTTTTTTTTTTTTTTTTTTTTTTTGTGCCAATATCTATTAGTCTATGGCTAGGTATCAAATGATGTAACTATCAATATAATCCATTTATTTAAATTGCATGATCCAAATTTTTAAATGAAAGAATTATAATTATATCATTTGAGCACCAGATTTCGACACCAAATTTGAGTAAGAAGCATTACAGATTTAATTGATTTTCCTTTATTTATTTATTATAAAATAAAAAAACAATAATACTATATTGTTTAAATTTGGTGTCCAAATATAGTATTCATGCATCATATAATTCATTAATTTAAATTGTATTAAATTTATATGATTTAAATAAATAGATTATAATAATATTATATTATTTAGATACCAGATACCAGATATCAAATTTGGAACATTGGATTTACTTTAAAAAAATAATAAAAAATAAAAATAAAAATACTAACTTTGAATAAAATCTTATCAAGTAAAAAGAGGACCAATGAGAATCCCCAGATCCCAAAGGGCAAGGCGAAGCATTGAATGGTGATTGGTCAGCGAAGTTGATGGTAAGACACGTAGCGAAGTCAGGTGTCATCCATCCCCTACGTACTCGCTCTCGACCTGAATAATAGCAAAAACCATTGGGGTCAAACAAACTATAAATATTTTAAGATTTTGCTACACGCGCGTATCACACAAGTAGTTCTGTTTCTCTTCTGTTACTTAAACCATATCTTTGATCTTTCTTCCCTTCTTCATCACTCTCCCATTCTCGTATAAAGCCAACAAACAAAATCACATTGTATACCCTTTGAAATCTCTGTTCTGTTTTTTTTTTTTTTTTTTTTTTTTTTTAAAAAAAAAAAATTTAACTCCGGTTTTCTTCATAACATTCGATCTTCCTCGTTCCAGGAAAAGAGAGAGAGCAACTACTGTTTGGTTTTTTCAACTTTCGTGTAAGTTTCTAAATTTATGCAAACCCCAGTTCGTCAATCTTTTTTTTCTATTCAGTGGAATTTCAGGTGCTTTGTTTTTTTTAATTCAATTGTTTGCCATGTAAAACAGTGTTTTCTTTTTTTGTCATACAGGCCTTCAAGTTTGGATTTTTGTTTCAAGGGTTCTGTTAAAATTACGCTTCTTTCACAAAATTGAGCATGTGTTTCGCCTTTTTAGGTGATCTGGGATGGTTTTGAATTGTGATAATGCTGGCAATATATGGAGTTTTAGCGGTTTAGATAAGGAATCTGAGGATTGGAATTGGGAAGTGATTGACAAAACTGAATTGGGAGAGTCTCCTAAAGTTGCTGCTCATCAGGTTCTTGGTGAGTTGCCTGATGATCCTTTTGGCATGGAAATTAAGTCTACGTTTACGGCTATAACGGGTTGGTTTCAAGAATTTGATAAGGATTTTGGGTCTGATTTATGCGGGTCTGGGATGGGCGAGTCTGAGGAAAATATCGGTGATCGATCTCCCCTTTCGGGTTTCAATCTTGTTTGGAATAGCTCTGCGAGGTTTCAACAAGAAAGGGGTATCTTGAAAATCGATGAAATATCGATTCCATATGGTAGTTTTAATGAATATGGTTTCGGTAATGGATTGTATGATGGGGATGATGTGGACCCTTATGATTTTTGTGAAGAAAACGAGGAAGTTTATGATTTTTGTGATGAATATGAGGAAGTATATGGTGATTCTGGTGAAGGAGGTGCTGCACATGATGCTTTATCCTTCGCTCTCCTTTATCTGGGAGTAAAGGATCTCCTTGTGGTTGAAAGGGTTTGTAGGTCTTTGCGAGACACGGTTAGGAGTGATCCTCTACTATGGAGGAGCATCCACATTGATCATCCATTGAATGAGAAGATCACCGACGAGTCTCTTGTGAATTTAACTGACAGGGCTCAAGGAACTCTTCAATGCTTGAGTCTAGTGAATTGTTCTAGAATCACCAATACTGGTTTGAATCGCACTCTTGAAAGAAATCCGAGGCTGATGAAGGTCAGTAGTTGTTTCCATCATTTGCCTTCATAAATCTAATCTAATAGCATTTATATAACTGTTATATTGTTATATGCATGTGCTTGTACATATCAGTTTTTCATAAGAGCTTTTATTGAAAGAACAAAAGCTTTATAGATATTTTACCTTTGCTTTACTAAATCCTTAATGCATTTGCTAACATCTTCATGCCAAAAGCACTGTGAATAAAGCAAAAAGTTGTTTACTTACAAAAAGTGTGGGTGGATATTGATTTTATGTCATTTTGGGAAATCAGAATATAGGGAATTTGTTCTTAAAATGAAATCTTGTGTTATTAATAGCAATCAAAATGGGTTAAATATTGATAGCAAATGATGTCTCTATATTGTGTCTATTCACATCAAATGTAGATCACAAAATCGGTATGTTTTAAAGCTGCTCTTGACTTGGCACATATTTCATTGTAGTATTGCTTTGAACACCTGTTCTCTTCTCACTTGACTGAAAATTAAAATTCATTGGGAGTCTAACTCTTGCAATTATTGTCTAGGATTTCCTTCTCTGCTAGGCTTGTAATATCATTTGTTGAAAGCGTTTCAGATTTCTTTAGTATATTGCAGTTTCATTCTTTCTAATTTGCAGTTTATTCTTCGTTACATAATGAGCTTACAAGTTTGGGCTCTTTGCATGCAGCTAAGTGTGCCGGGTTGTCTAAAGCTGAGCATTGAGGGGATTTTGTCTAATTTAAGGGCCTTCAAGTCTGTTGGCACCCCAGGCATAAAGCAGTTAAGAGTTGGTGATCGCAAGGGTGTAACGGATAAGCAGTTTGAAGAGTTGAAGTACTTACTTGGCGCAGATGATTACATGCAGCTGAGATCCCGTGAACCACTATTTTACGGTTGGGATAATTTTGCTCTTTCTTGTGATGATGATCGTGCCATTGACATTGAGTCATGCCCTAAATGCCAAAAGGTAGGAATAGTTTATGATTGCCCAACACAGAGTTGCCAAGCGAAACCTCTTCCTAGTCACCTGTGCAGGGCTTGCATGCTTTGCATAGAACGCTGTGTTCGTTGTGGGCGATGCTTTAATGACTCTGATTATGAGGAGACATTTTGTCTGGATTCAATTTGTTTAGATTGTTTGAGGCACCTGCTGACTTCTGAAGAGGAGCCGGGTGATTCCTCTTCTACGCACACCATTATTTGTCAAGCTACAAGGTACGAGTTCCGTTTTTATGGCTAGTAGACAAGATATTGCATTTTTCCATGAACGTGGGTTCTGGACTGGTCTCTGCATGATATACCATCTAAATAACTGGTGGAAATATAATAGCCACCATTAGCCTTCTGCAAGGATGTCAAGCAGTGAAATCTATGGTTACTTTGAATGATAAGCAACTCGTGAAAAGAGCTCCTACTACGGTTTACTTAGCTGGTTCCCTGCTTGGTTGTTGCGTTGAGTGAACTTTAGCTTGGGCTGGTCATGTTGCTTCTAAAAGAAAGAAAGAAAAAAAACGGAAAACAAAAAATATTTGTAAGAAAAAAAAAAAAAAATTATGTCAGTGGAAAATGAGGTGACTGGAAGAGAGAAAAAAACAAAGAGAGGAGGAGAAATGAAGGGATATTTTGCATTGAATAAATTGACTTGCAATTGCAATAGTTTGTTCGAATGTTGATTGTTGGATAAAGCAGCCATTGTTTTTGGCCTTGTTGTGGAACTGACGGTTTTTGGCTCTCAAGTTGGATACAAATATGTCGACTAGCATTTCGCGGGAAGCTGGGAGACTGTATCCCACAGTTTATTCTGCCTCATGAGTCATGATGCAGAAGAGCCGGAAAGATTCGTCATCTGTATGGGATCTTGTTGCAACGCTCGGAATAATAAGTGTACCCGGCACTCGTTTTTACTGTTATTATCGTTATTTGTATTTAGCGGTTGTGGTGGAGGGAAAGGGTGGGCAAGGGGATTCATAATTTCCAAGCCCCATATGTTGTATTTGTTTCATATCAAGCTATCAACTGAAACTTTAAAAAATGATAAATGTTGTTTAACATAATAAAGGTGATGACATTCATTTGGGATTTTTTGTATTTGCTCTTGCTTTCTATTTTTTCTCTCATGATCTCCTTTAAGTCTGATGTAAGCTTCCAGGTAGTTTTATTAATATTATTTTTTATCTGAAGTAATTCGATGTAATGCCCATTTCCCTTACATGAGTTTGTATATGGTCTGGTTTCTTTCATTTTCTATGATCCCCATTTGAGGATGGACTTTGAAAGCAGATTGTGTTCTGACTGAAGTTCTTTGGAGATTGTTGACTAGGTGGGAAGAAAAATGTCAAAGCAATAACCATTATCTAGAAGTAAAATGCTAGGAACCAAACCAATGAGCTCTAGAGTTGCTTTTCGCTCCGAGTTTACGGCGGTTAATCTTGTCATTGATATCCCGATAGAGGTGGGTTCGGTTAGGGAAATAGCAGGGGCTTATAACACTACTTTTTTTCCTTTTTTCAAGCAAAACTAATTATAACAGATAAACTAACTTTTTATTACCTTCGATTCCTATCCATTTTTTCCCTTTTTGTTTTGTTTTTGTTGCTTTGGATGGGAATATTGTATGCTGCACTGCTGTTTAACCCAAGTATATGAGTAATATAACCCCCTTCTTTTTTTTTTGGCAAAGGAAAGTTATTGACAAATTGAAAGAAATAAAACTATACCAATCATGTGTTGGTGTGAGTGGTTCGGCGCTCTCATCCCTTAAGCAAGGTCGTGGTTCAACTCCCCTTGTGAACGAAGCTACACATATTGGGAGCACTTTACCTCACACTATACCAATCATGTGTTGGTGTGAGTGGTTCGGCGCTCTCATCCCTTAAGCAAGGTCGTGGTTCAACTCCCCTTGTGAACGGAGTTACACATATTGGGAGCACTTTACCCCTTAGTGGGCCGACCCGGTGCGAGTCTGGATTAGTCGGGGTGTGGTCTGGGCTGATTGCACCGTATGGTGGATCCGCCCCACCCGGAAACCGGATGGTGCAAACCAAAAAAAAAGAAATAAAACTACATTATTTAAAAATATAATTTGATTAATTGATTTTTATGTATTAAATTTAGGGGTGAATTTCATTTGGTACTATCTGCTTTTGAATTATTACTTTTCGATCAATTTTTGCATTTTAACTCATATTGTCTTTAAATTATTAAAAATACATTAAATTGATATTTCTAAACAAATTTTAACCGTTAAATATAACAAAAAATATAAATAAACTATTTTATCCTTGATAATTAATTTATTGGGCAAGAATGACACTTTTAGCATCAAAAATTTTTAAATTCACCTTCGCTTGGATAATTCAATAAGAAATTAAGAACTTAGAACGTGTTACTAAAATATAATTTTTTTTCTAAAAAAAAAAAAGAAATAAAAAAACTTTTGGAAAGGAGCATTTAAAAATTATAACTTTTTAAATATTATATGTATTTAATTCTATATTCATTTTTTTATGTGGACACGTGGAATATTTTGTATTTAAAGATAAAAATATCTTTAACAATATTAAATTTGACTAAGAGATGATTTTTTTTATAATTTTTTTTTGAATATACAACAACGAGCTCCCACAACCAGAGAGAGAGCACCCACAATTGGTGAGACAACACCCACCCTTGAGATTAATGGTCAAGGGGGACAAATAATCTAAATATATACACGTACAAATTGGGCATTGAACTGTGGTGGTGGAAGCTCCCAGGGGAGGGTCTGACCATATTGGCAAGAGGCCCCAAGTGTGACTAAGAGATGATTTACAAGAACAATTAGATATATTTTTAATAATGCAGGGAGCATACGAACTTAATATATAAAGAGCGGTTAATAAGTGATAATTTGAAGAAATATTAGGACCAAAATAAAATTGGCCAATATAAGAGAAACCGACCTTGTTGAGTCGTGTCTCTGTTTTCTTCTGTTTCTCTACAATCTATATAAGATCCGATACGACCCGTATCAAAAACCCGAACTGTTCTTGAGTCCGCTTAACTGGTTAGTTTCACAAAAACCCATCTCTTTGTATCTCCGTTTCTCTGTGTTGCTGTTTAGATTTCTATTTAAATTGTTAATTAGACTCGTTTTCAATTTGCAAGCATCTCTTAAGAGTTTTAGCTTTTTGTACTTTATATTCTTTTGAATTGAAGGTGTTTGATGAAATGTGTGAGAAAAAATTGTTTTTTTTTTTTTTTTTGGTCTATATTTGAAGACAAAACAAATGGTTTCTGTTATTATTTTATATTGAGTATGCTTTTGTTCATGAAGAGCAGGAGTCCGGTTTGTCTCTGCTTTGATATATATATTTATATATTTTTTTATTAATCAAGGGTAGAAGAACAGACGTTTTATTTATTTTGTTATAATGTTTTGATGTAGACCATCTCTAAGTTGTTGCTTGTTTGAATAGCTCTTTGTCTTGGCTTTCACAGAAATAACTACAATACAAATCACCTATGGAGAACGGTGAAATTCCTGAAAATGCCAATGAACGTGAGTTCCTCAACTGATTGATTATTGTTCTCGATTTCTTGAATTTGTTAGTTTAGTTTTTGATCTGATTCAGTTTTCTTTTTGTTTGTTTCTGTTATGCTATTCCTCAGATTGCCCAGGTCCGCAGTCAGAGTCTGCGGGGAAATCCGATTCGTGCCAAGGATGTCCTAACCAAGAAGTTTGTGCTACTGCCCCTAAAGGCCCTGACCCTGGTTTGTACTTTTTTCCCTCTCTGTGTATATATATGATTTTAATAGTATACTGCTAGTTGAAAGTCTTGATCGGATGCGGTAAGTTGTGATTGCATGTCGAAGAAAACCGTGTTGCTTTTTGTCATGTTTTGGCTCACTTCACCATAATTCAGTTTTTTTTTTTTGGATGAATTATGCTAGCTTAATGAAAACTTAATTTGAATTTAATTAAGGTTGATGGTTTATGTGAATCACACAGCAGGGTGATTGCTTTATATATGGTTTTTTCTGTTGTTATTGAACATGTATATCTCTCTGTTTAATGAAGCTGAGTAAGTAACTTTTTTAAGGCATAGTTAGAATCTTAATTTTATTCAGTGAACTGCATTGATACTATAGCTATTTTTTCCAAGTAATATTGGTTTCCTCTTCATTTCCTGTAGAATTGTGTGATTCTGTTAATTTTTGGATAGCATTTTGAGCTACAAATCATATATAATATGGTGCCTTGAAAAGATTTCATCTATGATCAGACAGATTGAGAATGCAGGAGTTAGTTATGACTTCTTGAAATACTACTGTTTAAAAAGTTTGTTTCTTTATGTTCCTTCATTTGGTGAAGTTAATATTGAATAGTTATATAATTTAGATGTGGTGAAAGTGCTGTTTTTTTTTTGGGATCAGAATATGTAAATTGTTATTGCATTAATTGGATGATGGTGTTGGATGTTGCAATCGTGAGTAATGAGCATTCCATAAGCATCAAGAATCTTTTGCTTTGTAATTTTTAGATTGAATACATAAAACATTGTGTCCGTGGGAGGTTATTATATGAAATTCAAATATCAAATCACTTATTTTGCAGATATTTAATGAGCTATCAATTAGGTAAAAGTAACCGTCATTTGGTGATAAAAAGTCTCAAGCTCTTGTCTCATGCATAATTAGTTGGATAGTCTAGTGGAGAATTTTTACTCGTCTTTACTTCATCTATAGTTTGCAGTCTGTTGCTTGTGAGGAGATTACCAATATATATATATTTTTTGGAGAAATACATACTTGTGAGGTCTTTGTAGGTGTGTAGATTCTTGTTTTATATTTGTTTTGTGCCTAAGGGAAGTTTCTTATCATATGCTCGGTTAACATATAGTTATGGAGACTAAATGTGATAGTTTTTTGCTGCATTTGTAGTATACTGCTTATGAAGGAATAGAATACATGTCCTCGTAGATTATTTTATAAAGAGAAACACTTTGTACCACCGGGGTCGCGGCACCTTTGCGGCCCCGTAGTGGAAAACAAGAGAAAAAACACGTGGGTCCACGTATTAATTACGCGGATCCCAAGTGTTTTCACTTGTTTTTCCACTACGGGGCCGCAAAGGTGCCGCAACCCTGGTGGTACGTAGCAGCCCTCTTTTATAAAAGCTTTGTGAAGATTGTAGAATTTGTGAAACTAATGTAGGCAAAGAAATTTATATTAGTTGCAAGGTAAGTTAATTTTATATGGATTTTGTTTCCATTCCACCTTATATGGTTTAATGGCACAAGCCTCAATCATCAAGTGTTTGACTATTTATCTTTGTGGTTTTATGCTCAAAGTACTGCCACTAGATGATTTGAGTGTTCTTTTTCTTGGCTATTATCTTTTATTTCCATGATTAGGGTGCTTGTAGTTGGTGATTAAGATTTGCTAGCATCAGGAAGAAATTGTTGATTTGTAGAAAGTGCTTTAGCGATATTTTAGTTTTTGATCTGTTCATTTTTGTCTAATGTTCATATGGAAAGTTTAATAAAAGTTGTTTTTCTGTCTGACAGATTTCTTTTCATCATTACTAATTAGTTTGTGATATGTCATGAAACAATTTGGAAAATAGAGTAAAGACATGATCAGCTGTCTCAAACAACAGGCATCTGTAGGTTTCAATTTCAACTTTTTGGCTTAAGTGGTTGTCATACTTCACAGTGCAAGCTGTGCATTATTCAAAGCAATGCTTATATACATAAAGAATATATTTAACGATTGTGAAAAAATAAAAGAAAAATATCACTTTTGGCCGATTGGATATTGTCAAAGAACTTTTGCAGATTCTTTCTTGTGCAAATGAAAGAACTTGTGTCCTATGTAGACTTTACCCCTGCTGATCGTGTGATATCCTGATTGTACTATTTGTCTCAATAATCCCTTGTTTAATTTGATATTTTATATATTGGTTTCTGCAGACTTGGTTGCTATTGCTGAACGAATGGCAACTGTTAAGCATAAGATATTGATTTTATCTGGGAAGGGTGGAGTTGGAAAAAGTACATTCTCTGCCCAGCTCTCATTTGCGTTAGCAGCAATGGACTTCCAAGTGGGTCTACTGGACATTGACATTTGTGGACCTAGCATCCCAAAAATGCTTGGCCTAGAAGGTCAAGACATTCACCAGAGCAATCTTGGGTGGTCTCCTGTCTATGTTGAATCCAACCTTGGGGTTATGTCAATAGGATTCATGCTCCCCGACTCCGATGAAGCTGTCATATGGAGGGGACCTCGCAAGAATGGGCTAATTAAGCAATTCCTGAAGGATGTGTATTGGGGAGAGATTGATTTTTTGGTGGTTGATGCACCTCCGGGGACCTCAGATGAGCACATCTCTATTGTCCAGTTCCTCCAGGCCACCGGAATAGATGGTGCAATCATCGTTACTACTCCACAGCAAGTTTCTCTTATTGATGTGCGGAAAGAAGTGAGTTTCTGCAAGAAAGTTGGAGTCCCTGTTCTTGGGGTTGTCGAGAACATGAGTGGCTTGTGCCAGGCATTATCAGATTTCAGATTCATGAGGGCAACAGAGACTGGTGAACAGCAAGATGTCACAGAGAAAGTAATTGAACATATGAGAGAGAAAGCACCCGAGATGTTAGATTTGATTGCCTGCTGTGAAGTCTTCGATCGAAGCAGTGGTGGTGCGGCAAAAATGTGTGTGGAGATGGCTGTACCTTTCCTTGGGAAGGTACCATTGGATCCACAGCTTTGCAAGGCAGCTGAAGAAGGAAGGTCTTGCTTTGCTGATCAGAAATGTGGAGGAAGCGCTTCTGCGTTGAAGAGTATCATCGATAAATTACTGGAGACGAATCAATGGAAACAAGAGATTCCCATTAATGAGTAGATGATCTTGCATTAGTGATCAACTTCTCCTTGACTCTTGACTGATCAAACTTTAATGTACTTTTTTCGAAATTTTTGTCCTTTTATTTTATTTATATTTTTGTGAGGCACTTAGTTACTGGCAGATGAGTCGCCTTCGCTGCATTTCTTTTCTGTAATTCTATTAAAATTGGCCAAGTGGTGTTTGTAATATATGAATTTATCAACATGGTCATATTTTCTCTGTAACTTCTTGTGATACAATTAACAACCACAACTTGAAGTAGCGTTTTCTTATTATATTGTATAGTAAAAGAAAATCATTGATGTATGTTTACACAAAAAAAGGAGCATTCTTAAAAGCTGATGCTTTTTATGAACAAATGATATGATTATTTGAAGATATTATGTTGAATAATAACCTCCAATTAGACACTCAGAATTCACTTATTCGTTTGTGAAGCTTGTAATAGGTTTAACATTGTTTATGCATGGATTGGCTTCTTATAATGGCTCCTAATTTGTTTCTTTTTGGGAGTTTTTCACTGGCAGGCACACAACTGTAAACATACTTATAACACACTTATCAATCTCATCACTCTTTTTACCGGAAAAGACAATACAATTGGATCAAATAATGGATAAATGTGCTATAAGTATGCTCACAGTTATGTGCCTACCAAAAAAAAACTCAATTTAATATGGGCTTAGACTTTGGAGATACTTCAATCCAGAACTTGATGGATGGTTAGACTTGCTAAAATACCTAATTATTGCAGAGTACTTTCATGTCTGCAAGCTTGAAACAGACTAGTTCCACAATGTGAAAATCCATGATCATAAGCTCTTGAGTTCCTATAAACTTCACAACTAAATAATAATACTGCAAACGAACATGGAGGATTAAAACCCAGTAAAATTAACCTAAAACTTCTCAAGTCTATCACATCTAAGGACCGGCGATAACCATTAAAACAAGGGCAAAGAAAACATCACACAATGGAATGACTCACGTCTGAAGGGTCCAGCTAACGATTAGGATCACACTGCAAAACTAGTTTCTACCTTCAAGAAATGCACAAGCTTTAATAAAAGAGTAAAACCCATGCATGGAGGTAGATTATGCTTGTAATAAGAAAATTTTATGATATAATAGACGAAACACAAGATGATTGTGAGACTTTGGCGGGACACTAATAAAGCATTATGTTCAAACATAAATAATGTATTTAAATCCCATATTTGCAGCTTCGAAATAACTGGGCATAGTCAAGAATTTATGGCAAAAAACCTCATTGTTTACATCTTCAACATCCAGACTGACTTCCTTGATTCTAAATATTTGATTCTCAAGATGTTAATAATATCATTCAGAAAATGAAAAACAAGGTCTAATCTAATGACAAAAAGCATCCAGTTACTAAAGCAAGACAAATGCTTCAGCAAAATCACAAGTCTATCATGCCATTAGGCCAGATGAAAACACCCTGCAAAACAAAGAGGAAATAAACAACTATTAATGATTACGGTCGTAAAAGTGAAAATCGTCACAATGAAATTCAAAATGCTGATGGAGACCATGGACTAAAAGACGTATCTAGCATAATGCACTTAAAAACAGAATCATAATTACAGCCTCCACAAAAGCAAGGCAGAAACTGCCATATAATCAATTATTTCATCATTTTTAAGTGGTGAGAAGAGGGTACATGATTGATCTTTTCATTCCAATAAAGACACTTTTTATAGGAATAATACAAAAGAAGCATTTTTTTTTTTTTTTTTTATAGGGATAGTGCAAATTACAGATATAACATTCACGATGACAATTGTATACATTTTCTCTACAACTCTACCTCTTTTCAAAGTCCAACAAGGTCCGGTAAATCAACTTAAAACAGTAAGGACAGCGGCTTGTGAACAAATTTGGCATGATTAAGTAGAATTACTTATGGGTACCATGGTTATATTTAATAGAGTGGATAGTGAACGATCTTGAACTTCCTACTGTTTATATGAAGCATCATCTAGTATTCAAAACATGTAAACTCGATTCACTTCAACAAAATTCAAGACAACATATCTAGCATGTGTCAACCACATGTTACATAGTAGCAACAACAGTTAAACAACTTTACAAGGCAATAAGATACCATTCATGCCTTTAGCTCATTACTAAAATTAATAAATTATAAATCACCTTTAATCAAAATACTTTGTGACCCACTGCTCTAATAGACGTTACATCAATAAATTGGTAGCAATGTTTAGAAGAGCGTGAGGCGGTTGGAGGTGGTTTGTTCTACTCAGGCAATGCGGCCGCCTCATTTTAGAAAAATGAGGTTGATGGAATGCGAAAAGGAGAAGAGAAAAATGAATGGCTTTAGGGGGCTGTGAGGCATTTGGTCGAGTGTGAGATTTGAGTGAGGTGTTGTTCGGGTGTGAGGGGCTGAACGAAAAGAGTGGGGGGTTGTGGATGGCTGCTTTAAGGGTTTATTAAATTTCTATAAATTTGGACAAATAGCTCAAAATGGTGAGTTTTGAGTCGAATGAAAAGCCCAAAACTAATGCCAAAACTTGCTATTTCAATCAAAAAAACCCAAATCTAATGGCACCGCCACAAGGCGGATCAGCCTTGAGGCTGTCGTCTCATCGTCCCAAGGCGGTGTTATTTATAAAAAGCCTCGAGACGCCAGCCTCAAGGCGGCAGAGGGCCAAAGGCAGCGTGAGTCACGCCTTGAGGCGGCTGCCTTGGCTGAGTTTTGAAACATTGATCGGCAGACCGATTGGGAAAAAGGCAAATAAATCAACATATTCTTAATGTTGACCAAATTTCCAAAAGAAAAAAATGTAAATCCTATGGTATCTTCTGTCTAATACTTCAGTTGCTTTTTCAATTAAGCTAATTGTGCTTTCATCAGTCTTCCAGTTGCAAAACTTGAATTTTAAAATTCCCTTTCATTTTGTTCAAGAACATCTGCAAAAGGATATCAGTTGCAGCTAAGAAATCATTAATCTCTTCATGACTCTCATACATTGAACATAAACTCCTTAGGAGTTCCAACCAAGCCATTTTACTGATTCAACCAGTTTAATTGATTGGTTTGACCTTCATATGACCTGATCATACTGACTACTGGCAGTTTACTTGCACCCATAAAATCTATAAAGACAACTAACTTTAACAAATAAGCTTGGTAAATTCAATATCCCTACAAAATTTCAAGGTCTAAATTATAAATTTCATGAGTTAAACATGAATTACCAGTTCATTTAACGGCCACCAGTCATGGCTGGGTTCAGTGCCAGAAGCATGTTATTTTTTCCACCAGGCAGGTATGCAACATTGGGTGACCTGGCCAGAGTAGCTGCCACCTCCCTCGATGCTTCGATCCTCCTGAGCTCAATCAATCCCATACCCGTTTTCGAAGTGGCATCAGAAATCAATTGTGCAGCCTCACTTTCACCCTCAGCCCGAATAACCGCAGCCCTCCTCTCTTGATCAGCCTTCATCACAACAAACTTAGACCTCTCCGCCTCCTGCTGCGCCACCTGCTTCTGCTCCACAGCTCTTGAGAATTCTGTTCCATATGACAAATGTGTAATGGCCACATCATCTAGGACAATGTTGAAGTCCTTTGCACGCCTAATCAATGATTCCCGGACTAGTGCCGACACACGGGGACGCTCCGTAAGGAGCTGATCCGCATTGAATTGTGCCACCACAGCCTTCATCACCTCATTACCAATTGATGGAAGCACCTTCTCATCGTACTCAAGTCCAAGGTGTTGGAAAATGTAGGGTAGCCGTGACACCTATAGAAAAACATCAATTTCATTATTGTCTAACCGAATAAAAAAAAAAGTAACTAATATACTGACTCAAGCATCTAAGCCACCATATTTGCATGAGTTAAGTTGAACAAGCATTATTTAAAGGGTTTACCTTTAGTGCATTAATGCATCGATATACCATTAAAACTTGGCCTTCACATGCCTAAAGTCACGTGAGTTGCATATGACCATGTCAAAACAAAGCCAAATTTTAATGGTGCATCAATGCATTAATGCCCTATAGAATTTTCCTTTTTTAAAATGTAAAGCAGAAATCAAATTGAAATAAATGACAATGCCATACACCAAGTAATATCGTCCATAATAAAATGAAGTCTACAATATACTACATAAGAAGAAATGGACATACTTGACCATTTATATAAATGGTTCAAACTTCACACAAAATACTAAGCTTAACAAGTTTCACTTCAAATAACAAATGTCTCAGTAATCACTAGATTTTTTATTTTCACTTTTTTTTTTTTTTTCTAAAAGTAAAAAAAAAAATTATTAGATAAGAACAATTCTCAATCTTTCAATAATTCTTAAATTCAATTTGAGAATACTTCAACAGCTATCTATCTACACTTCGACTTGCCAAAGAATCAGTCCAATCATGCCACATTTAACTAGACAGTCTATTGACGATGACAATATAATTCAATACACAGAAATCCAATAAATACAGGGATTATATGACCTTACAGCGATAAGGTATCAATAAGAATGATCATAAATTTAAAAAATAACTGTAGAATAGGGTTTGTATAACACCTCAGGACGAGAGAGGACACGGAGGGTGAGGTTGACCATCTGGAGATCTTTGGTCCCCGAGATGGAAGAGAAGGTGTGAGGACGTGTACGGATGTCAAAGATGTAGGGCTTCTGGAGCCACGGGATCAGGAAGTGGGTCCCTTCGCCGACGGTCTGGTCGATCACCCCCCGGAATCTGTCGAAGAGCACCGCTCGCTGCCCTCCGTCCACGGTGTAGAGCGACGAGTTCATCACGGTGGCGGCCGCGCCGAGGCCGAAGGCGGCTCGAGCCAGGTTGGTCAGGAACGAAACTGCGGCTTGGTTGGCCATTGTACGCGAACTGTGAGAGTGATGGTTTTCTTTGTGAAGAAGAAGGGTTTTAGCTTAGATTTAGGGTTTTAAAAAGACTTTGGTGGCGAGACAAAGTATTATAATGTGATAATAAAATGGGCCAACCCGTTTTCGACCCGGAACATTTTAAAATTAAGTTTTGGGATTTCTTAGGGAACAAGCCTGAAAATTGTATAAAAATTATATTTATTTTTATAAAAAGTGGTTATAAGCTTTTTAGGGCTTATCAAAGTGCTTTTTAAGTATTGGATTTTCGATCAATCGATCTCTTTTTTTATTTTTAACTTAAAAAAAACTTAAAATTATTTTTTAAAAAGATTAATGTGTAGAAGATATCTACTTCTTATTAAGATTTACTAGAGACAAATATATATATATATATGTTTACTAGACATAAATTCGGAGTTTGGTGAGGGGTATAACTCGAACCAATAAAGTAGATAACTAGATATTTTGAAATAGGAAAAAAAAAAAAGTGTGTGCCATTATATCAAACTGTATTAAATAAATGATAAAATTATTTTTTTATTCAATCTCATATACAAATGGTAAAATTATCTGTAAAATTATTTACAAATACGAATATACATAAATATCCACTCCATTTAAAAAATAGATAAGTACTATTATTTTTGAGACAAAGCGGAGATGGATACCTTTTTAATATCCGTTTTAGTTTTGGGGTTGGGGATGGATATCGGCTATGGATCCATTATAGATTTTAATAATTTTAAAATATTAAAAAAAAATTACTATATAATTATTAACACTAATGCAGTAATGCTAGACAATCCAAAAATTTAGTTCAAATTTCAACCCAAATGATATGACAAGTGATTTTTTCATTAACCACATCATCTCATGTTGTGTGTGGTGATGTCAACTCACTTGCCACATCATTTGGGTTAAATTTTTTTATTGTCTAGCATTACTCAATTATTAAATGAGTAACGTTAGATATCCCAAATTTTGTTCCAAATTCTGTTATAAATTATGTGGCACGTGAGGTGTCAGCATCTTATAAATCATGAGATTATATGATGACTGATATGATGTTGACATCTCACGTACCACATTATTTGTAACAGAATTTGGAACCCCTAGCATTACTCTTATTAAATTGTGAAGTTTTATGTGATTTGATTTTTTTGTTTGTTGAATTTATGTTATTTGAACTTTATTGGATATATCCATTTCTTACTTTCAGTAGAATAAAATGTACTATTACACAAATTAGTTGTATTTTTTTCTTGTAAACTGTAAAAATTTGTATTTTTTTCATCGAATACAGGTATAGATAGAGCATAGATGAATATCTCTACCTCAATTCGAGGATTGTCTGAATCCGTCCCGCTCACTTAGAAATGGGAATGAATGCGGGGATCTAGTTATATATCTCAAACGGATACGGGGATGGATATTGGGGTATCCATCCCTAATCCGATCTATTGTCATCCCTAATCCCACACCACACTAACCAAGCGATAGGACTATTTTAATCCAATAATCACGGCACTAATTTTAGTCCAATCAAATCCAATCCAATTAAATCCAATCCTATGAAAATAATTTTATCCGACAATATGAGGTTGGTTTGGTGGTTAAGCCCTTCACACTCATACTACGAGGTTGTGGTTCAAGTCTTTCCCCAACCCAAAAACCCGAATTATTGTAATCTTTCAAAATAATAATAATAACAACAATAATTTTATCTTATCCCACACACCAACCAAGCCCTAAGAGTTTGGCAATCCACATAAAAATCAAGTACTATATGCACAGTTTGGATATATACTCTCATAATTGAGATCGGTTGAGATATTTAGAGATCAGAACTACATATGTGACATGATATCTACACTCACAACTATGAGGAGCTGCTAATATTAAAAGACAAATTTCATGAACAAACTATCAACTAAATGCTTGTTGAACAGTGAGAGGACTAAGCACAGTAATAACATGATTAAATTCCAACTAAATACTTTCAGATAACTGTGTTAAATAATAAAAACATTAAAACAATGATAATTCCAACATTTTTTTTTTCATGAATCAAAATCCCCACTAGATGAGCATGAAAATTGATTCATGGTTTCAGGTGCTGCTTTCATATACATATAACCTAACCTTTTATTTTTAAATTTAGAACCACTAAAAAATACATGAGAAAAAAGATCAACAAATTATTTATTAATATATTGGAGGAAACTAAATAATTTATAAGCAAAAAGTTGAATGTCACAACCTGTATCTTGAAGGGTTTTAGCTTTTATACCATTTGCAATGTTTTTTTTAGAAGAAAAAGAATGCTTACCTGTAGCTCGAAAGGGTTTTAATTTTTATACTATTTGCAGTGTAGATAAATGAGAAGAAAAAGAATGCCTCAGAAAATAGATTTAAATATAAAAAGGGGCCAATGATTTATAAAAATATTTATGATTATAAGACGACTAAAATCGCTCGAGCAGGTTTTTTAATACAAAATTGTTGATATGCAAAATATCAATGATAATTTTTTAAAGTGTCATCTAAATATAATTATAACTTATATTATTATAAAATGAAATACATGTTTTTATATTATTATGAAATTCAAGTGGCTATCATCCAATGTAGTTTGGCAAAGACGGCAATCGTTAGGTTAATATCTCATACAGTGATAAAAAATAAAAAAAATAAAAAAATAAAAAGTGATAAATTCAACCATACAATTATTATGAATTTTTTTAAAAGAAAAATATTAAAATAATTCAAGATTTGAGGAGGGAGACACAATTCGAACCCATAGTGTAGGTGTACGAAGCTTATCATTCGATAAACTTAGGTTCCTTACAACTTTTCATCGAATATAAATAATTTATTTTTAAATTTCAACTAAATAATTTATTACAATAATTTTTTTTGACATTATTTATTAATTTAGGACTAGGTATTTTTTTTTTTTGAAAACTTTCGCTATTGGTTTGTATTATTAGTAAAACAAATATGTTTTTTTTGTTATAAAAATATTTGAATTCACAATACAATACATTCCCTCTAAATTAATATTCTTGTGACCCGCCATTGAGTATTAATTTAGAGGGTTATTAATTTGAAGGGTTTCACTTTATAAATTGTTATTTTGTTCCTCACAAATATATTAATACAAAATCACACTTAGTGTTACATTCCATTTGAAGAGTTGGCAACAGCAAGAAGGTGATTGAAGAACAATTTAAAAGATGATGGAAGAAGTAAAAAATTAATCAATCTAAAATATTATTTAAAAATTATTGTAATTATTTAATAAATGTGAGTCACGGTCACGATTTCATGAAATACAGAAATAGGAATGCCAAATATTTTATGGGTCACAAGATGAAGTTGGTTCGATGGTAAATCTCTCACACCTGCATTACGAGGTTGCAGGTTTGAGTCCTTCCCTTTAAAAAAAAAAATAAAAAAATCTCAAATTTATGTAATACCAGAGAAAAAAGAAAAAAAAAACATGGGTCCAACGGCCCAAAAACAAATTTCGGGTCTGAGGCGATCCGCTCCACAAAATTCAGTGTCCGGGTCAACCCAATGGACTGGCTCATATTTGTCTCATTTCTATCAGCTTCCTTTTGTTTGATAAACCCTAGTTCAAAAATTCCCAAGTAAAGGCTCTGGATTTCAACTTTGCAATTTCCCAATCAAGGTGACCGTTCTCTTTTTCTCTATTATCTGTTATGTAACTTCATGTGTTGGTTTTTGGCTTTTTGCTACTTTCAATTCAACTTGATTTCTATTTTCGTGTCTTGATTCAAATGTGAATGTGTGTTTTGTTTTCGATATACTGGGTTGAATTAGTATGCTGGGTCTTGCAATTTTTAAATTTTGCATACGTGTTTGGTATAGTTGTGCGATTTTAGGGTTTTACTGCTTATATTCATCGAGCATCTGCTATACTGGATTTGTAGAGATTGAAACTTTATTCTTGTTCTGATGCTTGAAAATTTAGAGTCCCATGAATACTTGTACGTGAGATTATCGTTATATTGTTGTGTGCTTTCAACACCGCGTAATGAACATGGATATATTTGATATTTTAGGATATTTTTTCTTAAGTTCATATTTTTGTTCGGAAAACTACTAGCTGTTCCACATTGCCTTCATTTGATGAGCAATTTAGACTTGGGAATTTCAGACATGAAATTTAGACATTAACAATTTTGTGTTGAAGCGAAACTAATGTAAATGCTAGGAAATGCTGTTGCACTTTTAACTTTTTATTATCTTTTGTAATTTTTTTACCCGGTTAAGGTGTTCGGGTAAATCATAAATGAGTTGTATGCACTTTTTAATGATATCTAGTTACTTAAAAATTTAAAATCCTAAAGAATTTGTAGTATTTGAAAGAAGGATGCTGGCGATATTGTTGCTGTAGTTTATTTGTGATCGACATATTCTAGGATCTTGAAGAAGCATTACAAACACATTATAGAGAGACTGATAGGTCATTCGTGCAGTTGACATGATATATATCAATTAAATTAGCATGCTTAGATTTTGATGTTTCATATATTGTCATCTATAGTGGAAAACAAGTGTTGTTGACATTCTTTAAGAGCTGGATGAATGAACTGTAAGAATTGATCACCACAGCCTCTAGGTTTTTAATTGAACTTTGAAGATTGTTGGTTATTGGAGGCAATTGAAGTTCATCGTTGGTGAATAAGCTGATTTTCCTTCTTAAGAAGATTATGGGTCTAGAATTAGCACAGATAATAACTTGTTCATTTAGCTTTCAAGCAGAGATTTTGAAGCGTTGTTTAATGGGTTTTGTGAGGAAAACATGTGCGAGTTGGATTAACGCTTAGCAGTTTCTTCAAAAAACCATAGATTTAAAACTCAATTTGAGGCGGCCACCTCTCCCGCTCTTGACGAAATCGCTCCGGAAAAGGCCGCCTCCGTTGCATGAGACGACCACCTATTAGTCGGCCGAGTTGAGGCATATTCATTTTTTATTATTAAAAAAAAAAAAAAAAAAAAAAAAAAACACCGCAAAATGCAGCGTTTTGTAAAAAACCCTATTCTTTTACTCTACAACGCATGATCTTCTCTTCTTCAAGTCTTCAACTTCAGCTGCGACACCTTCCTTTCTCTCCGGCGACCTCTTCTCTTCTCTTCGGCAACATCTTCGGTGGTATCTCTTCCAACTTCCTCACGTAGGCCTTCCCACCTCACACCGCCTTCCGAGTTTTAAAACCTGTGAGAAAACTATAATTGAAGTTAATCCTTGTAAATTTTATTGCTGAATATAATATGTTTCTGAGAAAACCTTCCTTCTCGCTGAATGTTTTTTCTCTTGGAAAAGACTTGTTGCTTCAGACAAACTCACTACTGATTGGTTTAACTTTTACTAGAATATTATTTTTGATAAACCTGATGTTTGTATTAAGTAGAATATTTTTAAACTAGGAATTTGGATAAGATAAGTGTCTAATTGCACACACAAATTAGCTTTAAAAATGGCAACCAGATAGGGAATCGCAATTCTTTTGTTGACTTCTGAGTTCTGAAAGAAAGATAGACTCTATCGGTGATTACAATGGAGCAGCTAGGAACTTATCTTTGATAATTTTGATGAAGTAGCAATTCCGAATGAAATGGTTTGAGAGTCTGATCTTTTTAGAACAGCCACTTAGGTAATTCTCATTGTTATTTTTTCTTTTGTTCACCAGCTTTTGTTTCATGGATGAGCCGTGTCCATTCTGATTTTTAACACAAACTCTTTAGGAATCCTTTTCAAGGAAATGTTGAAGTTACATATGGAATGGAATGTCCATGAATGGTGCAGGCCACTGAGGTTGGAAATTAGATTCCCTTAAAACTCAATGTTAGAAGAATAAATTTTCTAAGCTCAATCATAAGTTCATAACACTTGGGAGTTGGGACAGAAAGTAGAGGGATTCAGATTTAGTCAAGTCACATGAAATGGAGTACATAAAGTATGTTTGACAATTTGTTTTCTTAACTTGATTCTGCATTTTAATGATTAACACTGATGTTGCAGGATAAAGTTATGGCAGTGAATCAAATCAGATCATTGAGAAGCTTAATTTTTTCAAAGGAGACAGTTAGGGATGTGGGCCAACGATCATTTGCTACTGGGGCT
The DNA here is from genome assembly GCA_954870605.1 of Acer campestre. Taxonomy (NCBI): domain Eukaryota; kingdom Viridiplantae; phylum Streptophyta; class Magnoliopsida; order Sapindales; family Sapindaceae; genus Acer; species Acer campestre. The sequence continues at coordinate 9,751,799 of OX940803.1, read as the reverse complement.
GGTAAAGCAAAGAAGGGTGGTAAAGGAGGTGCAGCCAGTGATGCACCAAAAGCATCATCTTTGACCAAAGAAGCCAAGTCTACAACAGTGGTAGGTGCCAATATTCTTAAGGATGGAGCAGATCCAAAGGTCTTGCCAGATTCTGAATACCCCGACTGGCTGTGGCATCTGCTTGACAAACGTCCACCGCTTAGTGAACTAAGAAGGAAGAACATTGAGACTCTCCCTTATGAAGATTTAAGACGCTTTGTTAAGCTGGACAACCGAGCAAGGATTAAGGAGAACAATTCTCTCAAGGCCAAAAACTAACATAAAGAAGAACACAAATCGTGGGAGACATCATTTCTTTGTCAACTGTTATGCATCTTTTCTTCTGGGATACCTTCAGGTGATTGACTTGCATGGTATGTAATCATGAAGCGGAATTAAAGGAGAGAAGTGATGATTTAACGTATCTCTGTAGCTCAAATCACTTATATTTTTTTTTATTTTTTTTTCCTTCTTTACCGTTTCTTTTCCTTAGAACTTCATATGTTGTTTAGAAGAATATAATCTACTATGTTAAATGGTGAAAATAATTTGATTTTTCCCCCTTGCTCCATTAGCACAGCCATTATATCTTATTCTACTTATCTACTTAACATTTTAGAGTTGTTTCTGTCAAAATTATTGTGTATGCATATTACACTACAGTGATAATACTTAGATTTGGTTTATACTATTTTCCCATCATACGATTTATCTTCAACAGCAGTCAGGATAGTTTGATAGTCCATAGTTTCAGGGTAGCAAGGAGAATGCCTTGCTCTTAGACATTGAAATTTTAAGTAATTTTGCTTGTCATATTGACCTTTTTTGTGTTTTATCTAGTCACTTGTATTTTCTTCAGAAAATGGGAAATATTAGTTTGGTATCAAGAGTAGTCCCCTCTAAAATGTCATAAATATACGAAGGGACACTGTTGCTTCATACGGGATTAAAAGGTTCATTGCATTATTCAGTTTGGTCCAAAGTTTTGTCAATGGCATTGAACATCATAGGTGGAGGCAACCTACTCTTGTCCCCATTACCCTACATAATAGTGGTGGGGTTCCAAGGCCTTCTTTTTCTCATTTTAATTTTTCTAAGAGATTCATATCATGCTTTTACCCTTTTCATTCATGAATATCATCAATTAGGTGGCCCTTCTGTTGTCATGAACAGATTCATTGATTCATGGCTCCAATGTGGTATGATATCTTCTCAATCAAGACCGGATTGGTATCATGATCTTGATTATCTTTTGATGCTTATCATTAAGTGGTCCAAGGCATTTTGATGCTAGATGGTGATTCAACCAAGCATAGAATGATTGCATGAATCAATCATAGTGCTGCTGCAGTGGATTGGGATCGGGATCGGGATCGGGATCTGGCTAGATAGTGTGTTACAACTTACAATGGATTGGAGATTGTCATGCCTTTGTTTATATGCCCATGTGAAGAAGATGAGGCTTCATATCTTCTATTAAAGTAAAGAAAGAGACCAATGGAAGAAAAATGAAGAGATGAGATGAAAAGTAAGGAGGCAGGAAAAGGAAAGTGATGCAAACAGGGTACTGAAATTGGACACCCCATGCATTATTGCTGTTAAAAAAATAAAGCAGAGGTTACCCACCATCTGTACAGCCTTTTGAATGCCACACTCAAAAAAAAAGTTAAAGCTGGCCATTCACATGGCCCTTCTTCTCTTTTTTTAATTTGTGTCTTCCAACTTCCAAGTTGCAAAACCTATGTGAATGTGGCTCTGTCCCCCCAACCAAAGCTTTGAAAGATCCAATCCAATCCACCACTGCTCACCAAACTAAGTGCATGATCCGAATATCTACCTCCATAACGGGAAGAAAACTCTCCGCACAAACTTGTAAAATGTGCATGTTGAGTCTCGAACCCCCCACCACTAACGCGAAAGAGGAGTTGCACACTGCCGAGCTAATAATGTGATGCACCAGCAAAATGAACCCTAATTTATTTTTTAATAAATTGAAGAGCCTTAAAGAAGTAGATGGAAAGGGTAGGGTTACATTGTTACAACACCAACTAGTTGATAATGTTAATTAATCAATCAATCAAACAAATTTAAGTTTCTGTGGCTTGATCTGATCATAGGGCCAAGGTAAGAATCTTAAGACCAAATCTTGCAAGATTAACACATGAATGGTAGGTGCCCTCAGAGATGTAGCTCAGTTGGTAGATGGACGAGCTTGGAGTTTAGGTAAATGATTCCCAAGTTAACGGTTTAAATCCTACCGATGGTAAAAAAACTTTAAAAAATACCTGGTCCAGATACGTGGATAAATAGATATTATAAAATAAAATTTAAAAAAAAAACAAAAAAAAAACATGAAATTGTAGGTGGGTGTGATTTGAGAAAGCATTTAATGGTTTGAAAATATGGTCAGATAATAGAAGGTAAGTTGTACAAGCCACCGGCCATTCCAATTTTCAATATTTAGACCAAATTCTTTAAAACAAATGATTAAAAAATAGAAGTTAATTAGGCCTGAATTAGACTTGATAATAGTTTTAGAAACGTATACTAATATACATATATACGGTGGTTCTTTAGTAAGGACATCTTGAAATTATAAGTTAAGGACGTCTAGGTGGTTCTCTGGTAAAGGACGTCCTGAAATTATAAGTTAAAAACGTCTAACTACAACCATACATTCATATTGGGTGAAGGTATTTGTTAATATGGGACTATGGGCCCATTATGAATGTGGGACTGTGGTTAGACATCTAGAAATTATAAATTCAAAACGGTCCTGATTAGAGAAGAATTCTACGTGTATATTTATAGTATTCTTCTGATGCACTCCGAGGCATCATTTAGCAGATCACAGAGCCCTTGACTGGATCAAATCCACCACGTGTGAGTCTTGTTTAGAGTAATTACTAATTAACAATCTAATGACTAAATTAATTATATAGATACCAGAAGTTCCAGAGTAATAACTTTAAAAGATTTTCCATCTCTTGTGCTATCTTCCTCCTACTGTTTAAGCTTGCTGCCTCTATCATCACACCAAACAAAAGTTGTAAAAGCTTCTCTATTTCTCTCTTTATCCACCCCCCATCTATCACCATCATTATTTTGTACATCTCCAACACCGCTATCAAAGCTTAAAAGGAATCTTTACCTTATTATATATGTTTTTTTAATTAATTAATTAATTATTATTATTATTTAATATTTATAATGAATTCCATTATTATTTTTTTCTTCCACCATATGGAAAACACCATAATATGCTAAAACCAATCTTTGTTCTCTTCCTGTCTTCTTCTTGAATCAGATTGATTTTTGGCTTTATAAAAAACTATTTTCTTCTACTCAAGCTCTTTTCTGATAAAGGGCATGCCACCTTTTTTCTGGGTTTACTTTGTGTGAGTAATGATTGCTCTTTCTTCTACCTATATCATCTACCATCTAGTTGATATTATTTATATTTCCACTCACTTCTTGGTAATCAACACTGTGGAGTATTCTTGATTTTTATTTTTTCTGTTGATCTTCAATTTCTTTGTCAGATTTTTAATGGGATTGTTTCAGGTAGTTCAACTGCTTCCATTAATGTGAAGGAGAATATCTTCATTTGTCTTCTTGGGTAAACTTCCCATATGGCCAAACACATATTCTTCTTAAAAAGTTTGGATCTTGCATGTCTTTGTTAGTTCATCATTTTTCTGCCTGCTAAAAAAATTTTGGTTTTCAGCTCTACTTGTCAAAAGCTATATTTTTGAACCTGCTTTATGCTTTAGATTTCAACAGGTTCTTTCTTATATTTCTTTAATTTGAGTTGGGGTTTTTCTTATTTTCCTAGTATTCTACAGTTGCATATTTGTTTTGTAGTCTCTCTGGCAGTTTCTGTGTCTTGAATTAGTAACTGTACTATTGTCTTGTTGTTTGTACTAGATTGTTATTGTGTGTCTCATTTTGGATCAACTTCCCCTGAAATTTGTGTTGTCTTTCTAGTCAAATTAAATCCCATTAGTGTCAATTTTATAATCATAAGATGCCTCCAACATATTTCCCTCTTCGTTGGGAGAGTACTGGAGATCAATGGTGGTATGCTTCACCTATTGATTGGGCAGCTGCTAATGGTCACTATGACTTAGTCAGGGAGCTTCTTCGCATTGACGGCAACCACCTTATTAAACTAACCTCTCTCAGGCGAATTCGCCGCCTTGAGACTGTATGGGATGATGAAGAACAGTATGATGATGTTGCCAAATGCCGCTCTAAGGTTGCACGAAAACTGTTTCTTGAATGCAAATCAAAGGGTGGAAAGAATTCTCTCATTGGAGCTGGCTATGGTGGATGGCTTATATACACTGCTGCCTCTGCCGGAGACTTGAGTTTCGTTCAACAACTTCTTCAAAGGAACCCACTTCTTGTTTTCGGAGAAGGAGAATACGGTGTGACTGATATACTTTATGCTGCAGCCAGAAGTAAAAACTGTGAGGTCTTCAGGCTTGTGTATGACTTTGCATTATCACCAAGGTTCTTGGCATCGAAAGGTGGAGAGTTTGAGGAGCACATTGGAGATATCCCTTCTGTGTACAAGTTAGAGATGATGAATAGAGCTGTTCATGCTGCTGCTAGAGGAGGAAATTTGAAGATTTTGAAGGAGCTTCTTGATAATTGCACAACAGATGTTTTGGCTTACAGAGACAAGCAAGGCGCAACGATCTTACATGCAGCTGCTGGCAGAGGCCAGGTTGAGGTAAGCCTCCATTTAGCCTTTGCTTTTGTTCCTGTCTCGTGTTTTTAGTTTTTGGTTGAACAAAGTGTGTATTTTACCTCCTATAGATTAGATTTTGATTACACTGTTCACATGTTTCATTACAGTTGATTTCTCTTAGGTTAAGCATAGGAATTTCTCTTAGGTTAAACATCGAAATCAAGCAGACAGTGATGAGACCTTGCCACCAATTTGGTCCCAATCAATATTTTTTAGATTCTTAAAAACTTTTTAATGCGACCTTCAATAAAAATGGGACCTTCAAATGTTAAATCTGCTTTACGCTTAATCTCACAGAAATAATTCCTTGATTGGAGGTGATTCATGTACAAGTTAGAATCTACAAAATTCAGATTATATGCTTTTAGTAAGAGTAATGCTAGACAACCCAAAAATCACTTGCCACATCATTTGGGTTGAAATTTGAGCTAAATTTTTGGGTTGTCTAGCATTAGTGTTTTAGTAATGTTCTTGATGTAGAACATAATAATCGTTCATCTACATTTATCGCGATAAGCATTATTGTTATTCTTGCAGGTAGTGAAAGATCTTATAGGATCCTATGATATCACCAACTCCACGGACCATCAAGGCAACACAGCATTGCATGTTGCAGCCTACCGGGGACAACCAGCGGCAGTTGAAGCTTTGATTCTTGCAAATCCATCGATGATCTCTTTAAAGAACAATGCTGGAGAGACTTTTCTCCATGCAACAGTATCCGGTTTCCAAACTCCTGCTTTTAGAAGATTGGACCGACAGGTTAAGCTTATGAAGCTGTTGGCATCAGGGAAAATCTTGAACATGGAAGACATCATCAATACCAAAAATAACGACGGAAGAACTGCTCTTCACATGGCCATCATTGGGAATGTTCATCTTGAGCTAGTGCAACTCTTGATGTCAGCTCCATCGATCAATGTAAACGTCCGTGATAATGAAGGCATGACTACACTTGATCTTCTGAAGCAACGGCCACATTCTGCCTCATCGGATATATTGATTAGGCATCTGATTTCAGCTGGTGGAATATTTGGTTCTCAGGATTATACTTCGCGAAGAGCCATCGCCACCCATTTAAAGATGCAAGGGAATGGAAGCAGTCCTGGAACTTCATTTAGAATCTCTGACACAGAAATATTCTTGTATACAGGCATTGATATTCCATCAGACGCCAATGCTGATCCGTGCAGTGCAGGAAGGAGCTCATCTTCAACAGAACTGAATCAATTCGATTCAACCAACGAGAACCAAACCTCATCAGTTGATAAAAAACAAGGTTCTGTAAATGTAGCTGCACAAAGACTGAAAAGGGTTTTCCACTGGCACAGACAGAAAGAGAAAAAAACCGAAAGGCACAAGAAATCAGTAGATGAGGATTCATTGGAATCATGTAAGAAAGGGAACACTTCAGATGGAACCTCAACACCAACCCCACTTCGACAGAGGTTTTCAAAGCCCTTACCACTTCCAAATAACAAACGTACACTTTCTGTGAGGAGTACTCAATCAAGTCCAACCGCGAAGAAGAAGTTAGCTTCAGGACTAGTGCATGGTGTTATGCAGGCCATGCCACAGCGAACAGTTCCAGGTCGATCGCGTTCAAGTTCATTCTCAAAATCATCATCCATTTCATCTCCTAGTTCATTGGATAAACAAAAGGGTATCTTCATCGACAATGATGTCGCTGGACCATCTTGCTCCAATCAACTATTTGATGATGATGGTGCATCAAATATAATCGGGAAACATGGGTCTAAGAGGTTGGGGAGCCAGTACTTCTGTTTTGGTGGATCAGGCCATTCTGTGAAAACCCCGGTTATCAGGCAGCGACAAAACCAGAATACCAATCCTTCTGTTATCTCGGTGGCTTGAGAATGTGAACCATGATCATGCTAACATAGAGAAGAGGCTCATCAGGTTCTGTAGTAGATCCCTACTTGGTTTAATATTTGAAGTTTTATGTAATTTTATTTTTTTTAATAGTTCACTGTCTGTGCAAAATAACATTCCAAGTTGTACTTGAACCAAACTAGAGAGATGTAATATTACTAGTAGTCAGCAATTATGCATGCTTCTGCTAACCTCTGGTTAGTCTAAGAGATGGGGAGATAGGAAAAATAAAAGCGCTGTTGGTTGATTAAATTGGCTCTTCATCTTGTAGATAATGCAAAGGGTCATGGCCTATATCATCTTCAATGTAAAATCAAAGGAAACTCATGTATTGATGCTGTTAGACAATGTTCAGGCACAAGGCAACCTCTTATGTTTTCAAAGAAAAACCATCTCAGTTTTTTCTTTGGAATTACATTGATCTTTGGTTGAATTATATTGAACCGATTATTGGTTTTCGTGAATCAAATTATATAGTTAAAGATTTTAAAATTAAATTGTAGTGTAGTTACAATTGGGACCAGGATCCTCTCTTTTCCTCACCTCATCCTCATATTTTCCTCACCTTTTCCTCACATGTGATTGGTTGGTAATAAAGTGTCAATCATATCTTAACCATTTATTCATTCATTCATTACAATACTTATGTATCATAAGATTAAGTGAACTGAGAATGAGGTGAGGATCCTTGTCCTTACAATTGTAGGGAAAGGGAAATATGAACTTGAAATCTCCAACGTTACTTGAAAAGTGTAGTTACAATTATGCTATATATATATATATACACACACACACCCTTGTGGGTTGTGACCACAATTCTCCATGATTTTTTGAATTGATCAAATTATGACATTAAAGATGAATCGATTCTTAATATGAACACCTGTTAATATGAGCGGCCCATTTTCTTGTGGCCCATGGACTGTAAGCAGTTCTGGGTCACTTGCGACTTTGAGAAGGGTGATGATATTTACACCCTTTAAAAACTGTATGTACACCCCAATTTAGTATATTTTTAAAAATCCAATATTATCCTTAAGTAAAATTACCTAAAAGGACTAAATAGTTTGTAAGTACACATAATAATTATTAATTGGTTTTATATCATCCTCTGTAAAAAAAAATAAAAAAAAAATAAAATAAATAAAAAAAGGAAGTTTACCTATTAATTGTTTGATATGATAATAAAAATATTTAAAATATTTTAGGGGTATACTTACGAAGAGGAAATAGGGGTATATAGCACTTTTTCAAAATGTATTTGTATAACTACAACCACTTTAATAACTCATGTTTTAATAGCACCAAAAATGGAATTTGGACAAAAATACCCCTCAGCTTCTTTTCTTTTCTCTTTTCTGTCCTTCATCTTCTTTCTTCTTCTTTTTCCCCAAACCTCCATTGATGGAGCTTCAATGAAGGTGTCACCGTCGACCGGTGAGTTGATGGACAAAACCACCGGCAAAACGTCCGTCGTGCGCCACCGATTGTAACGGAAGTATCCATTTTCAATTTCGAGCTGTATGGAGAGAGAAACGAAGCCAAACCCGAATAGTTTTCGAACCTTCATCGTCAGATCTGCGACGATCCGTCACGAATCTGACGAAACCGATGGCACCAATGAACTCGACGTCGTCCAATCTTCCAGATCCGACTATCTCCGAAGTCAACCGGCGTCGTCGTCGGCACTATCACCATTGATGGAGGTCGAACAGAATAAGTCTCGAACAAACTGGGATTAAGTCTCGAAACGCAACAATAAGTCTCGAAAATGTCACAATAAGTCTCGAATTTTCGAGAAAAAAAAAAAAAAAAAAAGCAAAGGAAAATAGTAAGTGGGGGTATTTTGGTCTCATCACCTATTTTGGTGCTATTAAAACATGACTTATTAATGTGGTGCTATTTGCACAAACCCTCCCCCCAAAAAGTACTATTTAATTTTTGAACCCTACTTACGAAAGGGATGTATATATAGTTTTTTAAAAGTGTCAATATCGTTACTCTTTTTGAAAACTATGGCCCATCACGACTCATGGCACGGTATGGTCCAACTCGGTATTGGGCCATGCGGTCTGAAATCTTTTAAGATTTTAATTTAAAATAAAGAATAAAAATTGACTTTTCTCATCTATATAATTAAAAAAAAAAAATTAACCGTATCGTGTCGTATAGAAATCGTATTAGATTGTGTTGTGCGCGTTCCGGTCTGACCTCTAGTTTACACCTCTCTATTCTTTCCTTGACTAAAAAATAATAGGTAGATGTCGTGCAAGTGTTAGCTACTCAGCTTCCATGCAACAAATTCTCTTGAAAACGATGGAGATATTTCTTGCTCATTCTACCTCCTTACACTTGTTTCCTTACATTTTGTTTTTACTTTGTTTTGTTCATAAAAAAAATATCATAATTGTGGCATCAGGGTGACTTTAATTATATATTAAATAAAATATCCGAATATGATGTCAGAAGATATTATTAATAGAAGAAAATTTTGATAAAATGTGTCCAATAAATTAAATAAAAGACACAACCAGTTGAAAATTGAAATTTATATTATTCCTAGTTAACATCATACGAGGTACAATCCAAGCACTGTCTTCCATAGTAACCAGTCAATTCAGAGAGTACGAAACTTAATAAAATTCTCATCGATAGTCAAATATTACAAAACACACAAATTTATTTCATCTACTACTCCATGGATAACAACATTTGACATTAAGGTAAAACACAACCCACTTATACATTTATATTTTATAATTTCTTGGATGGTGTTGAATGAATGATAGTAATTGGCTGCATGCATTGTGGATTTATGGGCGCGGTTTCGTTTAGCTAGTTTTAATTTCTTTGTGTTTATTAAAAAGACTACTGTAATATGTATCCACAAGTTTTGAATTCCTTTTATTGCATGCCCCATCGAAATCAAGGGGCATTTAAGAAATTTTCAAGGTCCTTTCTCTTTCAATTCCCGACAACCAAAAGTGAACACAAACCTGCAAAATATCGAAGATATATAAACATTTTAGCTGATTTTAAAATATATACAAACTATAAAAGGTCAATTTTGGGTGAAGCAAGGTGGAAAGTGGAAACCCCTACTCCCCTAGCTGTAAATATGATAAAAAAAAATCCACCAAAATTTCAAAAAAGCTAATATTGATGATGGCACATAGTATGTACGTTGACTTCAACTTCTTGTGTTTGTTTTTTAGTCAAGTCTTCGTTCAACTTATTTTGCACTCAATTTTGAAAAATAATAGCAACAACTTGGAAGTCTCCACTAGCAAGATGAGCCCCGCACTCCACATCTTTGATCTTTCAGTGTAAACACAGCTTTTATGATTAGGACCTTTTGAATTTTGGCCACTATTCCATCAAATAAATAATATATATATATATATTTGTGTGCTATGAATTATGATAGCTAGCTTTCTCAAATTCATATTACAGACCAGCAACTTTGCATTTAAAAAACGGCCGGATTCTAATAAGTGAGTTTCCAAGGGGTTAATTTTATCCAAAAATATATTAAGTAAAGAGAGTCAACCTTCTCGTCAAGGAAGAGCTTTTTGTGCTTTCTAAATTTGAAAATCAAATTTGGGTAGCTAGAGTTTCAAAAAGATAGACGGCAGTGGGCAGCACCAGGAATATATAGAGTTTTCAACTTCCAACTTGTATAATACTATAATATACAAAATACAAAATGAAATTGAAAATCTCTCCTGTTAATCATCGATCACTATCAAACATCCTCGGACTTTTACCGATTGGTACTCATCCGTATTAATTGTACGTTGAAACTTCAAAAAATTTAGACATTATGGTGCTCTTTTTATTTTTTGAAATCTAACGTCAATTCGATCTGCAGTCTACCGGAACCTAACGTTATTTATAATACCAACACTTTAAAGCCTCCAACCATCTGGCTACTCTAGTCTTGGTATATATATTATAATACCAGGAATATTCATAATCACCAATGATTCTCTTATTTTTACTCGTTTTAATTTCCTTTGAAAGTATATATGCTTGAGTAGAATTAAAGAGGAATCCGATTACTTAATTTGGTCGATCTGTAGTCTACCGGAACCTAACGTTATTTATAATACCAACACTTTAAAGTCTCCAACCATCTGGCTACTCTAGTCTTGGTATATATATTATAATACCAGGAATATTCATAATCACCAATGATTCTCTTATTTTTACTCGTTTTAATTTCCTTTGAAAGTATATATGCTTGAGTAGAATTAAAGAGGAATCCGATTACTTAATTTGGTCGATCTGCAGTCTACCGGAACCTAACGTTATTTATAATACCAACACTTTAAAGTCTCCAACCAACTGGCTACTCTAGTCTTGGTATATATATTATAATACCAGGAATATTCATAATCACCAATGATTCTCTTATTTTTACTCGTTTTAATTTCCTTTGAAAGTATATATGCTTGAGTAGAATTAAAGAGGAATCCGATTACTTAATTTGGTCGATCTGCAGTCTACCGGAACCTAACGTTATTTATAATACCAACACTTTAAAGTCTCCAACCATCTGGCTATACTCTAGTCTTGGTATATATATTATAATACCAGGAATATTCATAATCACCAATGATTCTCTTATTTTTACTCGTTTTAATTTCCTTTGAAAGTATATATGCTTGAGTAGAATTAAAGAGGAATCCGATTACTTAATTTGGTCGATCTGCAGTCTACCGGAACCTAACGTTATTTATAATACCAACACTTTAAAGTCTCCAACCATCTGGCTACTCTAGTCTTGGTATATATATTATAATACCAGGAATATTCATAATCACCAATGATTCTCTTATTTTTACTCGTTTTAATTTCCTTTGAAAGTATATATGCTTGAGTAGAATTAAAGAGGAATCCGATTACTTAATTTGGTCGATCTGCAGTCTACCGGAACCTAACGTTATTTATAATACCAACACTTTAAAGTCTCCAACCATCTGGCTACTCTAGTCTTGGTATATATATTATAATACCAGGAATATTCATAATCACCAATGATTCTCTTATTTTTACTCGTTTTAATTTCCTTTGAAAGTATATATGCTTGAGTAGAATTAAAGAGGAATCCGATTACTTAATTTGGTGGTCCAATTGAAATGATGATGCCACTCTTTTCTTTTTCTTCTTTCTTTTTGAAATATTTTAATTATTTTTTTGTTCAAAAAAAAAAAAAAGAAATATTTTAATTATTTTTCATTTAATTTATATTAAATAAAAAATTAATGTTTAATATTTTAAATTCTTTCTTTGTATGTAATTATTATTTAATAAAAAATTTCTTACTTTTTTTTATTGAAGAATTACACTATTACATAAATTCATGGTTTTTTGGGGAGGGGGAAGGACTCGAACCCGTAACCTCGTGGTGCAAGTGTGAGGGGTTTTACCACTGGTCCAACATCATCTTGTTAAAAAAAAAATTAAAAAATAATAATAATAATAATAATAATAAAAATAAAAAAATAAACTGACTTAGTTGATAATTATTTGGGATAAATTATTGTCAATTTTTGATATTTTTCGGTTAACCTACATGATGCGTTTTTATTTTTAGAATACCATTTCCTTATATGCTACCAAATGGGTGTTTTCGGATTTCAAAACAGAAACCAAAAACACTATTTTAGTTTTTTATTTTTTTTAAAACGCTTATAGGACGCACCCTAAAATGTCTCCTTAGTTTCACTTTTGGTACATATGTTGAAACATTTTACATTTTTTTTTTTTTTTTTTTTTTTTTTTTTTAAAGGTGGATTAGGGTACTTCCGGCACTAGACGATATTAGGCTCTACAAACATGGTCCGAAATGAAACTCTCGCTTAAAGGGAGTGGTCTACCCACTTAACGGTTTAACGGGCAAATGCATGTGTGCTGTGTGCATATATTTAGAAATACCAGCATTTAAACTATAGTGTTGGAGATTCATTTTAAAGTCTTCAACCATCGATACAATGGAACTTTGGTCACATTTTGTTCACATCGTTGGTAATATATAATATATGTGAACATGAATTTCCAGGAAAACATATAAATCAGTCATTTTAATGGAAAATAGTAATGATTTTAAAGTCTTCAACCATCCATCGATGCAATGGAACCTTGGTCACATATTGTTCATATAGTTGGTAATATACAATATATGTGAACATGAATTAAACACGTAAATCAGTCATTTTCATGGAAAATAGTAATGTTTATGGAGGAAATGATCAGTACACCATTTCTGTCTCCATCAAGTATATTGACTATCTCATAATCCAAAAGCTACAAAACAAAGGAAACCAATATTTGTCCAAAAGCAATGCTGTTCTTTTTTATTTTTTCTAACCCAAAAAACACAGCAACTCAGCTCATACATTAAATAATTCTTGTAAACGTTTGCGAAGTTTCAAGCAAATTTCTGTCCTACAATTTAAATCACATAACTTTACGTAAGTTGTACAAAACATTGTTTTCAATTAAAAACAGTTTATTATTTCCCAGTCTTATTTTTCTTTTATGCAGTTGCTGTCGGTTCATGCGGCGGTCAACACGGCATGCACATGGTAAGCAGAAGAAAATTCTTAATCTTGAGATGATTTGCTAAGTAATTTGAGAGATAAACTAATCAAGTTTATAATTTTGAATTGTTTGTTTGCAACTCAAAGAAGAAAGACAACTAGAGATCGAAGAGTTGAAGTATTGAACATTGGATGGATGGATTATGAGATTCAGATTATGAAAGCATTCAAGTCAACATATATGAATTTTGGTAAAACAAGCCCTGGTTGTCACATGTGTGAATGTGTAATGCCTGCCCTGGTTGTTTCCACATGTCGCATGTTTTCAACTAATCAATTTAACAGGTCGGCTGTACTACTCTTCATTCACTTAATTATATATATTATTTCGTACCTGAAAATCTGAAATGATTCACCATAAATCCAATTTGTTAATTATGGCGAAAAATCCTGATATCTACAGCAAGATTAATATACTGATGGAGGTCAATGGCCAAGTTTCTAAGAAAATGTAAAGGAAACGTATTCCTATTTATTTATTTATTAAAATATAGAGGAAATGTAGCATCCGATTTTAAGAGCAATTAATGGAAGTAAAAATGTAAAATAGTAAAATAATTGCCACCATTTCCCCATAACATCCGTTGTACCACTTCAAAATCCTTTGTCTCTATCAACTTCTTTTTTTTTAAATTGGAGTCCTTATAAATAATTATTTACAAGTTAGCATTAAACAATTGGCTACTCAAAGAATCAAAAATAATTAATAGTATGAATGATGATCAGATTCCAAATGATTCTGACTAAGCCATCCCCGTATGCCACCTTTGCAATATGACATTATATAATTGAGGTGACTTTTAAAAAAAAAACTGTCAAGCTTTTTTTTTTTTTGGACGTCCTCTTCTTACAAAACTGTCAAGCTTATTTTTTAAGGACAAGTGTCCTTATTAATTAATTAAAAAGTGTGTAATTAACTAATTATATTATAAACATGCTTCTTAATTATCTAAGAACACGGCATGTGTCAAATGAAGTAACTTGTGATTCTACAAGGGATTAGCAATTTCCAATTTAAAATAAAATTGATAATTATAAATTATACACGAAAACACAAGATTCTGAAAAGAAAAAAAAAATAGTGTTCATATAACAAAATAAAATCTAAAGAAGTCGATGAACAGAGAGTTAGCGGGCGGCAATGCAAAGTAGTATCAGGTTTTTATTTATTTATTTATTTATTTTAATTTTATTTTTTAATACATGATGGTGATATTATATAATTTAAAAAATTAGTTTGAAAATTAATTCAAATAATATGATAAATAAAATGTTATATAAATTATGAAATGGTATAGTAAATAACATAGTCAAATTAAACAAATCACTTATTCAACATAAATAAGAGTGCATAAATAATTAAATACATAGGTTAGATTCCCACAATTGAGATTTTCGACACTAAATTATATTTGTTATGGTTGAAGATAAGTTGCCGTTGTATATATATATACAGATTTTCTATTATTAGTTCGTCTTAACAATGAATATATCAGAACGAAGAATATGGACCAATGGATTTACATACCCTATATACAGAAAGAAAAAAAAAAAAAAAAAAAAAAAAAAAAAAAAAAAAAAATCACGAAAATTCAAAAGTGGTTTGGAAGCATTGGATTCTTTAGTCATTCATCGTACATTATCATCATTATGGCATCATCTTATATGCATCATCTTATATGATTCTATAGTCAGCACCACCATGGCTGCATTTCTAGAATCGTCAAAACCTTTATCAAATACAACATTAATTATATAGCACTGCTTTGGGCCATTTGGATGACTTGACATTTCATAATTTTCATTTTACAAGTAATCAGATTTTTTTTTTTTTTTTTTTTTTTCTTGACTGAAATTAGATTTTTATGTTTGTCACGGTTTAAAATTCTAAACCTATGTAATTTTGTTTTATTTAATTTGAAACATTAAATATCCCTTTAATGGGGTAACATTTTGATAATTAAATATATTAAGGGTTGTTTTTGCAATAATAATAATAATTAAAATTTGAATAAAAACAAAACTTTTACTTGACTTTGTGCCCTTATAAGAACTAGGAAGACCTTTAAATTAAAAAGTAAACAATGTTTTATTTAACCATTATATGCATGGTAAAATTTGTAATTAAGAAAATTCTAAGTCTCATATCATAAACGACTTCAATTTTTATTTCCCTTATATTATGATGAATTCATGGTAATCAAATAACAGCGTGTTTTTTTAAAACTAACATCAAACGGTTCATAAGTCTATTGGGATTTACAGAAATCAAATACAATATGCACCATCATCACTATTGTAGAAAGTGGAAGTAGAGGTGAACTGTTTTTTTCCCCAGTAATATCATGATTTTTATAAGTTATGGTGGTGGATAGATCGTGGCCACCCACTATTAACAGAACCTTAATTACTTTTTATTCTTGCCAAAAGAAATTCATACTTTTCTCACTGAATAAGAATTTTTATTTTTATTTTTATGTTAAATTTTTACAAAATCGGTTTTGTATTTGCAATGTTTGTTAAAATTTTCATTTTAGTTTTCATTACTTTTTTTATATCTAAAATAATATTTTTATTTTTACAACATTTTTTGTTCAATATAAGAATATTTATTATATTTTCAATAATTTTATCATGAAAAATAAATAATTATTTAATACATACAAATTTAAAATATTTAAAATTTCAAATCATTTTTATTCATTATTTAACTTTTTAATGTTAATATTATAATTTTTCATTTTTATAAAATTCAATTTTATTAATTTATAATCATTAATATTTATTAAATACAATACATTACTATATAATAACTTACCAAACAGGGTATTATTCAATGCAATTAAATACAATATATCACTAACACACAGGATTGTACTAACAATAATACAATACAATATAATTGAATGTAATACAATACAGCGTACCAAATGACCCCCGAGTGTATTATGTTAAATTTTGTAGGTGATATATGTAAGTAGTTCATTAGATAAATGGGAGGATAACGTGTTGCGCCTAATTCCCTGTGAAATTTCTCCAATAAATTAGAAAAAATATATATATAAATATTCATCTAATATATTCCATTGGATGAACATGACTATTTAAAATAGATTGTCAATCCATCTTTTAACCTCTGTATTCCAAAATTAATTAGAAAGTACTAATTCATCAACAGTAAAAGATCATTTAAAATCTTAAAAAGATAGTGGTGGTAATTGATATGGTTGGATGAATTTCAAAGATAGAAAGTTTTTAATAAAATAACCGTATCATGTCAAAATTGATATATATCTATATTTTATTGGATGAACGTGAGGATAACATGGTAGGTCTAATTCCTTGTGATTGCAAATTAGAAAAAAAAAATTATAAATATTTAATCAATTGTATTTCATTGGATGAGCATGAAAAAAAGAAGATAAGATTGTATATATATATATATATATATTCCAATGAGGACTTTTACAATTCATACTTTAAGCAACTTTGATAAAATTGCATATAATCAAATGTTTTTCAATGAGATTTTTTGTATGCATTCTAAGAAAATTAAAATACACATTTGGTAAAAATTTGGAAATTTTTTGAATTTGAGAACTATTTTTTCTTATATTTCTCTATTATTAAATGTTTTATCTTAAAAAAAAATGGGAAAAAATTAGTTATTGGAACCAATTTTTTAAATTTTTTTTCCATAAATGTATTTCAATGTTTTCACCAACCAAACAAAAAATAAAATCAAGATTTAATATATTTCATGCAATTTAATCAAAGGTGCTTAAAGTGTGCATTATAAAAAAATCATCATTGGGAAATTACTCTCTCTCTCTCTCTCTCTCTCTCTCTATATATATAAATATAATATTTCATCAACCTTATTTCATTGGATGAACGGGATGATAACATGATATGCCTAATTCCTTACGGTTTCTCCAACAAATTATATATATATATATATATATTCATTCATTTACTGATTTCAATCCAACAATTTTAATTAAGTTAGTATAAACATAATTATAATTTGAAAAATATACACTCCAGGGGGAATTGGTGACAATTACTAAATAAATAAATAAATAAATAAATAAATAAAAGTGTTCATATAACAAAATAAAATCTAAAGAATTCGATAAACACAGAATTAGCGGGCGGTAACAATGTAAAGTAGTATCAGTTATTTTATTTTTTTAATACATGATAGTGATATTATATAATTCAAAAAATTAGTTTGAAAATTAATTCAAATAATATGATAAATAAAATGGTATATAAATCACGAAATGACATGGTATAATAAATAACATGGATAAAACAAATCACTTATTCAACATAAATAACAGTTCATGCATTGAGAATTTTGACCCTAAAGTTATATGCACTTGGATTCTTGTTCTGGATGAAGATAAGTTATCGGTGTATATATATATATATAATGCAGAAAAAAAATGAAATCACGAAAATTCAAGAGTGGTTGGTATATTGAAAATGAGAAGCATTAGATTCTTTTATCATTCACTGTACGTTATCATCTTATATGATTCACATAGTCAGCATCACCATGGTTGCATGACTTGAATTGTCAAAACCTTTATCAAATAGAACATTACAACACTACTTTTTGGGGCATTTGGACGTTTTGACATTTCATAATTTTCATTTCACAAGCAAATTTTTCTTGACTGAGATCAGATTTTTATGTTTATCATGGTTTAAAAGTCTAAGGGGCTGTTTGTTTTTTTCTCAATAAGACTTATTACCTCTTATATCTTAAATTAAGATAAATCAGTTTGTTTGTTTTTTCAACTTATATCTTATTTTAAGATATATATGTCTTTTAGAAAAAGTAAAATTTTTTGACTTTTATCTTATTCAAAAAGTGATACAGTAAAGTTTTTTAATAAATTTCCAAAAATATCTTATAACAATTCATACATTTATGATTTTATCCGCACATAATAAAATACTAAAAATCACTTTTCCAAAAATTCCCAATTTTGAAGAAACCCTAACACAACCTAATCAATTTTATATTTGTAATAAGTCATCTAAAATGAAAAATACAAACATATCATAATATCTTAATTTTTAAGACTTATCCATATATCTAATAAATTAAGGTCTTATAAGACTTTAGACAAAAAAGCAAACAGCCCCTAAGTCTATGTAATTTTGTTTTATTTAGTTTGAAAAATTAAATATCCCTTTAATGGGGTAACATTTTGATAATTAAATATATTAAGGGTTGTTTTTGCAATTTTTTTTTTTTAAAAAAATTTGAACAAAAACAAAACTTTTACTTGACTTTGTGCCTTTACGTTATTGCACAGCTTAAGAACTAAGAAGACCTTTAAATTAAAAAGTAAACAATGTTTTATTTAACCATTATATGCATGGTAAAACTTGTAATTAGTCGATAGGGGTGTAGTTCAGCTGGTAGATAGACGATCTTGGGATTTGGGTAAATGACTTCTAGGTCAGTGGCTCGAATCCTATCAGTGTCGAAGGCTTTCAAAAAAATATTTGGTTTCGGATTAATAGATATTGTAAAAAAAATAAAAAAATGTAATCAAGAAAATGCAAGTCTCATATGATAAATGACTTCAATTTTTATCTCCCATAATACTATGATGAGTTCATGGTAATAAAATAACAACATTTTTTTTAAGCTAACATCAATCGGTTCATGGGTTTACTGGGATTTACCGAAATCAAATACTATATACATCATCCAAATATTTCCTCCCGTATATATTTGTAAATTAAATATATATATGGTAGGATTTGAATTTATATCATCATCACTAACGTGGAGGTAGTGTACTACAACAAATCTTGAACGAATATTTCATCCTTCTATTTTTTTTTTCCCAATTATACGGGAAACATGCTTCTACTTTAATATCATGATATTTATAGTTATGGTGGTGGATAGATCGTGGCCGCCCACTATAAACAAAGTCTTAGTTTCTATACGAGTAATGTAATAATATTAGATATCACACCTAAAATTACAACTTTTTTTATTCACAATACATATGGTTGATGATGTGTCAATTGGTGAATGAGCGCATGGATAAGTGAGATTAATCATTATTAATGTGTATCCACTTATCAATTGACACATTAGTTGTCACATTTATTGTGATAGAAAAATTACGATTTTAGATGTAATATCTAGAGTGCATTTTTGTTCACCTACACTAACTAGGGTGTACCATTACCATCCAATTCAGGTATTAACACGTATCCCAAATTTTTAGTTAACTATTGATTAATTTATAACTTTGGGTTAAGTTAGGACACATGTCAATATCTAGCATTCTAATATCTAGCATTACTCTTTCTATATATCATGAAACACATTATTCAGTGTCACCAATACCATCATCACACTTTTCAAAAAAAAGATATCACCGCCATAGCTGCAATGAAACGACAACGTTTGGGCCATTTTCAAATTTATGCATTATTATATTCATTCAACTTTTTTATCATTTCTATTTGGAAAAAGATTGTCATTCCAACTTTTAACCTCTTATCTTCCAAATTAATTGGAAAAGCACTAACTCATCAACAATATAAATCAATAAAAAAACTTAAAAGGATAGTGGGGTAATTGATTTGGTTGGACGAATTACGAAGTGAAAGAGTTTTTTTTTTTTTTTAATGAAACAAGTGTATAATGTCAAATTTTGTAGGTTGATGTCAGTGAGTAGTTGATCGGATCAATGCCAGGATAACATGGTAGGCCTAATTCTTTGTAGAATTTCTCTATAAATTAGAAAATATATATATAAATATTCATTTACTATTTAAAAAAGATTGTCAATCCATCTTTTAACCTATATATTCCAAAATTAACTAGAAAGTACTAATTCATCAACAGTAATCAATTAAAAAATTAAAAAGATAGTGGTGGTAATTGATTTGGTTGGACAAATTCCGAAGATAGAAAGTTTTAAATAAAACAACCGTATCATGTCATATTTTATAAATTGATATATGTCTATATTTTATTGGATGAGCGTAAGGATAATACGATAGATCTAATTCCTTATGAACTTTTGCAAACAGATTAGAAAAAAATATATATAAATATTTAATTGATTATATTTCATTGGATGAACATGAAAAAAAGATAAGATGATACACCTAATTCCTTACTACCTTATTTCATTGGATGAACGCGATAATAACATGATAGACCTAATTTCTTGCGGAGTTTCTCCAACTATATATATATATATTCATTTACTAAAATCCAACAATTTTAATTAAGGTAGTATAAACATAATTCTAATTTTAAAAAATATACAAAATTTACTTTCATTTTATAGATATGAGATGTCTTAAGATTAATGTTATGTAACTTTGTATCGCAATTGAGATGAAAATTGTTATATCTATATATATATAGAAATGTTCAAATCAGTGCGCACAGATGTAACTTCATTAGTGCGTTGGATGTGGATAATTAGATTTATATACTTTGACTCAAAGTGTATGCAGTACTTATCAAAGTTTCTCCATAATCAGTCGTTCACATGTATTGATACTGATGTAGATATATCAGTGCGCCTGACCAGAACTGATGTAGGACAGTTGGCTTTGGATTTTGAAGAAGAGATGGATAGAAAACTGTCCAAAATGGGTGTTCCAAAGAAACGGGCATAACTTTTAGCTCGGTTGTCAGATTTCCTATTATAATATGTTTTCGGAAAGAGTTTTCAGAGCTCGACAGCATGGCAACCCGGGTTCCCCGGTTGTAGTCATTTGCGTCCTCAACGAAGCTGTTTAAGTTAGGTTGTTGGGCAGCCGAAGTTTTTAGTGTTTTTATTTGTTTTCCGTTTTGGCTTAGTTTGAGGATATTTTAGTCTTTTTGCTTATTTTAGGGTTTCCTGAGTCTATTTAAGGCTCTTTGTTATCAGTTTCACATCATTGAATAATAGTATTATTTTGGTTTCAATTGAATTTACTGGTGGATTCCAGATTGTGAGATCTTAGGGTTTATGCTGGTAAATCATTTACTTCCGTTCTACATCAAAAACAGGACCGTGTATATATATATACATGAGACATCATCTCAATATTTACATATCAACATAATTCAAAAGACACCTTAATTAGGATTTAAAAAAAAAATGGAATTTCAAGTGTTACTCGTGTTTTGATTCATGACGAAATTAGGTTCGGTCACTTCTTTTGTATGCCTCTCACACTCACATTAATTAATTTCATTGCGGACTTGAGTTGTGTGTTTCATATTCTCTCCCCATATGATATTAGTTTAAAAAAAGAAAAGTAAATGACCTGATTAGCTAATAACCCTATTTTTTTAAAAAAAATATTACAATATTTCGGGTCTAATAACCCTAATTAGTACGATTGATTGCTATATTAAGCAATCCAAAATGCTATCAAAGTCATTAATTA
This sequence comes from Acer campestre, assembly GCA_954870605.1. Taxonomy (NCBI): domain Eukaryota; kingdom Viridiplantae; phylum Streptophyta; class Magnoliopsida; order Sapindales; family Sapindaceae; genus Acer; species Acer campestre. The sequence continues at coordinate 9,730,076 of OX940803.1, read as the reverse complement.
ATGTCTCTTAATGAGGAATGTTTGATCAATTTGTATTTGGCTAATGTACCCATTCATTGGAATGATAATTGATAACATTGCACCAATTGAGATTTTTTTTTTCTTAGCATTACACATGTTTTAATTGACTAAATGTGTAAATCACCAAATTAGCTAATAAACCTAATTTGTATGGTAAATTGTTATACTACTTAGCATGGACAGAGGTAGTAGTAGGCTAGACTAGGCTGTAGCCCAGTCTAGAGTTTTGAAAAAATAAATTATATATTTAATTTTTTTTTACACATTTAATAATAAATCATAACTTATAAATAGTTATAATTAATCTATTAGTCCATCATAAAACTAAATAAATCATCATAAAACAAGCTCACCATAAAACAAATAAATCATCATATAACTTATAATTTATCTAATTAATTTAGCACAAGCTCACCATAAAACAAATAAATCATCAATAAGAACACATTAGTACTGATGAGATAAGATTGGTTTAGTGGTAAAACCCCTCACACATATACTACGAGGTTGTGGGTTCAAGCCCATCCCTAAAAAAAAAAACCGAATTGAACTCAACAATAATTTATAATTTTTATTTATTTAATTTCCCTCTTTATTTTTATTTGATTTTAGTTATATATGTAATAACATATGCATTTTGAAGGGTAAGGTTCACGTCATTATCAAACTTACTTAAAACGATTTTTATTTCCCTCTCGCTTTTTGTTTGATTTTAGTTATATATGTAATAACATATGCATTTTTAAGGGTAATGTTTACATCATCATCGAACTTACTTAAAATGATTTTGACTAACTATTTAGTTTAGCACTCCCTACTCAAAATTACTATCTTTGTCATAAATAATTACTCTTAATTAGGATTGTTTTGATCCATTTGTATATAGCATCTAGTTAGCATAATCAGATCCATTTCATGAATAGGAACCATTGAACCTATTAAATTAATGATAGAGACACTTTCCATTTCACCAAGAAAATGAATTTTTTCCATATTTTGTACTTTTTTTTTTTTTTTTGACAATATCTATTAATTCATGATCAGGTTTTTTATTTTTTTTATTTTTTAAAAGCTTTCACCATTGATAGGATTCGAGTCGCTGACTTGAGAGTCATTTACCCAAATCTCAAACTCGTCCATCTACTAGCTGAGCTACGCTCCTATTGACATGTACTAGATTCGTAACTAAACATAGTAGTTTCAAGGGAGACATTAAACATTAGATTGAAATCTATCGAAAGAAAAAAAAAATAGGGTTAATTGCACTAACTTATCCTTACTTTATTGAATCTAGCAAGATTTCAAAAAGATATCATAAATTAGTACAAACACCAATTACCATCAAGTCAATCAGTTAACTTTAATGGTTGACTAACCTCCTTGATATGTGGAAAACCAAATATACCAATGAAACATCATCCCAAACATAAATTATTATTTTTTAATTAAAAAGTGAAAAAACAAATTATATATATAAAAAAACAAGATAATTAATTCGCGAAAGAGCCTCATATGCTTACTGTAGAAGAATTGGAGGAGATCGGTAAAGATATCTTTCAATAAGAGGAGATCATCAAAGATCTTTTGTTTCTTTCGGCGGTGGAGATCAATCGACTGTAGTTTTTTTTTTTTTTTTTTTTTTTTTTAAGTTTAATTTTTTCAAATTTTAATTAAAAAATATTTTGTATTTGGGATGACGCGATAAAGGTATATTTGGCTTTCTAAGGGTCAAGGTTAGTCAACTATTAAAATTAACGGATTAACTTGATGACAAGGAGTTTTCGTGTTAATATATGACATCTTTTGAAAATATTGCTACATTTAATAAACTAAGGGTAAGTTAGTGTAATTAACCCAAAAAAATGCTATATTATAAATTGGATTACAACATTTAACCGATATATTTATTTAATAATAATTTAATAATAATAATAAATAATAAATAATTGTGGACCACCGATCATATTGTTTCGTGGAATTTTCTCATCCTGCTGAGGTCGAGTTGGCGATTTAACTCAGAACTCAGCTGTTGTTTTAATTTAACATTTCTTTGAAATCTGAATATAAATTCCACATTTTTGTCTAACAAAAGAGTTAAAGACTCCATAAAGTCAAACCAAAATGTCATCCCTCAAGAACTCTCTGAGTCTCTGTGGCCCCACCTATCTATCTCTCTCCTCGAGTCTGTGTTCAGAATTGTCTTTAAATTGAAACACCACTCTCTGATTTCTTATTGCATTTCGTTTTTCATCTTCTTCCCTTCTGTTCTCTCTGCAAAATTTTGTTGTTGAGTTGCAGACAAAGTCACCATGGTTGGTACTCAACCTCAAACCGATCAAGACTATCGTCAACCAGCTGTTAGTCTCTCTCTCTCTCTCTATTGGCTGCAAACTTCAAACTTTCCAACCCATTTGGAGTTTTTGTCTGTTTAACTTTTTATTTCTCTTTCTGGGATTTTTTGTTTTGTCATTAACTGTGTTCTTTCATAAATTGCATGCCTAACCACCAATTATAATTTATATGTCATGTAATTTTCATTTCTTGCTATTAGTTTCTTTAAAAAAATATATACAGAGTTTTTCATTCTGCAGTAGATGAAAATGCACTTGTTATATGTAGTGTTTTTAATTTATTTTTGCTGTAATACAAATATACAATAGTACATGTGAATGCAAATATACAAACTTTGACTTAAAAAAGGTTCAATTTTTCCACTTTCTTCTTCTTTGATTTTAATATTACTTTTAAAAAATACCGTCAGTGAATATAAAAACCCTAACCTTCTGCATACGGCACCAGTTTTCAATTTTCAACTGCATTCCAGTAAGATGTGGATACCATTCATCAAGTTGTGACCAAAACCATCATGTTCTGTGTGTTATGAGTTTTGTCTTTTTATCAATGAATTGTAAATTCATGAATCTATTTATTGTTTCCTACTTTAATATATAACTTTAATCTATTGTTAACTTTTAATATGGGTTATGCTACCCACTTTTTCTCCTTTTATATGTCTTCCATGTGACTTACAGTCTGGAAATTTCTACTTTTTACTACACAAACTCTAATCTATAACTAATTGTAAGTCCTCCTCTCATCAGAGGATGGGTGTTTGATAATGATGGCCAAATTGCAATTAAAAATCTTAAAATTAGGCATACCAAATTTTCCCAACTAATATATCATAATTTGATTAAACAAAAACAGAACTTTGTCATAATTAGTTTTAGTGAATTTTAATCCTTTTGTGTATATATTTGATTAAAAGCGGACCATGTGTTAACTTGTTAGTTTTGGTAAATGGATTCAATAGGAAGGCAAGGTAAATTTAGAACTGAAAAGGGCTTTTTTTTTTTTTTTTGGTTCTATAGAGATTTGTGTTTATTACCTATATAAATTCATTTGATTGAGATTTCCAGAACAACCACCCATAGAAGTTTCCAATACACTGCTTGTATATCTAGGATCATGGTTTTATTCTACCAGTTTTATTTTAACAAAGTGTCATGTTTGGATGTTATTACCAACCTCAACTTTATTGGATTGTCTTGTACACATTTGTATATAAAACTTTAAATTACAGTCCAATATTTGCTGTTTTAAGGACACAATTGCTTATGAAAATGGTGTTATGATCAAACACACAGAATGATGAAAGATTAGCAAAGCAGAAAGCCATTGATGATTGGCTTCCAATTACTAGCTCAAGGAATGCAAAATGGTGGTACTCAGCTTTCCACAATGTTACTGCCATGGTTGGAGCTGGTGTCCTCGGTCTCCCTTATGCAATGGCAGAGCTTGGATGGTAATCTTCAACTCACATTTTTTCAATTAGAGCATGTTTTTTTTTGTCTTAACCAAGCAAAAGTACTTGTTTAAACTTACAATATTTAATTTAGCACCAAGTTAAGATTGACATATGTTAACTTCTCTGTTTTTCATTTCAGGGGTCCTGGGGTCGCTATATTAATCTTATCATGGATCATCACTCTATACACACTATGGCAAATGGTTGAAATGCATGAAATGGTTCCGGGAAAACGTTTTGACAGATACCACGAACTGGGGCAGTATGCCTTTGGTGAAAAACTCGGTCTGTACATTGTAGTGCCTCAACAACTAATTGTTGAAGTTGGTGTCTGTATTATCTACATGGTTACTGGAGGAAAATCACTGAAGAAGTTCCATGATACTGTTTGCAGTTCGTGCAAAGATATCAAACTCACTTACTTCATCATGATATATGCCTCAGTACATTTTGTGTTATCTCATCTCCCCAACTTCAACTCCATTTCCGGTGTCTCATTGGCTGCTGCTGTCATGTCTTTGAGGTACTCTCTAGTGTATTTTACTTGTCATTCCTCAATTTTTCTTATGATAAAATATAATACATGGAGTGAAAATGAAACACAATACTGACTTAAACCAACATGCTAGAATCAAGGGAGAAAATGAAACAAATTTCGAAAAAGCAGTATTTCTTTGGCACCTTAGACAATCCAAAATTATTATAAAGATCATGAAGTATCCCACTTAGACATACATATTTCTGTATTTTAAAAATTAAATTCACGTGCTAACCTTAAGTTTCTGTTTTTATGCTGTCATGCAGTTACTCTACCATTGCTTGGGGAGCTTCTGTCGATAAGGGTGTTCAGCAAGATGTGCAATATGGCTACAAAGCTAAGACTGTTTCAGGAACAGTCCTTAACTTCTTTAGTGCCTTGGGGGAAGTGGCTTTTGCCTATGCCGGGCACAATGTTGTGTTGGAGATCCAAGCAACAATCCCGTCTACACCTGAGAAGCCATCCAAGGGTCCTATGTGGAGAGGAGTTGTCGTTGCCTATATAGTCGTTGCTTTGTGCTACTTCCCTGTTGCTCTAATCGGCTACTGGATGTATGGCAATTCTGTTGAAGACAACATTCTCATTTCACTAGAGAAACCTGCTTGGCTTATTGGAATGGCTAACATTTTTGTGGTTATTCATGTTATTGGAAGCTACCAGGTGTGAATCACACTTACAGATTCCTTTTTGGTTATTTCAATTTGAACATAATCTTTCAGGTTTATTTTATCAATCTTCTTTTATTTGTATTGATGCAGATCTATGCAATGCCGGTGTTTGACATGATGGAAACTTTATTGGTAAAGAAATTGAATTTCAGACCCACATGGATGCTTCGTTTCGTTGTACGCAATGTTTATGTGGGTAAGTAAATTCCCCACTTACCAAGTCATGTTTATATCAAAACTAGATTGTGCAAGTAAATTCCCCATTTATCATGTCATGTTTTATGTCAAAACAAGATTGTGATCCTTTCTTCATCGCAGGATTTACAATGTTCGTGGGCATTACCTTCCCTTTCTTTAGTGGTCTGCTTTCATTCTTTGGAGGATTTGCTTTTGCCCCAACAACATACTTTGTAAGCAACAATCTGCCTATGTAGAATTTTATTTTTTGATAAAAGTTTACTGACACACTGTATAAAATTAGACATGCTATTATTTCGACAAAATTGTTTCTATGCCAATGCTCAGTCTCTCTCTCCCTCTCTTTTTATTTTTATTCTCAGTTACCCTGCATCATGTGGCTAGTTATCCACAAACCAAGGAAGTACGGCTTATCTTGGTGGACTAACTGGGTATGTTTACTTGATTCCTATATAACTGATCATTAATTTGTTTGTTTCAAGTTCTGTTGATCTCATGTGATTTCCACTGGTTTCAGATTTGCATTGTATTTGGCCTATGTTTAATGATCTTAGCACCTATTGGAGGATTGAGGCAAATCATAGTTTCGGCCAAAACTTACGAATTCTACTCATAAGTCTTTCTCCCGAACAAAACCAAGGGGAACTGGGTAGTTCTGAAATGTGAATCGATCAAGAAAACGAATATTTTGATGTGGGTAAACAGGGTTCTTCTGGTAATCATTGGGACCGGAAAAGGTGTTCTCCAGAGTATTGGGTGGCCGCTTACTTGTGGAAGTTGAAATTAGTCAGACAACCAAGTGAAAGGGAATTCCTTACAGGCTTTTTCATGTTTTGTTTTTCTTTATAGAATTAAAAGAACATTATGCATATACTACACTTTTATCGTTTTGTTCATTTGGGCTATACAAGTGTTCTTGTGAATTTTCTGTTTTTACTGTCAATGAAATGGAGTTCAAATTGATGTTTCTTTGCAGCAATGTGTATTGTTTCTTTGTTTGATATTTTGGCTGTTCAGTGTAGTTTAATTAGGTATCAATACAACTGTCTTTAGCTGGATTCTGCAGGAAAATCTTCCCAGGAAAAATCAAAGAACTGAAAACATTACAAAAATCAAAAGTTGTCTGTTTCTCACCAAAAGTATATACAGCCACCAGCAGTCTTCCTAGTTTACTACATTTCATCAACACAATAAAGGGGTAATAAACGTGAAAATTCAGTATGGAAACAAACACAAGGGCCAAGCAAATCCTAGTTATTTACCTTGTCCATTTTGGTTCTGCAATTTCATATGGCAAAGCCTCCAAGGCACCCGATATCTCTCATCAGGATTTGACTATCCAAACCGCGTATGGAATTCTAAACGTTATTCAGTTTCATGAATTCAGACTGACAAAGCCTTCAAACTAACATAATTAACATACTGAATTCTTCAAAACAATTAAACAAACTAAAGTTCGTAAAGAAAATAGCTATCACGATACAAAAGTAACAACAAAAGATACAATAAGTCTCACAATCGAACCTATGACATATGAAGACCACTTGACATAAGAAAGAAATTTGAAACCTCAGTTGATCTCTCCAAATGGTATTAGTTCACAAAAAAGGAAGTAAATGACCCGATTACCTAGCTGGATTTGGATCCTCTCCCTACCTCACATTGTCTTCTCATAAGGAATGTAATAACCCTAATTACTATGATCAATTGCTATTAGGAATGTTTGATCAATTTTTATTTCTCTGGGATCTTGTAATTGACACACATGTTTTAATTGACTAAATATGTAAATGACCCGATTAGCTAATAACCCTAATTAGTAATTTAGTATGATCTTATCAAAATAAAAAAGCAATCCAAAATTACTCTCTTAGTCATTGATTACTCTTAATGAGGAATGCTTGATCAATTTGTATATACCATCCAGTTGGCAAAATCAGATCAATTGCATGAATACAAATCGGATCTGGATCATATAAATCTACTAAATTTAGGCTAGGGACACTTTCCATTTCAGATTTCACCAAGAAAATGAAAATTTCATGAACCAAATTTCTTTTCTTTTCCAATTCTGTACTTTTCTTGTTTTGGACATGACTGAAGGGAATTGTATTTTTTATATAAATAACTGTATCATTATTTATATTGTAATTGTAATTTTTTATATAAAAATTTGAACTATTCTCTGTCCCAAATTTTTGAGTTGCAAACAAAGTCATCATGATTGGTGCTCAAGCTCCAACTGGTCAGGACTATAACCAAGAAACTGTTAGTCTCTCTCTCTCTCTCTCTCTCTCTCTCACACTCTATTGGCTGCAAACATTCCAAGCTTTTAGGAGTTTTTGTCTGTTTTAACTTTTTATTTTTCTCTGTCTGGGATCTTTTTGTTATATATGATCAAAAACACAGATTGATGAAAGATTAGCTAGGCAGAAAGCCATTGATGAGTGGCTTCCAATTACTGGTTCAAGGAATGCAAAATGGTGGTACTCAGCTTTCCACAATGTTACTGCCATGGTTGGAGCTGGTGTCCTCGGTCTACCTTATGCAATGGCACAGCTTGGATGGTAATCTTCAACTCACATTTTTTCAATGAAATTTTATTTTTCATTTTTTTTCCCAAAGTAAAATTCCCAATCCAATGGTGATGTAGGACAAACACTAGAAATAAAGACTAGATACAAAATTTAGTGGAAATAAAGAGAATTAGGATTTGGGAACATAGACCGAACATGAAGGGGAGAAACTTAAAAGAAACATGAGATTGGAAAACACACTAATAATGATAAAATGAACCTAAACTAATCTCTTAAAGGAGATACTTATTGACGACTAATACTATAGATAACTATTCCCCATTATTCTTGTCGGCTAAGAAAGACTCGACTCCTGACGAGTTATAATGTTGCATCCATCGAATGAGAAAAAACCACATCTTGTTCGGTTGTTCCTTGTTGGGGCATCCAATTCAGCAACCCAAGTTCACCCATAGGTACATCCATTAACGGCGACAAAACATGGTAATTGTAGGTCTAATAGTAGAGAAACCTAACAGTATTAATTGTCGATAATTATCTCCTTTAAGAGATTAGTTTAGGTTTGTGAAAATGACAAGTAGGTTAATTTTGTGAGTAGGGTTGTGGAAGTGTGTATGATTGAGATATGGATATGATACGAAGCTGATGTAGGACAAACACTAGAAATAGAGACCAGATAAATAATTTAGAGGAAATATAGAGAATTAAGATTTGGGAACATAGACTAAACATGAAAGGGGAGTAACTAAGAAGAAACATGTGATTGGTAAACACATTAAACATTCAATTCATAATTCGAGTCTGATTACAAAAGTTTCTAAAGGGGCTTTTAGAGTTGCTAATATAAAAGAAATAAACATCTAAACTCCTTATAATGATAAAACAAGCCTTAAATAATCTCTTAAAGGAGATAATTATTAACGACTAATATTATCTAGATAACTATTCCCTATTCCCTATCGGAGGGTGTCCGAATTCAAACTTAGAGTGTGTTTTTGATGTCTCAGCCTAGCAAAAGTACTTGAGAGTTGGTCTTAAACTCACAATATCTAATTTAACACTATTATATATTAACTTCTCTGTATTTCATTGCAGGGGTCCTGGTGTTGCTATATTAGTCTTATCATGGATCATCACTCTATACACACTATGGCAAATGGTTGAAATGCATGAAATGGTTCCGGGAAAACGTTTTGACAGATACCATGAACTGGGGCAGTATGCCTTTGGTGAAAAGCTTGGTCTATACATTGTAGTCCCACAACAGCTAGTTGTTGAAGTTGCGGTCTGCATTGTCTACATGGTTACTGGTGGAAAATCACTGAAGAAGTTCCATGATACTGTGTGCAGTTCATGCAAAGATATCAAACTCACTTACTTCATCATGATATTTGCCTCAGTTCACTTTGTACTCTCTCATCTCCCCAACTTCAACTCCATTTCTGGTGTCTCATTGGCTGCTGCAGTCATGTCTTTGAGGTACTCTCTTTTACTTGTCATCCCTCAATTTTTATGATGCTAAAAAATAATACATGGGAGTGAAATTTGTATGCTAAAATTAAGTTTTTGTTTTTATGGTGTCATACAGTTACTCTACCATTGCTTGGGGAGCTTCAGTCCATAAGGGTGTTCAACCAGATGTGCAATATAGCTACAGAGCAGAGACTACATCAGGAAAAGTCTTTAACTTCTTTAGCGCCTTGGGGGATGTGGCTTTTGCCTTTGCTGGGCACAATGTTGTCTTGGAGATCCAAGCAACAATCCCATCTACACCTGAGAAGCCATCCAAGGGTCCTATGTGGAGAGGAGTTATTGTTGCCTATATAGTCGTTGCTTTGTGCTACTTCCCTGTTGCTCTAATTGGCTATTGGATGTTTGGCAATTCTGTCGAAGACAACATTCTCATTTCATTAGAGAAACCTGCATGGCTTATTGCAATGGCTAACATGTTTGTGGTTATTCATGTTATTGGAAGTTACCAGGTGTGGATCACACTTACTAATTGCTTTTTGTTTATTTCAGTTTGATCATCATCTTTCAGCTTCATCTTTTTTCTCAATCAAGTTTTATTTGCATTAATGTAGATCTATGCAATACCGGTGTTTGACATGATTGAAACCGTATTAGTAAAGAAATTGAATTTCAGACCCACAAGACTTCTTCGTTTCATTGTACGCAATGTGTATGTGGGTAAGTAAATTCCCCATATACCAAGTTAGGTTTTATGTCAAGACTGTTCAAGTAAATTCCCCATTTACCAAGTCATGGTTTTATGTCAAAACAAGATTGTGATTGTGAATCATAGTCCCACGTCCCTTGGGCGGAAGTGCAATTGATAAGTGTGAGGGCACCCCTCACCCTATGAGTTAGCTTTTGAGGTTGAGTAAGGTCTAAGACCACTCTAACTGTGATCATTTCTTCATGGCAGGATTAACGATGTTCGTGGGCATAACCTTCCCTTTCTTTGGAGGTCTGCTTGCATTCTTTGGAGGATTTGCTTTTGCCCCTACAACATACTTCGTAAGCAACGGTTTGCTTCTGTATAATTTTATTTTATGATGAAAGTTTACTGATACACTATAGAATTTTACATATGCTCAGTCTCTCATTTTTAATTGTCAATTGTCAGTTACCCTGCATCATGTGGTTAGCCATCTACAAACCAAGAAAGTTCAGCTTATCTTGGTGGACTAACTGGGTATATTAACTTGATTTCCTATATAACTGATCATTTTTTTGTTTGTTTCAAGTTCTGTTGATCTCATGTGATTTCCACTGGTTTCAGGTTTGCATTATAGCCGGCCTATGCTTGATGATCTTATCACCTATTGGAGGATTGAGGCAAATCATACTTTCAGCCAAAACTTACGAATTCTACTCGTAAGTCTCTCCTCCCAAACACCAAGGAGGATCGAGAAAACGAATATTATGATCTGGGCAAACAGGGTTCCTTGAAATCCTTACTGGCTTTTTCATAATTTTGTTTTTGTCTATAGAAATAAAAAAAGATAAGTTGTTTATGCACGTACTACTGTTTTATCTTTGCGTTCTATGGGCTACAAAAGTGTTCTTGTGGATTTCTGTTTTTACTGTTAATGAAATGGAGTTTAAATTGATGTTTCTTTGCAGCAATGTGTATTGATTCTTTGTTTGATGTTTTGGCTGTTTAGCGTAGTTTATTGGGATTCTGCTGGAAAATCAAATTTAAAGTTAGAATGTTTTCAATAGTTTAATTAGATGCGATAACAACATGGTTATGTATTTTGATTTAAAGGTTCAATTGATTGTAATTTTGTGGCTGTAGTTTCTATTAATTAGCCTTTGTTTTATCTGCTTAAAGCTTTTTGGGAATTTTTAAGAGAATTAATTGATGGTAAGCATAAAATTGAATTTAAGTTTTAGAAACATGATGTCCATCTAACGAATATCGATTTAGTTATACAGTGAGACAAAGGAAAACTATTTCTATTTAAAAAAAAATCAATGAATACAATGTAATGTAATTTCATTACATCAATGAAAACAGTGAAATCATAACATATGAGTCACGAGGGAAGGCCATGCATTGGTGCAACTTACATCATAACATGAGGTAAAGGCCTGAAATAACAAGGCTGAGGCTGCATTGGTGCTACATGGTAGTTGCCACCATGCTGATGCACCAGAATCCGATGACTGAACGACATAGTATAGGCAGCGCAGGGCCCCAGTTGTACAGGCATCGGATAGGGACGGGGATGAGGATGAGGAAGACGAATCATAAAACAGGGCTTATACATTCTTCCGATTCTGACATCTTCAAGCCCATATAAAATACCCTCCAAGCTTCCATCGTCCATCATCTTGGCATACACCTGAGCAGTCAACAAGCTATCGGAGCCGGCATTGTGAGCCTCGCCAAGTCTTCTCACATGCAAGATTCTTGAAAGCTTGGCCAAGCTGACTTCAACGTCCTTCAACCCCTCTGAATACTTGGCCGCCAACTTCAGGTCCACCAACTTGTTAAAGAACGAAGAGGCCTTCGCAGCAAAATCTCTGGCTGTGTTTGGCAGCAGTGTCTCGCAAGTGAAGAGTTTCAACACATGCGCCAAATCATATGTACCGTGAAAAGTGACCCATTTGAGATTGCGGTGCATTGCCAAGATCTTGAGGAAATTCATGACGAAAACGTTCCTGGGAATCCCATCTTGTTTGAATTTTTGAAAATCAAGACCACTTTTCTTCAAAAAGTCGATAGAGGGCTGCGCATGAGTTTCTTTTTCCAAGTCGAACTTGAAATTGAATTCCCACGTAGGACCAATGTCACCATGATCGTCCATGAGCGTGATACCAAGTTGAATAATGTTGGTCTTGTCTACATTAAACTTGAGATCATCGTAAAGAATAGCAGCGGGTGCATCTCTGGGAGTGTCTCGAAGAAAACCCGGAAACTCGGCGTCAACAGAGAGCACTTTGTATCTGTTTAAGTTCAAACAGAGAAGGTGAATTTCGTGAGAAAAGTTGCAGTGCCAAACTGGTGTGATGGTCTTCATCATCGTTGATCAATGAGAGAATGAGAGAAAATGTGTAGCACAAGAATGTATATATTAGAGACTAAGAGAGTAGTGTAGTGCAAATAGGAAACTGAGAACTCTTTTCCTTTTTGGTTTCGGATCTCTTCTGTTTTCCGTTTTTGTTTTGGACTTCTTAATCCTGAACTAATTAGGTTTTGTGTTGTGTGACTTGTGTCTCAAGTAAGCTATCTTTTATTGAAGTAATTGAAGAGACAAGTAGAAGAAACCCCATAAAATATTTCGCTCGTTCAAAACCAGTACGTCCACCTCTCTTTCTCTCTCACTCTGTTTTCATAGTAACAATCCAAACTTCTCACTCTTTGATTCAATTCACTTTAGTTTGTATGAAATTGGGTTGATTTTCACTTCAGCATAGCATGATCCAATTAGATCGAAAATTTAGGTCAAAATCGAATTAAGTTATAAATATCATGCTTGGTAATGATAAAAGTGGAGCCTTTCATACTCCCTCAAAAATACCCAGATAAGAGCATCTTCAATGCAAAAGTAGTTTACATACCAATAATTGTTGCTATGTCAACAACGTCAAGAGACTTACTTCCTATGTGGCATAAAAATAGACTTGATAGACAATTAACTCAAAATTTGGTCTCCAATACTTTCGTCTAAAACACAATATTTTTAATGATGTATCTATTTTTTTTTTCTGTTTTTTATTTATTTATTTATTAATTATTTCCTTACCAAAAATATATAAAAAATTAATGTTAGTTTTAATTGTTTACTGAGTCAACCTAAAAAATAGTTGTGCAACATACCGTCTGAAAGTGGACGGTCATATTAACAATGTCTAATATTTTTTTTGCCATGTCAACTTAAGGTTGAATAAGCACGGCTGTATTGGAGACACAATTATTAACATAACGTCTATTTATCCTACGTGATATCTTTTTTTTTTTTTTTTTTTTTCACAAACCACGCTTGCATTAAAGATCATTTTTTCTATTTATTTGTCTTTCTAATTTATTTGTTATAAACAGGGCTGGGTATTGTTGGATAATTTGAGAATAAAAGAAGAAACATATTGGGGCAAAGCCAGCGGCTGAATGTAGTTCCAACAGTGACAATGCTTGGAATTATGAAATTGAAAAGGGGATGATTTTACCAAATTCTCCAAACAAAAATACAAAACAACTCCAAATTTATAGTGCATGGGGAACCAATTCAGGAATTGATGGAGGTGTTTAACTGGTGCAAAAATTCTGTCAGATTTCCAAAGTTGTGAGGAGAGGTCTTCGGTGATTCCTTCTGTGTCTGGTTAGATTAGGAAAACTTGGAGACCGCTGGACCAGGATAGTTTTAAAATCAATTGTGATGCGGCGGTGGACAATGCGGGTGGTCGCATTGGACTGGGTGCGGTGATAAGGGATCAAGTGGGATTTGTGATTGCCTCTTGCTCTCAGGTGATGACAGCAAGCTTTGATGCTAATCTGGTAGAAACAATGACCATTTTCAGAGGTTTGATTTTTAGTAGGGATTGCGGTATTGGCCCTTGCTGTCTGGAATCGGATGCAACAGTGGTTGTGAAAAGGATAAATGTTGGCAGTCACCATGACTTGGTTAGTGGTTCGATTTTATCTGAGATTTCAGGCCTTGTTGATTCTCTGAAAGTGATCTCAGTTAGGCATGTTCCTAGAGTGGCCAACTGTGTTGCTCATGGCCTTGCGAAGTTCGCTCTTAAGGGGGTTGAAGACCTCTTCTGGATGGAGGATTTTCCTCCTTATGTTAGGAAAGCTGTCCTGTTGGATATGCCAGTATAGGCTCCAATTGTTGGGCTTGACTTTCTTGTAGTTTTAGTTTTTTTTTTTTTTTTTTTTTTTTTTTTTAAAAAAAAGGGGGATGATTTTTTATTTTATTTTATTTTTTGTAATAAATAATATATATTATTCTATGAGGTGTCAATGGTAAATTTTTCTTTTTGTTGACTTTTTAGGTGCTCTAGTGCAATTAGTTAAACAAATGATATTAGTGCAATTAGTGAAACCTAATTAGTATGATAAAAAAAAAAAGTAAATGGCCCGATTAGCTAATAACCCTAATTAGTATGATCAATTGCTATAGTAAGCAATTTAACTTGCAATCAAAGTCATTAATTAATTACACTTAATCTGGAATGTTTGGTCAATTTGTATTTGGCCCAGGTTCTGTAATCTGTACCCATTCATTGAAATGATAATTAATAACGTTGTACCAATTGGGATTCTTTGCTTTACACATGTTTTAATTAACAAAATATGTAAATGAACCAATTAGCTAATAACCCTAATTAGTAATTTAGTCTGATCAGATCAATTGCTATATCAAGCAATCCAAATTTACTATCTTAGTCATAATTACTCTTAATCAGGAATGTTTGATCAATTTGTATATATCATGACGAGATGAAGTTAGTCCAGTGATAATCCTTGCACGCCTGTTCTATGGCGTTACAGGTTCGAGTCATTCCCTTCCAAAAAAAACCCCAAATTTATGTAATAGTGTAATATTTAAATAAAAAAAAAAATTGTATATAGCATTCGGTTGGCAAAATCAGATCAATTTCATGAATTTGAATATTACTATATATTGTAATTATCATTATTACTCAAATTTATTTATTAGGTTCTTCCTGGTTCCTGCCATAGCCGTCCATCTGTTCCTGGTTCATCGTAGGATTAACAATGTTCGTGGGCATAACCTTCCCTTTCTTCGGAGGTCCGCTTGCATTCTTTGGAGGATTTGCTTTTGCCCCAAACAACATACTTTGTAAGCAACAATTTGCTTCTGTATAATTTTATTTTTTGATGAAAGTTTATTGATACACTCTATAGAATTTTACATTGGCTCAGTCTCTCATTTTTAATTGTCATTTGTCAGTTACCCTGCATCATGTGGCTAGCCATCTACAAACCAAGAAAGTTCGGCTTATCTTGGTGGACTAACTGGATATATTAACTTGATTTCCTATATAACTGATCATTTTTTTGTTTGTTTCAAGTTCTGTCGATCTCATGTGATTTCCACTGGTTTCAGGTTTGCATTATAGCTAGCCTATGTTTGATGATCTTATCACCTATTGGAGGATTGAGGCAAATCATACTTTCAACCAAAACTTACGAATTCTACTCGTAAGTCTCTCCTCCCAAACACCCCCGGGGGGGTGGTGTTGGGGGTTCTGAAATGTAAATGGATTGAGAAAACGAATATTATGATCTAGGCAAACAGGGTTCCTGTTAAGCTAAATGAAACTTTTCCAAATACTCTTTAGCTTATGGTTGTGGTTTGGTTATGGTAATTTAGTTGCATTTGAATTAGTTGTACTATTTAGCTCTAGTTTAAATTACTTGAAATGTATTAGTTTTACTTTTAGTTGGTAATGTTATGATTTTAGGTATGGCCGTGCCAGTCAAAGTATGTCTATGTCAGTTAATTGTAGCAGTTCAGGTATGGGTATGCTAGATTATTGTAGCATATTGTCTGTTGGATGACAATGATGGTGTGCGATCTAATGGTTGCACTTTCCCCTGTTTTTTTGTATATATATACCTTCTATCAATGTTATCTAATACAGATATTGTAAGTGACAAATGGACATTTGAATGGAAGTAATTTTCAGCAAAAATATAGTGTGAACTCTCTGTGTTTATCTCCTTTAAAACCGAGAGTATGTTATCTATGTTTATGGATGGTTATCTTGTTTATTGATTGTATTTATGGATGTTTAATGGTCTGTATATCTAACAGTGGTATCAAAGCGAAGTTCTGTAGATCAAAGCCAAACCAATCTCAGTCATAACCTTCACAACAAGCCAACTTCACTGATGAACAACCCGAAGCTGAAGATCACATGTTCATGGCTTTTTAAGCATGTTGTTCAGCTTCAAAAGATGTATGGTATGTTGATAGTGGTTGCACAAGTCATATGGTAAGGGGCTCAAGCCTCTTCACCTCTCTAGATAGAACTCACAAAACTAGAGTAAAGCTTGGAAATGGAAAAATAGTTCAAGCTACAGGAAAAGGTACTGTCTCTGTTCACACTGGCAATGGTCTAAAATTAATTCATGATGTGTTGTTGATTCCCGATTTGGATCAGAATTTGCTTAGTGTTGCTCAATTATTGAAGAAAGGTTATTCATGCTCATTTAAGGACAATTACTACACTATTTTTGATTCATGTGGTGTAGAAATTGTTAAAGTAAGAATGCATGATAATAGCTTTCCATTGAACTTAGAATAAGTGAATCACTCAGCATTTGTGTCTAAGCATGATGATTCTGCATTATGGCATAAAAGATATGGTCACTTCAATATGGATGCATTGAAGTATTTGCAAGAGTATGATATGGTTAGGGACATGCAAGCAATAAGTTGCACTTCTAATGACTTGTGTAATGCTTGTCAATTGGGAAAAATGCACAGAAAGCCTTTTTCATCAGAAAATGTTACGAGGGCAAAGAACAAGTTGGTGCTTGTTTATATTGATTTATGTGGCTTTATGAGTGTTCCCTCTCACAGCCAAAACAAGTATTTTATCTTGTTCATTGATGACTTGACAAGAATGACATAGGTGTATTTTCTGTCAAGCAAAGCTCAAACTTTCAGTGTTTTTAAGAAGTTTAAAGCTATGGTGGAGTCTGAGAGTGGTTGCAAGATTAAGAAGCTACGGTCAGATAATGGCAAGGAGTATACCTCCAATGAATTCAATGTGTTCTGTGAAAATATGGGAATCACTCATCAATTGACTGTCAATTACAGTCCTCAGTAGAATGGTGTCTTTGAGAGGAAGAACAGAACTATTATGTAAATGGCTAGATATTTGATGGCTGAAAAGAAGTTGCCAAAGAATTTCTAGGTTGAAGCAGTGTACACAGCTATGTATCTCTTGAATATGCTTCCAACTAGAGCTGTTTAAGGGAAAACACCGATTGAAGCTTGGTCAGGAGTGAAGCCCTCTGCCAAACATTTAAAACATTTGGATCAATCTTATACCTATGTTGTAGATGCAAAGAGGTCCAAGTTAGATGACAAAGCTGAAATGGGGATCTTTTTGGGTTATGCAGCAAACTCAAAAGGTTACAGGGTGTTAAATTTACTGATAAAGAAGTTTATCATTAGTAGGGATATTCAAGCAGATGAAGATGCATATTGGGATTGGGAGAATGAGCAGATTCAAAGGAGTGTAAATTTATCACAGTTGACAACCATTCATGCTGCAACCGATAGCCAAGATCAAGTTGCAAATGATATTGAAGATGAAAAAGTTGAATCTGACTCTCCAGTGCTAAAGACTAAGTCTTTGGCCGAAATTTATGAGAAATGCAACTTTGCAATAAATGAACCATCTAGCTTTGAAGAAGCATCATTAAAGATCGAATGGAAAGATGCAATGAAGGAGGAACTGTCCATGATCAACAAAAATGGGACATGGGAACTCACTTCAAGACCTGAAGACAAGAAAGTGATTGGTGTGAAATGGGTTTATAGGACAAAATTGAATCCTGATGGTTCCATTCACAAACACAAGGCTAGACTTGTTGTAAAGGGATGTTCTCAAATGGCAGGAGTTGACTATGGTGATACTTTTGCACTAGTTGCAAGGCATGAAACAATTCGATTGCTTATTACTTTAGCAGCTCAATGTGGGTGGAAGATCTTTCATTTGGATGTGAAGTCAGCTTTCTTGAATGGAATCCTAGAAGAGGAAATTTATGTTGAGCAACCTATTGGTTTCTTGGTTGCTGACCATGAAGACAAGGTGTATAAGTTACATAAAGCCTTGTATGGATTGAAACAGGCTCCAAGGGCCTGGTACAACATAATTGATGCTCATTTCCTTCAAAATGGTTTTAGAAGGAGTTCAAATGAGCCTACTCTTTATGTGAAAGTTTGTGGCAATGGGAAGAAGCTTATAGTTTCTTTGTATGTTGATGATTTGTTGGTTACTGGTGATGATGTTCTTGAAATTGACAAGTTCAAGAAAAGTATGCTGCAAATTTTTAAGATGACTGATTTAGGTGTGATGAAGTATTTTTTAGGAATGGAAGTGCACCAGTCCAATGATGGAATTTTCCTTTCACAAAGGAAATATGGTATGGATTTGCTAAGGAAGTTCAAGATGGAGAGTTGCAATCCAGTAGCAACTCCATTGGCAGTAAATGAGAAGCTCTCAAAGGCTGATGGGGATGCAAAGGCTGATGTAATTCATTATAGAAGTTTGGTTGGCGGCCTCCTTTACTTAACTGCAACCAGACCAGATTTAATGTTCTCAGCAAGTTTGCTTTCAAGGTTTATGCATTCGCCAAGTTTGACACATCTTGGTGTTTGAAAAAGAGTGTTGAGGTACCTTAAAGGCACAATTGATTATGGAATATGGTATGTCAGTGGAAATGAAAAACTGGAAGGATTTGTTGACAGTGATTGGGCAGGTTCTGTGGATGACTCCAAGAGCACAACCGGTTATGTTTTTTCACTTGGAATTGGTGTGTTTTCTTGGAATTCAAAGAAGCAAGAAGTGGTGGCTCAATCCTCAGCTGAGGCTGAGTACATTGCTGCAGCAGTAGCCACAAATCAAGCAATTTGGATTAGAAAGGTCTTGACAGACCTGAATTATGTGCAAGAAGAACCTACTGTGATATGGTGTGACAATAAGTCAGCAATTTCAATGGCAAAGAATCCTGTCTAGCATGGGAGAACAAAGCATATCAATGTCAAGTTCCATGCCATTAGAGAAGCTGAGAAAAATGGTGAAATCCAACTGTTGCATTGCAAGTCAGAAGAACAGTAGGCAGATATACTCACTAAGGCACTTGCAGGCAGCCAATTTAATGTCTTAAGGAGCAAGCTTGGAGTCTTTAAGAAAAGTTTCAAGGATGAGTGTTAAGCTAAATGAAACTTTTCCAAATACTCTCTAACTTATGGTTATAGTTTGGTTATGGTAATTTAGTTGCATTTGAATTAGTTGTACTATTTAGCTCTAGTTTAAATTACTTGAAATGTATTAGTTTTACTTTAGTTGGTAATGTTATGTTTTTAGGTAGGGCTATGCCAGTCAAAGTATGGTTGTGTCAGTTAATTGTAGCAGTCCAGATATGGGTGTGCTAGATTATTGTAGCATATTGTCCGTTGAATGGCAATGATGGTGTGTGATCTAATGGTTGCACTTTCCCTTGTTTTTTGTATATATATACCTTTTGTCAGTGTTATCTGATATAGAGATTGTAAGTGATGAATGAACATTTGAATCGAAGTAAATTTCAGCAAAAATATAGTGTGAACTCTCTGTGTTTATCACCTCTAAAACTGAGAGTATGTTATCTATGTTTATGGATGGTTATCTTGTTTATTAATGGTATTTATGGATGTTTTATGGTCTGTATGTCTAACAATTCCTTCTGGTAATCATTGGGTGGCTGCTTACCTGTGGAAGTTATTATGGTCAGAGTCGGACAACCAAGCGATGAGGAAACCCTCACTAGCTTTTTCATAATTTTGTTTTTGTCAATAGCAATAAAAAAAGATAAGTTGTTTATGCACGTACTACTGTTTTTTCTTTGCGTTCTATGGGCTACAAAAGTGTTCTTGTGGATTTTTGTTTTTACTGTTAATGAAATGGAGTTTAAATTGATGTTTCTTTGCAGCAATGTGTATTGATTCTTTGTTTGATGTTTTGGCTGTTTAGTGTAGTTTATTGGGTATCAATGCAACTGTCTTTAGCTAGATTCTGCTGGAAAATCATCCCAGAAAAATCAAAAAAGAAAAATGATTATGTATTTTGATTTAAAGTTAGAATGTTTCCAATAGTTTAATTAGATGCGATAACAGCATGGCTATGTATTTTGATTTAAAGGTTCAATTGATTGTAATTTCGTGGCTGTGGTTTCTATATATTAATTGGCAATTTTTATCTGCTTAAAGCTTTTTGGGAATTTTCAAGATAATTAATTGATGAGAAGCATAAAATTGAATTTAAGTTTTAGAAACCTGATGTCCATCCAACGAATATCGATTTAGTTATACAGTGAGATAAGGAAAACTATTTCTATTTAAAAAAAAATCAATGAATACAATGTAATGTAATTTCATTACATCAATGAAAACAGTGAAATCATAACATATGAGTCACGAGGGAAGGCCCTGCATTGGTGCAACTTACATCATAACATGAGGTAAAGGCATGAAATAACAAGGCTGAGGCTGCATTGGTGCTACATGGTAGTTGCCACCATGCTGATGCACCAGAATCCGAGGACTGAACGACATAGTATAGGCTGCGCAGGGCCCCAGTTGTACAGGCATCGGATGAGGAGGGGGGTGAGGATGAGGAAGACGAATCATAAAACGGGGCTTATACATTCTTCCGATTCTGACATCTTCAAGCCCATATAAAATACCCTCCAAGCTTCCATCGTCCATCATCTTGGCATACACCTGAGCAGTCAACAAGCTATCGGAGCCGGCATTGTGAGCCTCGCCAAGTCTCCTCACATGCAAGATTCTTGAAAGCTTGGCCAAGCCGACTTCAACGTCCTTCAACCCCTCTGAATACTTGGCCGCCAACTTCAGGTCCACCAACTTGTTAAAGAACGAAGAGGCCTTCGCAGCAAAATCTCGGGCTGTGTTTGGCAGCAGTGTCTCGCAAGTGAAGAGTTTCAACACATGCGCCAAATCATATGTACCGTGAAAAGTGACCCATTTGAGATTGCGGTGCATTGCCAAGATCTTGAGGAAATTCATGACGAAAACGTTCCTGGGAATCCCATCTTGTTTGAGTTTTTGAAAATCAAGACCGCTTTTCTTCAAAAAGTCGATAGAGGGCTTCGCATGAGTTTCTTTTTCCAAGTCGAACTTGAAATTGAATTCCCACGTAGGACCAATGTCACCATGATCGTCCATGAGCGTGATACCAAGTTGAATAATGTTGGTCTTGTCTACATTAAACTTGAGATCATCGTAAAGAATAGCTGCGGGTGCATCTCTGGGAGTGTCTCGAAGAAAACCCGGAAATTCGGCGTCAACAGAGAGCACTTTGTATCTGTTTAAGTTCAAACAGAGAAGGTGAATTTCGTGAGAAAAGTTGCAGTGCCAAACTGGTGTGATGGTCTTCATCATCGTTGATCAATGAGAGAATGTGTAGCACAAGAATGAGTATGAAAACGTCTGCTGCGGTGAGCGGCTTTTCCTAGTGCAAATAGGAAACTGAGAACTCTTTTCCTTTTTGGTTTCGGACTTCAACAAACTCTGTTTTCCCTTTTTGTTTTGGACTTCTTAATCCTGAACTAATTAGGTTTTGTGTTGTGTGACTTGTGCCTCAAGTAAGCTATCTTTTATTGAAGTAATTGAAGAGACAAGTAGAAGAAACCCCATAAAATATTTCGCTCGTTCACAACCAGTACGTCCACGGTCCACCTCTCTCTCTCTCTCTCTCTCTCTCTCTCTCTCTGTTTTCATAATAACAATCCAAACTTGTCACTCTTTGATTCAATTCACTTTAGTTTGTATGAAATTGGGTTGATTTTCACTTCAGTTCCAACGGTGACAATGCTTGGAATTATGAAATTGAGAAGGGGATGAATTTTTATTTTATTTTTTTGTAATAAATAATATATATTATTCTATGATGTGACAATGGTAAATTTGTCTTTTTGTTGACTTCTTAGGTGCTCTAGTGCAATTTTTTTGGGAAATTATTATTCTCTCCCATGTAGTTTGCCATATTCTCTAGTATCCCCCCTCTGGTTTCAAAATTCTCCAATATCCCCCCTCCTATGTCTATTTTTATATGGTGAAATTGGTTGTATTTATACATGGGAAGGGGAAATTGAAGAATTTTAAAACCAGAAGGAGGAGACTAGAGAATACGGAAAACTACAGGGGAGAGAATAATAATTTCTTTTTTTTTTTTCTATTGTTAAAACAAGAGCAATGCCTGTATTTGATGGGACTGCTTCGTTTTGCTGTATGCAATGTTTACGTGGGTAAGTAATATCCCCGTTTACCAAGTCATGCTTTATATGAACTTTGGATCCCCAAAGGTAACAAAGAAATTTGAAACCTCAATTCTCTCCCAAATGATATTAGTTAAACAATAAATAAATAAAAAAAAATGGCCCAATTAGCTAATAACCCTAATTAGTATGATCAAGCAATTTAAATTGCAATCAAAGTAATTAATTAATTACACTTAATCTGGAATGTTTGATCAATTTGTATTTGGTCCATGTTCTGTAATCTGTACTCCTTCATTGAAATGATAATTAATAACGTTGTACCAATTGGGATTCTTTACTTTACACATGTTTTCATTGACCAAATATGTAAATGAACCAATTAGCTAATAACCCTAAGAGCATCCCCAAAAGACTCTTCTATTTCTACTCTTCAAATGTCTATTTGCTTACCTATGTGGCAATTTGAGGAGTGAAAAAAGAAAAGCTCTTCCAAAAGACTCTTCAATTAGAAATAAGTTTATATTATTTTAATGAAAGTGCTCAAATTCCCCCCTCCCCACTAAAAAATCTAATTGCCCTAATAACTTTTCATGTTATTTATATGTTATTATTAAATATTCAATATTAGTCTTGTTTTAAAGATCTACATGAGACCTTTCTAGTGGTATAATTTTTATGATGATATAATTTATAAATTAAAACTTATTATATATTAATTGAATTTAATTAAAAAGATAAAAGATATAAATGTTAAATATTAATGATGATGTGATATAAGAAATAATATAATAATAATTGAAGAGGGAGAAGTTGCTCTTCAATATTGAAGAGTGAGAAGCAAAATCTCATTTGAAGAATCTCATTTGAAGAGTCTATTGGAGGCACATATGCTGACGTGGCTCGTTTAATTTTTTGATATATCTTATTTGAAGAGTCTTTTGGGGATGCTCTAATTAGTAATTTAGAGTGACCAGATCAATTGCTTTATCGCAAGCAATCCAAATTAATTTACTATCTTAGTCATTAATTACACTTAATCAGGAATGTTCGATCAATTTGTATAAATCATGACGAGATGAGGTTGGTCTGGTAATAAACCTCACACACCTACTGTAACACCCCCAAAATCCGGGACCCAACGGACTGGGTTGCTACACGGAACAGAACTTATAAAAACCTTAATTCATAATTATTCACAGTTAGAATCATCAATAATATATCCCCCAAAATACGATATCCAAACCTGATACCATCAATTACACTAAACTGCCAGATTCTAGTCATAATTACAACATTAAATAAATTGATTCCTTACAATACGTATACACATAAAATTAAATCCTCCAACGGTACATATTCAACCACATGTTAAAGCAAACCCCATCCATTCTAAGTCCATGAACTCAATCTGCAAAAATGATGGTGACGAGGGGTGAGCCGTCAACTCAATAAATAAATTCATGCATAACATGTAAAATAATTAACCTTTGTAAAAACCTTTGCGTTCAAAAGCTTCTCATAAACCCTTCGGAAATATTAATAAAACGGTTGAAACAATATTTAAAATCATATCCGTTCATATTCTTAAATCATAAAGCATTTCATAAAACAGTATAACAATATAAATCAAAAGATCTAATAATCATAGTTTAAAACACGGAAATCGGATATTCACTTTATAAGACAGTAAACAGTGTTCTTACAGTGTAAATAGTATTCTTTTTTTATAAACAGTAATCATATAGTTTCATAGTATAAACGGTATTCTTTTATAAAACAGTAAGCATATAACTTTTCAATATAAACGGTAGCCTTTTTATAAAACGGTAAACATATAGCTTTTCAGCATAAACTACAGTCTTTTTATAAAACGGTAAACATATAGTTTTTCAGTATAAACAGTAGTCTTTTTATAAAACGGTGAACATATAGCTTTTCAGTATAAACTACAATCTTTTTATAAAACGGTAAACATATAGCTTTTCAGTATAAACAGTGAAATCAATATATCAGTTAGCTCATGTTCCATAGTGTCACAATTAACCCGAGTGACGCGGCAACAGTATGTCACAATTAACCCGAGTGACGCGGCAACAGTATGTCACAAGTACCCGTGTGACGCGGCAATAACAGTATGTGTGCACACAGAATCCCAGCTGGGCCAGTATCAATAACGGTAACTACGGAACGATGAGCCAAAACGGTTTTATAAATTTACTCATATTTAAATCAGTAGCATTTTCATATAACAGTATAAACGGTAGCGGTAGCATTTTTATAAAACTATTAGTACAATATAACAGTAGTATTTCAGTAAAACTTTATGAGTTTAAATAATAGTGATCAAAAGGTATTTGACGGTATATAAGAAATAGATCAATTTCAAAACAGTAAATGTATAAGTCTTAAACAACGTAAATACTTGATCAAAACCAGTAATATCTTTGACAAATATAATATAGTAAAATACAATGGAGAAAACAGTAATTTTGGAAATTTCAAAACGTAACACATCATGAATGAATTTACTTACCTCAAACACGTACAAATCCGCTATAGCTTTAGAAACTCAAGAATCACTCAAACCTATAAAATATTACATTTGATTCATTGTCATAATCTCATAATCACAGCCATTTAAATCAACATGGGCTTCACATATATTAAACCCAAACTTAGAAATCTAATTTCCAGCTATAGTCACAACTGACCACCCTCTGGTCTCCGATTTTTAATTAATTCTCTACAACTCCAATTATTACGAAATTTGACATGAATGATCTAAACATATAGGAAATACTACAGTAAAATTATCAACTAAATCCATGATCATTTGAATATGTAAATATTCATTCCTTTCCCATATTTCTGAAATCTGTCCAGCAGAGTTCAATTACTGACCTCTTCCTATCTCAAAAATCATAACTATATTTATACACACTTAAAAATCATGAAACTTTCCAGAATGATATTAGACATATAGATATACCTTCATATAAATTCCCATAATTTTCCCACATGAATAACCAACCCAAAACGGTATTACGAAACCTGGCTGGTTTAGTAAAAACAGAGGATCTCCAAACATCTCCTTAATGAATCGAAAATCTAATTAAAATCATGCTCATGCTCATAAATAATTCATCCAAGAACAGCCTACTGTAGATAGAGAGTCTATGACATGAGAATAATACTTGAGAAGAAGAAGAACACTTACTTGGAAATCAAGTTCTTCAAACTAGTGATATGCTCCTATTTTTGGTGAGAAAAGAAGAGTAGAATAAGTAGGAAAGGGAGAGGAATTTGTTCTCAACAATATGGCTTACATGAGAAGAATAAGAATGAGGGTTTAAAGGAAATAGGTGTATTGTATTATCATAATAATGAAAGTGGGTTGTTGGCCTTGATTCATGCCTTAATTCATGCCTTAATTCATGCCTTAATTCATGCCACTATGAAGAAAATTGTGTATGATTTGGGGCCCTTGCCTCCCATTATCTTTACAATACAATTATTTATGAGATATAGTACTAGAAATACATAGAAAAGATTTGGTAGGGACATATGTACATGATACCATGCATTCTTGAACATTATGGATATTACAATCCTCCCTCCTAAAAGAAATTTCGTCCTCGAAATTCTCTTACGTATCTTGAGTTTCAAACAGTTGAGGGTATTTCTCTTTCATTTCCTCCTCTCGTTCCCATGTTGCTTCTTCTATGGGATGATTCCTCCAATGCACTCTCACAAATGAAAATACCCTTGTTCTCAATACTTGCTGTTTCCAATCAAGAATCTTTAACGGATGCTCTTCGTATGTCATATCTTGAGAAATCTGAATTGGTTGATAATCCAACACATGTGAAGGATCAGCCACATACTTCCTCAATACCGACACGTGAAACACATTATGAAGTCTCGATAGATTTGGTGGCAAGGCCACCCGATATGCCACAGAACCTATTCTCTCAAGTACTTCAAAAGGTCCTATGAACCTAGGGCTAAGCTTGCCCTTTTTGCCAAAACGAAAGACTCCTTTCCATGGTGAGACTTTCAAGAAAACAAAGTCTCCTGCTTCAAATTCCAGATCTCGTCTACGATGATCCACATAACTCTTTTGTCTACTTTGGGCAGCTCGAAGGCGTTCCTTAATGATTTTAATTTTATCCACAGTGATCTGGATGAGTTCTGGCCACAACAATCTCCTCTCGCCTACCTCCTCCCAGCAAATAGGTGATCTACACTTCCTACCGTATAATGCTTCATAAGGTGGCATACCAATACTGGAATGGAAACTATTGTTGTAAGAAAATTCGATCAATGTTAAATGTTTCTCCCAACTATCGCCCAACTCTAAGACACAAGCTCGCAACATATCTTCCAGAGTTTGAATAGTCCTCTCCGATTGACCATCCATCTGAGGGTGAAATGCGGTGCTGAAACTAAGCTTGGTACCCAACCCTTCATGCACGCTAGCCCAAAACTTAGAAGTGAATCGAGGATCTCTATCAGATAGAATAGTCTCCGGTACACCATGCAACCTAACAACTTCTCTCATGAACAATTCTGCTAGTTGCCATGGTTTATCAGTGCTTTTAATCGCTAGAAAATGGGCTGCCTTGGTCAACCGGTCCACAATCACCCATATGGAATCACAACCTCTCTTAGAACGAGGTAATCCACCAACAAAGTCCATCGTAACCTTTTCCCATTTCCACTCAAGAATAGGAAGAGATTGAAGAAGTCCAGCTGGTCGTTGATGTTCAATTTTCACTTGTTGACAAGTGAGACACCTCGACACAAACTCTGCCACTTCCTTCTTCATATTCTTCCACCAGAAGTTCTGCTTCAAATCATGATACATTTTAGTGCTGCCTGGATGCACACTATATGCTGTACTATGAGCCTCACTCAATATTTCTTTCTTCATATCACCATCTTCAGGGACACAGAGTCTTTTCCCATACCACAAAACATCACTTTTATCCAACTTAAAGTCAGGTTTGGCACCCTTTCTAACATCATCACCAATTCGGACTAGCTGTAAATCACTCTTCTGAGCACTTTTAATTCTATCCATCAAGGTAGGTTGAACTCTTAAATGAGCTAAGTAGTCAACTTGCCCATGTGTCACCACCATTACACCACATTTTTCGAGATCCCTCAAAATGTAGTTTTCGGTAGTAATCAAATGTGCTAAACTTCCTGATGATTTCCTGCTAAGAGCATCTGCTACAACATTCGCTTTACCCGGATGATAGTTTATAGTGCAGTCATAATCCTTCACCAGTTCTAACCATCGCCTCTGTCTCAAATTCAACTCCTTTTGAGTAAATAAATACTTCAAACTTAGCTCACTAGTCCTTGAGTGAGTTCACGACAATGCTATTTAACATAGTTAATAATTCAATGCCATAAATATACACACAACCATTAAATATTCTGATTTAACCAAATCAATAATGTACTAACCTCAAGTACTTAGCTCCAATCCGTCCCAATCAATTTCAGGAGCCTAAATGCAATATTATATCATTAACATTTAACAATATATCTCATCATAGAGGAATCAGATCTTTAAAAATCTACAAGATTCTTACAACCTATAATTCCCAAAAGAAAGTATGACTTCTACATAAGTTAAACCGCAAAGATCCTGAAGCAACGGATAATCAAGGATTATCATTAATGTACTTCCACAAGTACAAAGAAATTCCTCCATCATAGAATACAATTATCAGTAACAAGAAATGCCTCACTTAAGACATTTCTAACCAACTTAACTTTATCGAGACCTATAGTAGTCATACCAATGGCATAATCTCGCATCAACCTATGAATTACAACATAATTATGAACAGATCCAAAATAAGAACTAACATACGAAAATCTGATACTAAAATAGACATTTAACCTTTGAATCCTTTACAGGGAAAAATACTTAAACCCTTAAATTCAATCCATTCTATTATCGTATCCATTAATCACCACACAACTTTAACACCAAAAGTTCAAACAACAGAATTCCTCACTGTTTACTAATCTTTACCTTGTATTTCATACGATTCTAGCCTTTCGAAAGTGCAAGATACCACAAGCAATACCAAAATTTCACCACATTAAACTTAATTGATCAAACCACAAATTCATATCTTTCATCTGGAAGTCTAGTCACCAACATATTATCAGAACCTCATAATACACAAGTTATTCATATGCACAAAATAAATACAATTCCCATGATTTCTTACTCATCACTCAGTATACTAGCAAATATTTTCTTTATAAACGTTAAGAAAATCTATCAATTTTCATAAAACATTTCAAAGAGAAGACAATATAAACAAAATTATTTTAAAAGTCGACGAAACACCCCTTCGTATTCTCATCACAATCATGAAGGTTAACTTGTAAGCTAACGACAAATGACATCATTAACGAATTCTTATTTGATCTCTTATCTCACAAATAATTCAATGGCATAATCCATCATCCCAACTAAGGAGTCCTTACATCATTTCTTTAGAAAACCTCAAGATTTAAAATTACTCAATGTGTTATCCATAACTTAGTATCGACTAAGGAAAAGTACTAATTTCACTGATCAATTGAAATGCAACTTCTATCTCCATCAAAATAAACAATAATCTGAAACTTGTCAAGGACTACATCAAAGTCACATGAATCCAAATTAATTAAATCGACTTGAGCACTATGTATAAGTCACCAATTTCATTTTTGTATACTACAAATCCTCTCAAAGGTAAGTAGTGATATGAAATTATGGCCTTATAAGACAATACAAATTTTATCTATAAAATAGAGAACTTCAATAAATCAGTATACCTTAAATAATTTATTCACTCTATAATATCCACAAACGAATAATATTCAATATCACTTAGAAATATATTGCACATAAAATCATAATTCCTAAAACTTTTCCCAATTTTGACTATTACAACTTCAATCCAACTTATACAATCATCTCCAATAAAACACAGGTAACTCATTTTCAAATCCATAACTCCAACATGTAACTTGAGGTTTAATATTGTTGTGCTATGAAACCATAGTAATTTCCTTAACTCTTAAAAAGTAATTATCAGAAACCTAACGAAATAAAATTCCTCCAAAATGAATTTTCATGTATATGAAGTACAAGAAAACACATATCATAAACACAATCAAAAGGATTTGGCATTTCTCTTGTTCCCAAAACTAATTTCCAACTACAAGCATCCAGAATCATATAACCATGATCCTACAAATCATATCATTCCTCCATTTAATCATACTTCAATATGCAAATCATAACCTAGTCTCCAGAATTAACTTCACTCTTGCGTATACCTCAAGATTCAAAATATTTGTATGATAAATATAATCATAACCTAATAACCAGAATAAATATTTCTCTAATAATTCTTTTACAAAATCATAACTTAGTCTCCAGAATCGACTTTGCTCTGATACCAAACTGTAACACCCCCAAAATCCGGGACCCAACGGACTGGGTTGCTACACGGAACAGAACTTATAAAAACCTTAATTCATAATTATTCACAGTTAGAATCATCAATAATATATCCCCCAAAATACGATATCCAAACCTGATACCATCAATTACACTAAACTGCCAGATTCTAGTCATAATTACAACATTAAATAAATTGATTCCTTACAATACGTATACACATAAAATTAAATCCTCCAACGGTACATATTCAACCACATGTTAAAGCAAACCCCATCCATTCTAAGTCCATGAACTCAATCTGCAAAATGATGGTGACGAGGGGTGAGCCGTCAACTCAATAAATAAATTCATGCATAACATGTAAAATAATTAACCTTTGTAAAAACCTTTGCGTTCAAAAGCTTCTCATAAACCCTTCGGAAATATTAATAAAACGGTTGAAACAATATTTAAAATCATATCCGTTCATATTCTTAAATCATAAAGCATTTCATAAAACAGTATAACAATATAAATCAAAAGATCTAATAATCATAGTTTAAAACACGGAAATCGGATATTCACTTTATAAGACAGTAAACAGTGTTCTTACAGTGTAAATAGTATTCTTTTTTTATAAACAGTAATCATATAGTTTCATAGTATAAACGGTATTCTTTTATAAAACAGTAAGCATATAACTTTTCAATATAAACGGTAGCCTTTTTATAAAACGGTAAACATATAGCTTTTCAGCATAAACTACAGTCTTTTTATAAAACGGTAAACATATAGTTTTTCAGTATAAACAGTAGTCTTTTTATAAAACGGTGAACATATAGCTTTTCAGTATAAACTACAATCTTTTTATAAAACGGTAAACATATAGCTTTTCAGTATAAACAGTGAAATCAATATATCAGTTAGCTCATGTTCCATAGTGTCACAATTAACCCGAGTGACGCGGCAACAGTATGTCACAATTAACCCGAGTGACGCGGCAACAGTATGTCACAAGTACCCGTGTGACGCGGCAATAACAGTATGTGTGCACACAGAATCCCAGCTGGGCCAGTATCAATAACGGTAACTACGGAACGATGAGCCAAAACGGTTTTATAAATTTACTCATATTTAAATCAGTAGCATTTTCATATAACAGTATAAACGGTAGCGGTAGCATTTTTATAAAACTATTAGTACAATATAACAGTAGTATTTCAGTAAAACTTTATGAGTTTAAATAATAGTGATCAAAAGGTATTTGACGGTATATAAGAAATAGATCAATTTCAAAACAGTAAATGTATAAGTCTTAAACAACGTAAATACTTGATCAAAACCAGTAATATCTTTGACAAATATAATATAGTAAAATACAATGGAGAAAACAGTAATTTTGGAAATTTCAAAACGTAACACATCATGAATGAATTTACTTACCTCAAACACGTACAAATCCGCTATAGCTTTAGAAACTCAAGAATCACTCAAACCTATAAAATATTACATTTGATTCATTGTCATAATCTCATAATCACAGCCATTTAAATCAACATGGGCTTCACATATATTAAACCCAAACTTAGAAATCTAATTTCCAGCTATAGTCACAACTGACCACCCTCTGGTCTCCGATTTTTAATTAATTCTCTACAACTCCAATTATTACGAAATTTGACATGAATGATCTAAACATATAGGAAATACTACAGTAAAATTATCAACTAAATCCATGATCATTTGAATATGTAAATATTCATTCCTTTCCCATATTTCTGAAATCTGTCCAGCAGAGTTCAATTACTGACCTCTTCCTATCTCAAAAATCATAACTATATTTATACACACTTAAAAATCATGAAACTTTCCAGAATGATATTAGACATATAGATATACCTTCATATAAATTCCCATAATTTTCCCACATGAATAACCAACCCAAAACGGTATTACGAAATCTGGCTGGTTTAGTAAAAACAGAGGATCTCCAAACATCTCCTTAATGAATCGAAAATCTAATTAAAATCATGCTCATGCTCATAAATAATTCATCCAAGAACAGCCTACTGTAGATAGAGAGTCTATGACATGAGAATAATACTTGAGAAGAAGAAGAACACTTACTTGGAAATCAAGTTCTTCAAACTAGTGATATGCTCCTATTTTTGGTGAGAAAAGAAGAGTAGAATAAGTAGGAAAGGGAGAGGAATTTGTTCTCAACAATATGGCTTACATGAGAAGAATAAGAATGAGGGTTTAAAGGAAATAGGTGTATTGTATTATCATAATAATGAAAGTGGGTTGTTGGCCTTGATTCATGCCTTAATTCATGCCTTAATTCATGCCACTATGAAGAAAATTGTGTATGATTTGGGGCCCTTGCCTCCCATTATCTTTACAATACAATTATTTATGAGATATAGTACTAGAAATACATAGAAAAGATTTGGTAGGGACATATGTACATGATACCATGCATTCTTGAACATTATGGATATTACACCTACAGTATGAAGTTACGGGTTTAAGTCATTCCCTTCCCAAAAAATTGTACATAGCATCTGGTTGGCAAAATCAGATCAATTTCATGAATTTGAATATTACTATATATATTGTAATTATCAATAGGGTTCAAAAATTAAATAGCACTTTTTGGGGGAGGGTTTGTGCAAATAGCACCACATTAATAAGTCATGTTTTAATAGCACCAAAATAGGTGATGAGACCAAAATACCCCCACTTACTCTTTTCCTTTTTATTTTTTTTCTCGAAAATTCGAGACTTATTTATGATTTTTTCGAGACTTATTCATGCGTTTTCGAGACTTATTCATACGTTTTTCGAGACTTATTCCTGCGTTTCGAGACTTATTCTGTCGACCTCCATTAACGGCGACAGTGACGATCCGACGACGGCGCTAATTGACTCCGGAGATAGTTGGATCTAGAAGATTGAACGATGCCGAGTTCGTTGGTGCTATCGGTTTCATCAGATTCATGACGGATCGTCATAAATCGGACGATGAAGATTCGCGATGGTTTGGGTTTTGCTTCGTTTCTCTCTCTACACAACTCGAAAATGAAAACGAACACTTTGGTTACAATGATTGGCACTCGACGAACGTTTTCCCGGTGGTTTTACCGGTCAACTCGTCGGTCGGCGATGGCACCTCCATTGAAGCTCCATCAATGGAGGTTTGGGAAAAAGGAAGAAGAAGGTGAAGGACACCTAAGAGAAAAGAAAAGAAGCTGGGGGTATTTTTGTCCAAATTCCATTTTTGGTGCTAATAAAACATGAGTTAGTAATGTGGTGATAGTTACACAACTTCAAATTTCAAAAGTGTTATTTTGCCCCATTTCCTCTTATCAATATTACTCAAATTTATTTATTAATTATTAGGTTCTTCCTGCCATAGCCGTCCAGCTGTTAAACATTATTCCAATAAGAACCAATTTAATTTCATTATTATTTCTAAACTATTAGTTTTTTAAGTTGACTTTTAATTGTGTTTTAATTGAAATAAATAAGGAAGCACGTATCCTTTTTTTTTTTTTTTTTTTGAAAAAATGGAAATACGTATCGGTTCATATAATCAATATTTATGACAGTTTAGAAACATTATCCTTTTCTTTAAATACAAACATCAGTTTCATACTCTGTGATTTGTTATTGCATTTCCTTTCTTCTTCTTCCCTGAAATTTTTTGAGTGAGTGGTGAGTTGCAGAAAAAGTCACCATGGTTGGTACTCAACCTCCAACTGATCAGGACTATAACCAAGCAACTGTTAGTCTCTATCCATCTCTCTCTCTTTTGGCTGCAAACTTTCCAAGCCTTTTGGAGTTTAAATTTTTTATTTTTCTGTCTAAGATGTTTAGTTTTGTCTGTTCTTGCATAAATTACATGCCCACCCACCAATTATATATAATTTATATTCATTTCCAATTCTTTCTTCTTGTTATTTTCTTACCAAAAAAAAAAACTGAGTTTTAATTTTCCTTAGGCAACACATGAAAATGCATGTGAGATAAAAAAAAGAAAGAAATAACTAGTTATATGATTAATTTAGCATGCTATGTGTTATGAGTTTTGTCTTTTATCAACTTTTTTCTGATAAAAATAAAAATACATGAAAATGGTGTTATGATCAAATACACAGATTGATGAAAGATTAGCTAAGCAGAAAGCCATTGATGATTGGCTTCCAATTACTGGTTCAAGGAATGCAAAATGGTGGTACTCAGCTTTCCACAATGTTACTGCCATGGTTGGAGCCGGTGTCCTCGGTCTACCTTATGCAATGGCACAGCTTGGATGGTAATCTTCATCAACTCACATTTTTTCAATAGAATTTTTTCTTTTCCATTTTGTTTCCAAGTAAAATTCCCCAGCAGAGGGTGTCCGAATTCAATTCTCAGCCTAGCAAAAGTACTTCAGGGATGCTTACAAATATATAATTTAACACTATTTCAGGATTAATATATATATTAACTTCTCTGTATTTCATTTCAGGGGTCCTGGTGTTGTTATACTAGTCTTATCATGGATCATCACTCTATACACACTATGGCAAATGGTTGAAATGCATGAAATGGTTCCAGGAAAACGATTTGACAGATACCACGAACTGGGGCAACATGCCTTTGGTGAAAAACTCGGTCTCTACATTGTAGTGCCACAACAACTAGTTTGTGAAGTTGCTACCTGTATTGTCTACATGGTTACTGGTGGCAAATCACTGAAGAAGTTCCATGATACTGTGTGCAGTTCATGCAAAGATATCAAACTCACTTACTTCATCATGATATTTGCTTCAGTTCACTTTGTACTCTCTCATCTCCCCAACTTCAATTCCATTTCCGGTGTCTCGTTGGCTGCTGCAGTCATGTCCTTGAGGTACTCTCTAATCTCTATTGTATTTTACATGTCATTCCTCAATTTTTATGATGCTGAAATATAATACATGGGAGTGAAATTTGTGTGCTAACCGTGAACGTTAATGCAGTTACTCTACCGTTGCTTGGGGAGCTTCAGTCCATAAGGGTGTTAAGCCAGATGTGTCATATAGCTACAAAGCTGAGACTACAACAGGAACAGTCTTTAACTTCTTTAGTGCCTTGGGGGATGTGTCTTTTGCCTATGCCGGGCACAATGTTGTCTTGGAGATCCAAGCAACAATCCCATCTACACCTGAGAAGCTATCCAAGGGTCCTATGTGGAGAGGAGTTATCGTTGCCTATATAGTCGTTGCTTTGTGCTACTTCCCTGTTGCTCTTATTGGCTATCGGATGTTTGGCAATTCTGTCGAAGACAACATTCTCATTTCATTAGAGAAACCTGCATGGCTTATTGGAATGGCTAACATTTTTGTGGTTATTCATGTTATTGGAAGCTACCAGGTGTGAATCGCATTTACAGATTCCTTTTGTTTGATCTTAATCTTTTAGGTTTATTTTATCAATCTACTTTATTTGCATTGATGCAGATCTATGCAATGCCGGTGTTTGACATGACAGAAACTTTAATGGTAAAGAAATTGAATTTCAGACCCACAAGGACGCTTCGTTTCATTGTACGCAATGTGTTTGTGGGTGAGTAAATTCCCCATATACCAAGTTAGGTTTTATGTCAAAACAAGATTGTGCAAGTAAATTCCCCAATTTACCAAGTCATGGTTTTATGTCAAAACAAGAATGTGATCATTTCTTCATCGCAGGATTTACAATGTTCGTGGGTATAACCTTTCCTTTCTTCGGAGGTCTGCTTGGATTCTTTGGAGGGTTTGCTTTTGCCCCAACAACATTCTTTGTAAGAAACAATCTGCTTCTATCGAATTTTATTTTTTGATGAAAGCTTAATGATACACTCTATAGAATTTTACATATGCTATTGTTTCAACAAAATTGTTTCTATGTCGATGCTCAGTTACCGTGCATCATATGGCTAATTATCTACAAACCAAGAAAGTACTGTGTATCTTGGTGGACTAACTGGGTATGTTCACTTTATTCGATGAATATAACTGATTAAATTTTTTTGTTTTGTTTCAAGTTCTATTGATCTCATGTGATTTCCACTGGTTTCAGTTTTGCATCATATTTGGCCTATGTTTGATGATCTTATCGCCTATTGGAGGATTGAGGCAAATCATACTTTCGGCCCAGACTTATGATTTCTACTCATAAGTCTTTTTTCCCAAACACCAAGGGGAAATGAGCGGTTCTGAAATGTGAATTGATCAAGAAAACGAATATTATGATTTAGGCAAACAGGGATCTTCCGATAATCATTGGTGGCTGCTTGCTTACCCGTGGAAGTTATTGTCAGACAACCAAGCGAAGGGAAATCCTTGCTGGCTTTTTCATATTTTGTTTTTCTCTATAGAATTAATGAAGACAAGTTGTTTATGCACATTCTACCGTTTTATCTTGGAGTACATTTTGTGCTTCAGAATTGTTCTTGTTGTTTTCTGGTTTTAATGTCCGATGAAATGGAGTTCAAATTGATGTTTCTTTGCAGCAATGTGTGTTGTTTCTTTGTTTGATATTTTGGTTGTTTAGTGTAGTTTATTGGGTATCAAATACAACTGTCTTTAGCTGGATTCATTAGGAAAATCATCCCAGAAAAATCAAAGAACACAATCATAAACTTGCTAGAAATACTAGTGTTTGATATAACTTTGAAGGTGTTTACTGAAGAACTCAGAGAAAAGCTTTCTGAAAACTGTAAAGCATAAATGGTGATTGAGAGAGAAAACTGAATTCTTCATTCGTTGATTGTAAATGTTTACAAGCTAAGCTAATCTATTTATACAAAAACTTGCACAAAAGTCGAACAGAATACCTGACTTTCAGGAATAATTTTCCGCCTTTTCTAAGATTTCATGTCACCTCAGTCCTCAGCTAACTAACTAACTTCTACACTAAACCGACCTCTGCTGCTTCCAAGGCACCTGCTAGCAATAGAATTGCAAAGAGAAAAACAAATTGTCTATGCAACACCGTGACAGTCTAACTAGTCATCACTTAGCCTAGAACAGAGGGGTAGGGTAGCAGAAATGCTACCATGCCACAAAAGATATAAAAAAATAAAAATAAAAAACAGTAGTTTTGAATGGAAGGAGTAGATATAAAGAGTGTCAGTCTTCACAATTTCAGCATACTTTCTCTAAATTAGTTACCAATCCCAGTGTTAATTCATGGAGGACATAATTTTTGCAGTCAGGAAATATACATATAGGATAGGTCATAGGTGATAAGGCAATATAGCCGTCATGAAAACGACAAAGAAATATTTTAACTCTTTCAAGGCCTGCAGAATTGTAATTTCTGCCATTAAATATGAAATTGTTTTCCATATGGAATATGGTTGGAGCCTGAAGGATTAGATTATATATGCCTCTGTATTGAATGTGACCTTTAGTAACTTTTTACTGTTTCAAGGCCTATCATGGTTTCTAATTGTAAGATTCTTCCATTGCTTTGACTTGTACCTTCCAAACAGACAATGAAAACCAATTTGCTACTCCCATATCCAGAAAGCCTTTACATTAAAAAAATAAAAATAAAAAATAAAAATTAAAAAAGATTAAAAATTAGTTTGGCCACTCTGGACAGCTTTACTTGTTTGTGAAGCTTACTGATGTAAAAACAGAAATTTCTGAATGAAAACAAATTTGCAAGAAATTTCTGATGAATGCACTCAAAACAGAAGAAGGAATATAACTGAGTCACCTAGTTGAAAAACATCCACACACGCATCAGATGCGGACAGAAAATTGAACTAATAAAACAAAGTTCTCAACATCAAGCAAGTCCAGCTCTTGCAAAACTGTCAGCAAAATTGAAATGGTAGGTAATTTCCTAAATAAAGAATCTAGTGAGCAGTAATCAAGTTGCGTAGTTTTCTGCTGTCTGAAGATTCAGTTACTGTGTAAAAATGGTAATGCTGACAAATCATAACCAACAAGTAGACATTAATATATTCGATTTATCAAGAATATTTTTTTGTCTTCAAGCATGAGAACGGAGATCCCATTACAGTTGTTGTCAAGTGCGATATTTTCTATCCAAGCCTGCTTTTATATACTTTGTTTTTGCCTATATGTTTGTTTCACTTTGCATCTCAGTCTCTGAATTCAAGGCAGAGCAAAATTATGGGGACTCAAGTAGAAACAGATCAAAAAAACCTTGTCAAGGATAAAGTAAGTCTCTCACTCACTCTCTTTTCATTTCTCTGAGATTGAGCCTATGTTTTGACCCAGATATGTTATAATAACAATACCAATGGCAGGTAGATGAAAAACTGAGGAAGCAGAAGGAAATTGATGATTGGCTTCCAATCACATCTTCAAGGAATGCAAAATGGTGGTATGCAGCTTTCCACAATGTCACCGCCATGGTTGGAGCAGGTGTCCTCAGTCTTCCTTATGCCATGGCACAGCTTGGATGGTACGTATATGTCTGCTCATAATTCTAAGCTCAAATTTGTTATATCTATGAAATTCTTAGAAAATAAAACAGGCTCTGATACAATGTTACAGGGGTCCTGGAGTAGTGATACTGATTCTATCATGGATGATAACCTTGTACACTTTATGGCAAATGGTGGAGATGCATGAGATGGTTCCTGGGAAAAGGTTCGATCGATACCATGAGCTGGGTCAGCAAGCCTTTGGAGAAAAGCTTGGTCTGTATATAGTGGTGCCTCAGCAGCTCATCGTTGAAATTGGTGTGGACATAGTTTACATGGTTACTGGAGGAAAATCATTGCAGAAAGTACATGATTTGGTACGCAAAGACCACAAATCAATGAAAACAACATATTTCATCATGATCTTCGCCTCTGTTCACTTTGTTCTCTCTCACCTCCCTAACTTTAACTCTATCTCCGGAATCTCTCTGGCCGCTGCAGTCATGTCTTTGAGGTAATATATACCGTCAAAACACCTTTTTTTTTTTCAATAACTACATATATATATTGACATTTACTCTCTTTTTTATGTTTGATGCGATGCCTGCCTGCACTATAAATATAAATATATGCAGTTACTCAACCATAGCATGGGCAGCTTCCGCGCACAAGGGAGTTCAAAAAAACGTGGAATACGGATACAAATCCTCAACCACACCAGGGACGGTCTTCAACTTCTTCACAGCCTTAGGTGATGTTGCCTTTGCATATGCTGGCCACAATGTGGTGTTGGAGATTCAAGCTACCCTCCCTTCCACTCCTGAAAAGCCGTCCAAAGGCCCCATGTGGAGAGGAGTTATCATTGCATACATTGTTGTGGCTTTGTGCTACTTCCCGGTTGCTCTTGTTGGGTATTATGTGTTTGGAAACAATGTTGAAGACAACATCCTCATTTCATTGGAGAAACCTACTTGGCTCATTGTTACAGCTAACATGTTTGTCGTTGTTCATGTTATTGGTAGCTACCAGGTCAGAACTTTAATCAACAATACCAATACATAAAGTTTCTAAATGCATATATCTCTCTCAGTGAGTGAGCTTTTACAACTTTGTTGCTTGGTGCAGCTATATGCAATGCCAGTATTTGACATGATAGAAACAGTATTGGTAACCAAACTGCATTTTAAGCCCAGTACACTCCTTCGTTTCGTCACTCGCAATTTGTATGTTGGTGAGTAAATTTCCTCATCTTCTCATCTACTTCTCTTGTTATCTCCTAACTTTTTTTTTTTTTTGCTGGAACCATGTTAATGTGTCTATGAATTAATGCAGCTTTCACAATGTTTGTCGCCATCACCTTCCCTTTCTTTGGTGGTCTTCTTGGTTTCTTCGGAGGATTTGCTTTTGCTCCAACCACATACTTTGTAAGTCTTTCAATCTTTTTCTGTTCTTGATGTCCAGCAATTAAAGATTTAAAGCAACACTAATTTATGTCTTGTAACTATCTTCATCAGCTGCCTTGCATTATGTGGCTTGCCATCTACAAACCCAAGAAGTTCAGCTTGTCTTGGTTCGCCAACTGGGTATGTTATTTTTCAAATCAAATATTTAACTGACGATAAGGTTTCAGGTGCGGGATTCTGGTACGTTTTTTCATACGGGATCGACTCTGTAACGTTACAGAGTGATATTGTCACTTTTGGGAGTGTACAAGTCACCCGGTAATGTTACACGATCGATCACATACCCAAAAAAAAAAAAACGTACGGAGACCGATAATTATTATTTAATTGACTTGATTACATTTTCATCTACTTTAAAACCCAGTTCATGAATCTGATTTGGCCTCTTTAACTGCAGATATGCATTATTCTGGGCCTCCTGTTGATGATTCTAGCACCTATTGGAGCATTAAGAGGTATCATACTCAAAGCCAAGGACTACAAGTTCTATTCTTGAATTGTTCCTTGCACTAGAAGACTTGTTGAATTTGCTGCTTGCTCTCAAATCCTGCCATGGTGTGCATGAGAAATAAAGAAGATAATGATGATATGTTCAGCATCGATATATATTAAATAATCAACCATATTTCATTACATTAGTTGGATTTCTCTTAAGCATTTGTTACTTGTTTTGTCCGTGGAGCATAATCTCTTCCATGGTTTCACAAATTTTAGACTTCTCTGTGTCTGCGTTAAGTGTGTTCCTTGCATAACTGTATCACACACTTCGCAACTGTATTTGAATGTTTTGAGACATGCATATATATATATATATTTAAGGATTTTTATTATTTTTGTGTGAAAAAAACAAAAACTCCTTTTGCATCTAAAAATAAGTTGTTAATGATTCATTTTAGGATGCAAGTCTGTTCTCTTCCAAATTTCCAATATCCCTGGATTCTGGGTTTTTTCGAATGCATACAGCAAGTGTTGGCTCTGTTTTTTTCTTTTTTTTACAGTAAAAGTGAATAAAGGAAGGTCGACAGTAATCGGCCTCTCTCGAAACATCCTCTAATAGTTGAGATTGGTAGGATTTTATAGTGTCATACAAACGATGTGATATATCCATCTCGTTGAAGCTTTTCACCTCACTCAAAACTTTTGTACACCAACTGCAAATTTCTTTTATATCTCATTATAGCCACCAACTTTCTTTTATATTTCCAACCAAAATGAATCGGTTGAAGAGAAAACTAAGGTATAGTAATGGCGTGATTCATATATTCTTACTAACCGCGCCATCTACTCTCATCAGCTTTCATGATTCACAAACAATAAAATATATCATAGAAAAAGAACATCTTGCCTTATAAATCATAAACCTTAGTACCTCTTCATTAGTTTAGATCATCTATAACTTTATTATCTTCAAATGCCCTCAAAAAATGTCAAAGAGAGATGAGAAAGCAGAGACATAACATTATTATGCTTGAGACAGAACATAACAAATATGTGGACCACGAAACTCTTCAAGTAAACCCCATGAACTCTTCAAGATGACCACAAAACTAATTCAATTAAATGCATTTGAATCTAAGAATGACAGAATCTTACAATGTATGCAAGAGAATGCAAAATGAATCTTCAATTTATTTCAGAATTTTCAGAGTACTGTTTCAGTCTGCAGCCTGCAAACCTATCACAATCAATTGTGAGTATTAAATGGAAGAAACTCTTGATAAATGGACCCAACAACAATGATCAGACTTCAGAGAGGGAATTTAATAAGCAACTAGAAAATTTTTGGACCAGTACCTCCAACTTTAACAATCTGTTAGACCTGTTTCATCAGACCACATAAATGCATTACAACATCATTGATTTTATTTTGTCTCGTTCAACTAACCAAATTAAGATATGCAAAATAGCCCTATTCATGACTGAAAATCCAGTCACATTCCTTGATCATTGGCCAATATCTAGTTACAAATCTTGACACGGATGTGAAACCCTAACTAAATAAACACACATCATACCAATTCACACAAGATATGAATCGTTTTCGACAATTCTCTTACACCAAAACTACTGACAATATAAACCGACTAATGGGAATTTCTTTTCTTTGTTCAAAGAAACAAAAACAACAAATTCCCAACATCCATGATTGACAGACACTTCACGACTGACGGACACTTCACAGTCACAATTATTGACAAAGGAATGAAACCCTGACAAAATAAACACCCATGATTACAATTCACACAAGATTTGAGTTGTTTTCGACAATTTTCTAAGACCAGAACTACTTATGATGATACAGACCTACTAATGTTAATTTCTTTTCTGTGTTCAAGAAACAAAAAGAACAGATTTTCCAGCATAAAAAAGATTCACGGATATTCAAACTATTAGCTATAAATTCATCATATAAAAACAAGTAAAAACAAAATCCCATCACAAAATTGATACGCGAGTCTCATATTCATAGATAAAATTTCTATTTCTTTTTGAGTCACAATAACAAATGTAACGTTTTTTTTTTTTTTTTTT
Organism: Acer campestre; assembly: GCA_954870605.1. Classification (NCBI taxonomy): domain Eukaryota; kingdom Viridiplantae; phylum Streptophyta; class Magnoliopsida; order Sapindales; family Sapindaceae; genus Acer; species Acer campestre. The sequence continues at coordinate 9,687,936 of OX940803.1, read as the reverse complement.
TTGAAAATGTGGTAGCTATCTAACTTTCTTCTCCAAAGACGAAGAAGCTCTCCTTTCTCTGAATAACTCGACCCACAAATTCCAGACCCACAAAATACTAACAGAAATAGCAGAAACAACAACAATTATCCAAGAAATCCAAACCCATTTAGGAATCACATGATCAGCAGCGCCGCTCACAAAGTACGCAACCATGTTGTACACGAACAGAGGCCCTAGAATCCCTCTAACGACACTGTAGAAGGCGTAAAACGGCGGCGACAGCACGCGATAGACTTTAGCGGCGAACTCAACGTCGTGCCTCCTCGCGCCGGAGAGAGTCCACGCGTTCTGGCACGCGCTGGTAATCTCAGCGAGGATCAAGAGCGTGAGTATCGCGAACGCGCCGTGAGCGACAAGGTATCTGCAGGTGATGAAGACGAAGAGGGTGGCGAGGTGGTGGCCGATGAAGAGGACGTCGTTAGGGAAGAAGACGATGTAGTGAGCGAGATCGGCTAAGAAGTAGGCAATGCTGTAGTCTAGGGCTAGGTTCTGTGCGTCGGTGTTGACGGAAGAGAAGGTGAGTTTGTCGTCGGCGAGGAGGGCGCGGGAGGCGAGGACGACGGCGGGGGTGCCGTGGAAGAGGGAGATAAAACAACTGGAGGCTTCGGGTCGGATCTTGGGGCTCCAATTACGGAAAACGAGGAAATAAGCGAAGAGATAGATGGAGAAGAAGATGGACAAGAGTGGAAACAATTGGGTTTCCATTGTTTTTACTTTTGATTGAATTTTTAAGGTTTCTGGGGTGTGTGTGATTTTGAATGGAGAAAAATTAGGGTTTATAAATAAACAAGAAGAAGAACAATTAGGTGAAAGTGGATGGGAAGAAAACAGGTAAAAGTGGGTAGTGATTGACAAGAATTGTAATTGTCGATAAGAGCTATAAACAGCCCCTAAAAACCCTTCAAGTGTTTCAAGGACTGTGTGCTATGGTGATATTGTATCGACTTCCATGATAACCTGGGCTTCCTTCTTCACTTGGGCTTCGTATATATAATTCTGATGCTGGCGTCATTTTCTCACTTCATATATGTAAATATTTTTATTTTTTTCAATATTATTTTTAATGCTACATTTCTAATAAGAAATTGACCAAATTGGTTCCCAGATAATACGGTACGGTATGCTGTCAATATTACATCACTTACTTTATAATCTCATAATTTAGAGGTTACTGATAGCTCATATACCACGTCATTTATGAATGAATTTAGATAAATTTGATAGTCATAAGAGGCCTATACTTTTATTTGTTATATTTTATATTTATGCATCCAAAGAGTTTTTTAAGCTAGTTGAGAAAAAATAAAAAATCATACATACTATTGTAATATATAGTGATATAGTCTCACGGTTGCTTATTAAATTGAGAAGTGTGGGGGAGATTTCATCATTCCTCTATTGTGGAAGTTACAATCTGATTTGGGTTTATTTTTTCGTTAAACCGTAAAGTGTGGGGACTAGGGAGATTTCTCTCATGTTGTAAGTGTAGCAATCCAATTTGAACTCGTTTGCCCATTAAACCTTATTGTGGAAGTTGCAATCAGATCCGGAATAGGGTTTTAAGGCTTTAGGTCGTTGGATTAATTCAACGGCCAAAACAGTGTTGTTTTTCTTAAAAAAAAATAAAAATAAAAACAAAATATCTGATTGATCTGTCGACTAAAAATAAATTGAATAGAATGCTTGTGTAGTTACAAGTATCCAAACTCCAAAGCAACCAGACTCTGCATGTATTTTACACATGTATATGCAGCCTTGAACTTGAAGATTTAGAAGAGATTTTCTAGCACAAAGACAACATGTGCTCAAACTAAAAGAAATCACATTTTGAAATTGGGCAGCGTGTACATTTCTTAGGCAGTGTGATATTTTATTTATTTTAAAGAAAACAAAATTGTCTTGGATTGAACTCTTGTATGTAAGGAAAGCAAGTAGAAAATTTTTTACATAAAAATTTTATTGACAATGATGGTTTTGTATAATGTTTGAAACCAAATTAATTAATATTATTGAAAGCACATATGAAGAAAAGCCTTACCCATAAAAAAGAATAGATATTTTGGTCCTTGTAAGTTGTCAAATTCAATCATATTCAAACCAAATGGATTTTTTGTGATTGATAATTCAGTTTGGGGTTAATATTAGCTGTATGTGGAAAGAGGAAAAGTCCAACAAAGGTGATGAAGATGGCATTCATCACAGGTAGAATAACTTAAAGGCCCATTTCAACCCGGCTCCTAAGTTTGGGAATCATTCAAAGCTTTTAAAAAGAGTGTTCTAAGAAAGTCCATGTGTTTAAAAATGATTCTACGAAACCAAGAGGACTTGGCCTTTTTCCAAGAATTTTATCGAGGTGTTCAAGATTTAGGATCCTCTCATTGATCCTTGTTTTTCCTTAGCATTCTTCGAGTGTAATTCAAATATCAAGTTGCATGAAAGAGAAAAAAGTGAACCAATTTTGACCATATATTTTGTATTTTGCTTAGACGTCATTGGATTATGAAAAGTCAAAGAAAAACAAGACAAAAAAAAGATCTTGATCCGGTGTTCAAACTCACAACCTCATTTTGTATGTATGAGATATACTATTAGACCGGCCTTATATTGTCAAAACTTCTATCACTTTGAATAGCAGTTAGTATCGGTTAGCATCTCAAAACTTTCTGCTTGTTGATTCACAATTCTCAGACTTTCTGTCATTTTTTTGTTTTTTTTTTTTTTTTCAAAAAAATCATAACAAAACATTATGATAAAATGCATGCAACTAGAAAATTTTATGTAGTAGAATTTCAAAAGACTAATAATATACTCTAGAAAGAAAGAATCAACTCATTGTTGATTATTCAAACTCCATTAGAATACCACAGGGCCAGTTGATGGAAGTAGTACCAACAAAATATCACTGAGCCCAATATAACTGTTTGGATGGACTCATTCTTGCACCTTTTATGGGCCAGTAAGGCAGTCAAGCTTGTATGGACCAGACCATCCATTATGGCACCCAGCCCCATGATTTTCATTTCTGTAACTCAAGTCCCATGCATGAGTCATCTGGTCATGGAGTCACGAGTCATGACTTCCAATCCTCAACCACGTTAGTGGGGCACGCACCAGCCAGGGCAAAAGGAAACCCAGAAAAACTCAACAATAGAACTGGACTCCCCAACCAAAATTGATCTCTTTCTTTCTGTTTTCTTGTTTCATCAAAATATTGTGTTCTTGCTTCTTTTTTTTTTTTTTTTTTTTTGACTTGTTCATGTATATAACTAACATAAGAACAATATAACTTAATCGATTTCTCCTTCCTCTACCTCATTTAGAGGATTTGGTTCTCCTTCCTCTACCTCGTTTAGAGGCTTTAGAACAACCGCTGGTTCCACATCTTCCTCCTCATCATCCTCTTTCATGTACAAACCTAGTTGTTCCAATGGGTTACTGCCTCCTCCAAACTTGAAACTACCCAACCCATCCTGAGAATGGTCTGGGCTAGTCTCATCTACCGAGCTTGGTAATTGCTCGGCAGGAGCACTCCTAAGCATTTCCAAGTCTTCAAGGAATCGAGAATTCTCATTGATTTCAACTGTTTTTTCCATCTGCATCAATACCACCAAATGTTTTGATCAAATCTAAGAAATGTACACAATTTTTTGTGCAAAACCTATATCTAATGTGCTCACTGATCATATACCTTCAGTAATGCCTGTCTAGCAGCTTCTCTCTCGACCTCCCTCTTTCTTCTAGCCTCAGCTGCAGCTTCTGCTTCAGCTCGCTTTTGAGCCTCTTCAGCAGCCTTGGCTTCTGCTTGCAACCGTGCTTTTTCTGGAGAAGCAAAGGCATGCCGTTATTTAAGATATGTTCATATACCAAAATCCACAGAAGCACAACAAACAAAAATGTTATTTTACATAACACAAAAATACAACACCAAAGAACAGTAGAAAAAGTCACAACCTTTCCGTCTCTGCAATTCAAGTTCCTCCTTCTCTCTTCGCAGTTTCTCAGGGTCCCCCTTTTCCCCCTGGTCTCAGCAAAGATTAAATTGAACCAGATCACACATACAGAGGTGAAAATCCTGACAGAACAGACAAAGGACAAGAAGTCACAAGAATCCCGAATTTGTAACGAACCTGTGAAAGTGTCTTTTCTCGAGCTTTCAAAATGGTATCAGCAAATCGATTCTTCAATATAGCAGCCCGATAGAGCTTATCAGGAGAGACCTGTCTTTCACTGGGAGCACTGTCCCCTAAAGTTTTCAGGGATGGACAGTGAGATGCTACTACAGTATTACCAAAACAAATAGCAGGTAAGGTTTTACAGACTTTCAGGCTTACCATCTTGACAAAAATCTGACTCAACAGGACTAGTTTTTTGCTGGGACGTATGTTCAAGCTGATCCAATCCACTACCAGATTCTAAAAGAAACCATGAATCAACATATTAATAAATAATGCAGAAATATATAATTGTTTAACCACAAATTATATCAGAGTGAATGATGCTATTTCAGGAAAATAATTTACATTTTTTCAACATTCGAGACGGATATCTAATACCAGAGAAAATCTTGTTTATCTATTATAACCATAAAAATCAACTCTACCAAACAATAAAGGACAATTTCGGGCACGGAAATGTATCTAGTAGTATTCATTTAAGGGAAAAGAAACAATGAAGGGCAAGGATTTATCCCATGACTTAAATCGAACCAATTGACTCTACATTTTTCATGACATTTATGCTAAAAAGGATCCATCAGATAGCAAGGTACTCACGGTTTCCATCAAGAAGATCATCACCACTTGTCTTTTCATCAAATTGAGCTCCATGACCTAAGGTTTCTGATATCTGGAGGGGGAAGTAAGTAAAATAAAATGATGATTTAAAAAAAAAAACCCATGGTTTTTTACAATAACCAGATCAGCAGCCAGTATAACATAGTGATTTGAACCAAACCTCAAAACACAAGAATTAACACACCTACACATAAAACAAAGATTCTGGTGCTATAAGAAAAATAAGTGGGAGACTCTGTCCACTTGCAAGAAATATGGCGATAGAGAGACCGGAAGATGCCATAGGGTGGACTCCTCAAAACCCAATTCTTCCAAATTTTTAATCAGTAGAATAAGAGCTGTTTTCATAATAACAACTGAGTTGTATTTTCATGAATAAAACAATCTCCGACTATCTTAATTAATCGACTTAAAGTACCTAGACTCATTAAATGAGCCCCTTAGTCTCCCTAGAATACATTAAAAAAATTTCCAAACCAACATTAAGTCTTAGCCAAGGGTTGCTAAATACACTCTCTCATGCCACTCTCCCTTCCCATTTTAACACATGTCCACTCTTAATTTTTTGGACATGAAATTTAGAGCCATCATAAATGGGCTGTTTTTTTTTTTTCTTCATGTTAATACAACTCAAACCAACCACATCTTCCCAAATTGGTCTTTCTTTCTTTTTATTATATAGATTGCCAGTACCAAACATAATTTGTATAGTAGGTACTCACATAATTATTTGAGATTTTTTCCTAAAAAAAACGGTATTACATATATTCAAAATATTCAGAGTGTAATGCAAATATTCTATGCTTATCAATAGGTAAATTGGATGTTAGAATGACCCTGAATAATTTGACATGTAATTAGAAACAAATTTGTAACATGAAAAATAGAAATATTATATTATCTAGGCTTTAGAAAAAAGCCATAACATATAGTATATTACTGGGGGAGGGGGGGTGTTGTTGTGCGATTTGGGAAGATGATTGTCGGTTTGAGTTGTAAATAACATTAAAAAAAAAAAAAAAAAAAAAGTCATTTATGATGGTTCAAGTTTCATGTCCAAAAAATAATGAGCGGATATTTGTCAAAATGAGAAGGGAGAGTGGTATGAGAGAGTGTATGCAGCATCCCTTGACTAAGAATTAATGTCGATTTTGCAAAATATTTAATGTATTCTAGGGAGACTAAGGGGTTCATTTAATGAGTCAAGGTACTCTAAGTGATTAATTAAGGTAGTTAAAGTCTCATTATAAGTAAGAGTCTGTACCTACAGCAAAAAGGGAGAGTGTTTTATTCTTGAAATACAACTCAGTTGTTATTCTCTGCAAGTAGCTCTTATTCTGGTATTTATGTTTAAAGATTTGGGAAATTTGGGTTTTGAAAAGTCGACCCTGTGGAATCTTTTGGTCCCTCTATCGCTACGTTTCATGCGAGAGGACAAAGTCTGCCACTTATTTTCCTAATAGCACCAGAATCTTGGCTGTGTGCTATGTGTTAATTCTTGTGTTTTGAGGATTGGTTCACATCACATAGTAATCAAACAGAAATAACCAGGAGGACTATTTTATTAAAATGTCTTATTATTTACCACCAAATTAAATCAGCACACACCTTTGATGCATTGATGGGACTTGAAGCCTTAACACCATCAGATTCACTTTCAGAAGAACTGCTAGACTCTGAATCTACAAAGCACAAAAGACAGTAAGAAATTAAATAAGAACTTTCAGGCAAAACTTTAAAACTAAAGACAAACATACACAGCATCCTCTTTTGAAAGAAGAAAAAGATTTCACAAGTAGTAAACGGAATTGTCAAGAGAAACAGAACCAAAAATATAACTGCACAAATTACCATAATATACAAAAAGTTATATCATTGAACTAATTGACTTAGGCATTTAGCCAACAGGTCCAGTTACAAGTATAGAAGATAGAGAATCAATTTGACCCTTTGCTCATCATGTCAATTACTTATATCATTATGGCCTCTTCTGTACTCAGAAGCACATATACATATTCTTCTCATTCAAATTCTGAATGATAACAAATTATTTTTCAAATCTAAAGCCCTAGATGCCTTATCTGGAGAAAAAAAATATATAAGACAAACAAAAAGGAATTTTTTGAAAAAAGATAATATAAAAGTGACCCATATAACCAGTAACCACAGGCAGTAGAAATGAGATTACCACTGGAGTTGCCTGGACTGATACGTTTACTACTTTTAATCCCTGCATCCTTTTCAATCTCCACAGGAGGGTAGCTTGAAACAGGGGGCTCATTCCCACCAATATCAATATCCTCTTCAGCCGGTTCATTCCCTATCGATGCATAATGCACAAGAATAATATGTCAAAAAAGAAGCCCTGATATGTACCTCAAGACATTCAGACTTACAGTTAGAAAATAACCTTTGCAGTGTTGCATGGATGAATTACTTAGCCCTGACTCGGTCAACAACTGTGGAACAATATTAAAACACAGAAATTATCTTACATTAACATAAAAGCTTGACAAAAGACATATTCAACCTTTTTTTCAATTTAAGATAAGGGGAGATACCTCTATTTCACAAGGTTCGGCTCTTGCCTGGTTCTTCTGTTTCTCTTCCAAATAGTCATCTAAAAGCTTCCGCAGTGTGAACAGGGTATCGTCACTGAGATCATCTATATCAATCTCAATTTCACCCTCTCCTTCTCTACCATTTGAACTCTGTTCCTTCAAGAAATCAATGATATTTACAGGCATTTCTTCCAGCAAAGACTCCAGTTCTCTCCCTAGATTGTGCTTCTCCTCTTCTGTCATTACCCGCTTCACAGGCTCTGGCACTATTTCATGATGCATTGTTTCGATTTTCCTCTTTTTTGCAGGAGGCACTGCCTTGGCAGTTTCCACATCAAAACGTGGGCCAGATTTTTCTGCCAATGATTGAGGTTCAGTTACTGGTAATTTCTTATCTATGGCTTTCCACCTTGCTTCAAAAAATTTACGAAGAGTATCCGCCATTACGTAGAACTCATTCCCAGGTGGATTGTAGGTCATTGCGTTGCTAAACGTAAGCCTCACATCAGCAAGGAATTCCAAAGGACTTGAGTATGCACCTGAAGTTACCTTCCTCATTATTGTTCCAAAATCCATCGGATTCTTAATAACAGTAAAATAATCTGGAATGTTCAACTTCACTACATCAACGGGAGTGTTGAAGACCCAACCATACTGATGAGACATTAATCGTTTCAACAGTGTCTCACACTGTTTCATCAAATATATATTTGACGTGCTTGGATTTGAAACCTGGTTTTTAACAGAGTCAACCCTTGCTGAATTATCTCGGCTCCACCCACGACCCTTGTTGCTTACTGGATTTGCTTTCTTCCCAGGCCCACAAGTCATCACAGATGATTTTTTAAAGTTTTTTGCTTGAGACCCATTTTTTCCATTACTGCGACTAAGAATATCACTATAAGAAGACACTGTAATACCATTTGTCTTTTGCAACTCAACTTTCTTTAGCATAATACGTACTTGATCAAGATCCAATCTAAACTTATGCATTAGATCCTTTCTTTCAGGTGGTGACATGCTAGAAAGAGAAAGTCTTTGAACGGGGACACCAAATGCCTCCAGTTTGTCGGAATTTAAATTAATGTGTTTCCTCATTGGGGCACTAGAATTCTCTGATGCAGTAATCTCAGTATCGATCCGTCCTGAGCTACCAGACCCCTCAGATTCACCGGCTGTCTCGAATGCATTGTTCCGGCGATACCCTCTTGAGATCTTATTAAACTTCCCCATCACCTTAGCAAGAACTCTATTTTTAGGTCCTTATACCCAGTGTAGAAGAAATGTTCGTCTAATCAACAAACTCTGCATGCATATCAATCATGGGAAGCTAATTATCCCCTCTGAATTTTAAGTAACCTTAAAAAGATAATACTAACCACAGATGTTCACTTATTTGAGCCATCAAGTAAATAATCCAACGTTTGAACATCATTTTACCAATTTGCTTCATTGAGTTCATATATTCATATTTCCAATAATGAAAAGAAAGAAAATCTATTAGTTGGCAACCAAAATTAGGGTTAACTGAACACTTTGAAAATTTAAATATCTCCTTCTGGCAAATAATGAACTCAAAAATGCCAATTATTTCAACACAATTTTAACTTTAGAAAAAAAAATAATAACAATACTTACTAGGGTTCAAGTAAAAAAAAGTTTTTAAGATCCAAAAACTAAAATTTTATACTTCAACACGTCCACTGAGAACAGAATTGCAAGAAACCCAATTCGATATAAACTTCAAAAAAAAAAAACATATAATAAAAAATTGAAATTTAAAGATAACTCAAAACCCTAAATCAATTACCATTTACTACTTCTTGCTAACTCAGTAGAAACACCTCCATACTAGCCAAGTCTATTGCTCAGACGAAACTTCAATTGGCGGTAGAGAGTAAGAAATTAAAAACGCTACCGTTTCCACAATCTCGCAACCACGCAACCGCAAACGCGAGAACCCTAGATTCAAATTATTTGCCGAAACTGAAGATATGCAAATAACAAGATTCAAGTTGTGAACTTCGAAGTGGCTGCTGCGGCTCCGAGATTTGGATCACGAACCAGACCGGACCCTGGAAGATCTTCAAAAAAACAAGGAGCTTGAAAAACCTGTGAAATGAAAAAAAATAAAAATTTCAAGAATCGAATACACAGAGCTAGAGAGAGAAACGAGTGTTCGACTTCGCTCTCTAGTTCCTTGCTTATTAAAGGCGACCACCTCCTCTTACAAACCGCGGTTCGAGAGTTGGAAACCGTTGGATTAGCGGCTTGAGCGAATCGGACGGGTCCGGAGTGGCTGCGATATCAGCCGTCGGATCCGGATTCTACGGATGATATTTCTCGAAGGTAATTGGAGTTAATGCGTACTTTCGTCAAAGTCAAAGTAAATTATAAAACGTGGATTTCTGCAGGGGTGGGGGGGGACGGTGAGTAAGATGTGATTGGGTGTCGAATATGAGAAACGACAGCGTTTTAAAGAAACTGCAATTTGATTGGATGGAAATTGCTGCGCTGTGTGAGCGCGCGTGTAAATTGACTTATCCTTGGAAGAACCAGAGATCAGCCGTCAATGATCGTCTGCTTTGCGGCTTTATTGTCACGTGGTGATTGCGAGCTATACGCTGCCTCGGGTACACGGTATCACTGTAAACCCTCGAAATATTTGAATTCTATTTCTTAATCTATATCACTATACATCTTAGCGCCTGTTATTGATAATAGTTCTAACAATAATACTAAATATAGGGGGTGGGCGCACTTCGGTTTTTGGACAAAATGGAACTTAACCAAAAATATTTTGATTTTCAAAAACCAAAATCCGCCAAAACCTATTAATAGTAAGTAACAAAATTTAAATGAATTGTTATTAATCGGTTCAGTTCGGTTTTGGATACTAATTTTGGGTCAATACTTGTTGACTCTAACACAAAACAAAATCATATTTTTTTTATTCAAAGAATTAGTACAACAACAAAGAAAAATATAAAAGTTACAAGACCAAAACCGAAGGGAAGGAAAAAAACAAAACTAACATATGCCAGTCCAATAGAGAGAATGGAAGAAAAAAACGTTGAAAAGACAATCAAAAATCGAAGAACATTGAATCGTGTCTCAATGACAGAGAGAGGGGTATATGCCACAGAAATTATGACAATATTGTGAATTTGTGATAATATCAGTTCTTGAAATCCTCGTCAATAAATATTCACGTATTGAGTAGTTTTATTTGTTATTGTACTCTTAAGAGTAGCAAATTACAGTTGAACACATTTTACCTTCAATTCTAAGTTTTAAGAATTTCAGGTTACAGTGCTCCTGTGGTTGTATATATTTGTTTATTTATGACTTATCCTTAACAGTTAGATATTACTAAGCTTAATGAGCTCGTATCATAGAGCCACACTGGACGGCGGCGATTGTATTTATTTCTTACATTTAATCAACTAGTCTAATCATTTTTTGTTTAATGAATGCTATAAACTCAAACATGACTAATCTTGAATATTAGGGTGGTGTATTGGATTGGGATTTTAATAGACAATTTTTGGGTGCAAGGATTTTATGGATTTGCAAGACTATTATGATTATTATGATTGTTAGGATTATACTTTTAGGATTATTATGATTATATAGACTAGATTTTTAGGATTCTGAAAGAGTCTTTGGACTTTATTTATAGACTATTAGGATTATCTAGACTTTATTTCAAGACTTTTTGGACTCTTAAAAATATAGACTTTCAAGAGTCAATTGTAGTATTCAATTTTCTTCCCAAGTTCCAATACTCTATAATCTTGTTAAGGGTAGTCATTGAATAACAAAAATTGAATGAGAAACATGTATAAGCTATGAAGAGAAGTAATAAAATTTTGAAATACCACCAACCAACACATAACCTTCAACTGATTCATATGGTGCAGAAAATGTCATTCTGCACCATATGAAATAAATATAATAATCAACAACTCATCCCCCACTAACTCACCAGAAATGACATGAAATAGGGAAATAAAATAGCTTGAACACTGAAGTATTTCTATTTGGCTTGTTGGACTTCATTAATTCATATGTTATCAAACTCCAATATTCACTCTTCTTTAATCTTTTTTTTTTTTCTCTAGTGGTGTGTATAGTGTACGTCCACCTTTCATGTTAGTGATAGATGATTCAAGTCCGGTGAGATGAGTTGATATACAGACTTTGTATGCATTGGTTAAATTTTGAGGGTCGGGGCATGATAAGAATTTTTTTAATATAAATGTAAATAACAAAAAAAAATTGATATATATATATATATAGATTTAATTACTCATATTTAAAAGGGGAAAAAAAAAACTCTAAACAGTCAACTAGTGTTTGCTCTTAACAGGTTTCGGCATACCCTTCCGTTATCGGATTTAAAAAAAAAAAATACATGTATCTAAATTTTATAGAAGTATAGTTTTATGCGAGGCTCATATCTTTTTAACTCGCTCAGGCAATAAATGAATAGAAATGGTGACTATCTTCGTTTGTCTTTGAACTCAATCTATATAACGGGTGATATTATCAGTAATGAACTGGCTTTTATTATCAAGTGTGTATATATATATAATCAACTCCCTCTTTATCTTTACTTTTTGCTAAATTCATCTTTTATAGATGTAGATAAAACATTTGATCAATTTTTACTAGTGGTTCTAAAGATTTTAGATACCGGTGGTAGTGTTGGGATCATAGAAATCTAACATAAAACTATTTTTGACTCATAGAGGCATTTTATCAGTCATTTGGTATTCGACTTTCAAGTGTAGTTTTATGTTGTCTTTTGCATGTTTGGCAGCCCCATTTATTATTTACTAATACACCCACCAAATATATGAAATAAAATAAAAAGTCTAGAAAGTATTCAGAGAGAGGGCAAGACAATTTTGGATTCAAGTTATTTACAAATATCACTAAAAAGTCTAGAAAATCCATTTTGTCATGAAATCCTAAAAATCTTGATCTCAATCCAATACCAACAGACAATTTGCTGCCTCTTAAAAGTCTAGATCCAATACCACAAGACAATATGAACTTTTTAAAAAAAATCTTAAAAGTCTAGATCCAATACCATAAAACAATATGAACTTTTTAAAAAAATCTTAAAAGTCTTGATCGAATACCACCAGACTTATCTAACTTGTTAAAAAATCTCAATCCAATACCACTAGACTTTTACTTCCCTAAATTGTCTAATAAAATCTTAAATCAATACACCCCCCTTAGTAAAATTGTATATATCCACAATACTATGACTTAATTTTTTTTGTCTAATCCTCAAAAACAGCTTTTTGGGAAGCCAACACAAAATAGGTTTTTTTTTTTTTTTTTTTTTTTTTTTTTTTTTTTTTTTTTTTTTTTTCCCTAAAAACTAAAAAAATCAAGGTTAAAAACCATATCAAACACACACTTACACTAATTCAGACATAGATTCAACGTTGTCATCTATTTCACATCTTTCTCTTTTTTTTTTTCTCTTTTTTTTTTCTCACCTCCAAACTCGATCTCTCTCACTTCTCTCACTTCCAAACAAATGCAAAATCTCTACCTATCCTTTGTTGGTGGAATAAAATTTTTTAGTTTGATGTTGTGGGGTTTATTTTATTTAAGGAATAATTACTCTGATGACCATTTATTTGATTGTGCACGATCAAAATGATTATTATATGAGAAATTCAAAAATATAAAGCATATATAATAATTTGAACAATTATAAAAGGAAAGAAAAAAACTGACTTACTCCAATTAATGAATTACAACTTCACTTAGCTCGCCCTTTAGAACCAGCAATCAGGATCTGATCTTACTTCAAATTAAAGGAGCTTGGAACTATGTGAGATGGTACTTTTAAGGTTTTTTTCTTGGTGAACAAGAACAAGAGTGCTTTTAGAGTTTGGACAAATACTGAAACATATGCGAAAGTGCGCCTTTAAAAATTAAAACCCTTAGACGTGGGTTTGAATTTCATTGTGTGTAATTACGGGTTAAAATCAAAAACCATAAAACCGCAATCGCTTTCTACTTAACACCGAATCTAAGTTCTAAGGTCAGTGTTTTGGTAGGGTATAGAGAGCAAAAAGAGCATTTCAAATTAAAACTCACAACCCCAAAACAAGGTCAAAAGTTCCAATTAACATATCTCGATGGTCTTTTGGTCATGAGCTATCAAAATGGTCATTATAAGAGAAATTCGTTTCAAAATGGTCATTTTTAGTAAACAGTGTGACATAAATGGCTATTCGTAGAGAAAATTATCTCAGTGGCCACCCATTTGGTAAAATTCTACCCTAGTGGCCACCCAATTTAATTTTTAAATAGAATTAACCAATAGAAAATTTAAAAAAAATGAATATTACTTTTTTTTTCAAAAAAGAAACAAATATTAATTAAAAAATATTTAATTAAAATCAATAGGAAAAATGAATATTAATTAATTAAATAAAAAATATAAGTAAGTAATTATTATTCATTTTTTACTATTAATTTTTTTCCCACTTACTTATATTTTTTTTATTTAATTAATTAATATTCAATTTTCTTATTAACTTTAATTAAAAATTTTAATTAATATTTATTTTATTTTTGAAAAATAAAATTAATATTCATTTTTTAAAATTTTCTATTGATTAATTATATTCAGAAAATTAAAATGGGTGGCCACTATGGTAGAGCTTTACCAAATGAGTGGTGTAGATGCTGAAAAATCCACAATTAATTTGAGTCGTTGAGGTGGGCAAGAGAGGGGATTGATATTTATAGGAGGAAGGCATTGAGCCAACTGTTGACTCACTTAATAGCAATGATGTATACATTACAGAATAAATGTCATTGATGTAAACGTTATAGACTTTATGGCATTGATGTAAACGTATAGACTTTAAGATGGAAGATTTTACAGTGGTTTGACCTGGTCCAAGTTTGATTTTAACTGATGCGGCCATGCGGGTCCATTATTAGGCCTTTATCCAATTGCTTCGACCCAAGCTTATGATTAGGTCTATTGAGATTGGACCCCTGCTGGGCTTGACTATTGGGCCATAGGCTTTATTGATCATAGTTTATTTTTTTGAAATACCTCTATTTTGGGTTTGAGAATTATAAGGCCTGATTATTTGGGCTGACGTATTTTTGACTACTACAAGTGGCCACTAAGGTAATTTTCTATATGAATGGTCATTTTCGTCACATTGTTTGTTAAAAATGGTCATTTTGAAACGAATTTATTATATAATTACCATTTTGATAGTGCATGACCAAAAGGCCACAAGGATATGTTAATTGGAACTTTTGAACTTTGATTTGAAATGTGTTTTGGTGTTGTGAGTTTTAATTTGAAATGCCATTTTTTGCTCTTTATACATGCAGTGGTCAAAATGTAGACCTTCGCCCCACAAAATAATTGCAAGATTGGAGGGTCTCGGGCCATTCAAAGGACCTTTAAAAAGGGTCAAAGAAGAATCAAAAGAACAAGCCCAAAAAAGCGTGACCCGACCCATCAAGATATCATAATAAAAAAAAACACGTGGTCAAAAGGACCATAAATAGAATAATCATGTCAGACGCTATGCAAATCATAACGTCTGATAAAGCCTTTATTACCATATTCAAACGAATCAAAACAGGCAATAAAGGGCCTGAGAATGGTGCTCCTATAAAGAAGCATGAATGGTGAAGGCTCCAGAACTTCACTATAAATACCAAACCCCTTCCCAGCGAAAGGGGTCCTGATTTTCTCAATTCATACATGAAAGCTTTGAAAACATAAGCTCCACAATCTTCTCTCGACATTAATTGCTGCTCTAAGATCAAGCAAAAGATTAACCCAGTCGTTCAAAGAGGTTGATCGACCCAATCCACGATTGATCAACATCGAGTCAAGGAACCTCCCAGGTATCGACCTATCGAAGTCATCGAAATATAATATCGACCCAATCGTAGATCGATTCACGTTGAATTCGAGACCCATCCCATTCAATTTACCAAATCAATCGATAATCAATGAATAGCTCAACTTGATACATCGAGCAAAATGGTTTGTCATCTCAAAATCATTTTAATTGACTTTTTTCTTATAATACATTGACTTGAGCATCGGAGAGTCCCTCAAAGTAGGGATGACAATGGTACGGGTCAGGGACAGGTTTTTCATTATCATCCTCAATACCAATTTATATGAGAAATACCATCCCCGATGAATACCCATCTTAAAATAAACGGTGTGGGTACGGGGATTCCCCATTAGGGGATTGGTTTTTTGCCACATACTATTCTCATCCCTATCCCATTAATGTTTTTTATTTTATTTTTATTTTTTATGACTTTTTGATAAATATCATATAAATAGTATTGAATAATATGAAAATAATAGTGTGAGGGGTATAATGATCTGGGATGGAGTAGTGTTTCAATGGAGGAAAAAAATGGGAAAAAAAAGAGAGGGAAAATTATGTTTGTGGGAGGGAAAAATATGAGGGAAGATTATGTTTATATATCTATATATATAGATATTGATAGCGGGTACCGGGATGGGGCTGGGCGGGGTAAGGACTTGAAATCCTATAATCGTACCAAAATTAAATCAAGGATTGAAAAAAATACCTGCTCCATACCACAACTTAAATTGTATGGTTAAAACCGCATCTAGTGGGCTGGGTCCCTGGACCAATTGGTAATTTTAATATCCCTACCCCCAAGGGAACACCCCCTCTCGTGGTACGCCGCTACTCTGTTTGTCTCTTGTTTTACAGGTTGTCAGTGCCCACCTTGTCGACCTTGAATTAATTGTAGATCCGATAGACTACAATACCCTAACAAAACACTAACTTTAGAACTCGGATCCGGTGTTAAGTAGAAAGTGGTTGTAGGTTTATGGTTTTTTATTTTAACCCATAATTATACACACAATGAAATTCAAACCCTTAGACACGTCTAAGGGTTTTAACTTTTAAAGGCGCGCTTTCTCATATTTTTGTTTCAGTATTTGTCAAAACTCCAAAAGCATTCTTGTTCTTGTTCACCAAGAAAAAAAAAAAAAATCCTAAAAGTACCATCTCACAAAATTCCAAGCTCCTTTCGAGTCCTGATTGCTGATGCTAAAAGGCGAGCCAAGTGAAGTTGTAATTCGTTGCTTGAAGTAAGTTAGTTGTTTTATTTCCTTTTCTAATTGTTCAAATTACTATATATGTTTTATATTTGTTAAGATTAAATGTGTACTGCCAGTTTAGAAAATAGCTCATTTTTATGTATGTGTACTTTTGATCTTATTTTCTGGGTTGTTGAAGTGGAATGTCAACAAACTATGATTTGAGTATGACATGGATCTGTATTATCAGGCTTTAGACACAAAAGTTAACGTAAGATTTTTTGTTTCCCAATTCAAAATATTGCAAATGTAGACAAAATTGTGGTTTGTGTATTCTTTAAGAAATATTTCGAAAAATTGATTTGTATTATAGTGAGTAACTTTGTTATAGATATTATACGGGAATGTCATGTTTGTTTCTTTTACATAATTATGCATCTTCAATCCTTTGGATTCACGTAATTCCATTGCTTCTTTAGCTTCTCAATTTACATAATTTCATCTCTAATGCTGGTTCGAGTGTGTTTCTTTTTTTTTTTTTTTTTTTTTTTTTTTGGCATACGATGGTCCTTGATTTATGTGATGCCCTACAAGATTTTCGAGTTTATGTAATAGTTTTTTGGAATTTCTTAGAGTTAGTAAGAGAGATAGAGAAAGGAGTTGACGGAAGAAAGAATTGTAAGAGTGGAGAATTAGTAAAATATTCATTGTGTTTATAGTTTGTTAGAACTGCCTACAACTTGAATTTAGTGCCCATCAACTTGAATAGGTTTTGCTAGAAGGCACTGGTGAATATTATGTCACTGGTTATAGAGGAGGGTAGACCATGTAGCTAGTACACCCATCAAAATATACCTTGGCTACTTGGCTACTTGGCTAGCCATGATAGATGTGTTAGCATAAGGACGTGGGCATATTTAATGAGGCGGTCTATGACAACTAGGATGATGTCTTTCCATTGAGAGGTAGGAATTCCTTCTATAAAATCCATGGCTATTTCCTTCCATGGCATGGTGGGAATAGATAAGAGTTGTAGTAGTCCCAAACTTTTAACATGTTTCCCTCTATATTGTTGACAAATTGTGCACCTAGCTACCAAAGATACCGCTTACTTATTTAGTGTATCCCAGTAAAAGTAGTGTTGCAGGTGTTTCACATTACCCTTGATCCTAGAATGCCTACTCATTACTGAACCATAGGCCTCATTTATGAGTCTTCTCCTTAGTTTACCATTATTTCCTATATAGATTTTACCCATTTTCCTCATTATCTCATTCATTAGTGTGTATTTTGTGTTAGTACTTGAGTCAATTATTAGTCCTGGTAGACCCTTCATTGCCAAAGGGGTCTTGCAAGTAACTGTCTTATACTTTTTGAATCCAAAAAAGTTGACTGGTAGATAAAGCTGACAAAACTCCTTCTTCTATGCACTTGCCCTAGATAACCCGTCTACCACCACATTCTCATTTCCTCCTTTTGTAGGATATCACATAGTCATAACCTAGTAACTTAATCAGCCATTTCTATTGCATCGGAGTTGAAATTTTCTGCTCTAGGTAATATTTCAAGCTCTCATGATCAGTTTTGATTAAAAACTTGCTACCATGTAGATAAGATTTCCATTTTTGTATGGCAAACACTATTGCTAACAGTTCCTTCTCGTATGTAGACATACCGAGTTTCCTTGGTGGGAGGATCTTGCATAAGTAAGCTATTGACCTTTCTTTTTGCATAAATACAGCTTCTATACCCACACCATATGCATTTGTTTCCACTATAACTGGCTGTGAAAAGTCAGGTAATGCAAACACGGGAGTGGTAGTCATGGCCCCTTTTAAGGGTTCAAAAACTGCTTTGGCTAACTCCCCCTAAACAAAATTGTCTTTCTTCAACAACTCAGTTATAAGCTTGCTAATTATTTTATAACCTTAAACAAATTTCCTATCGTACCCAATCAACCATAGGAATCCTCTAAGGGCCTTAATAGTAGTAAGAGCAGGCCATTCTAGCATGGACTGAATTTTCCTTTGGTATGCGGACACTCCTTTGGCAGAGATTATATGACCTAGGTATTCCAATTCAGCCTTCCCAAACTCGAACTTGCTCATTTTTACATATAGTTGGTGCTGCTTAAGTATGGAAAGTCCTATCTTGAAATGCTCAATATGCTCTTCCATGCTTTTGTTGTAAACCAAAATGCAGTGTTGTAAAAGTCACTAGACACTAGTCGGGCGACGACTCACCACCTAGCGCCTAGGGGATTAATCGGGAACTAGTCGGGGACTAGACAAATGGTCAGAAGTCGGCTGTCGGCCGATCGGAATTTTATTTTTAATAATTTTTTTTTCTTGTAATTGAATAAATATCATAATATTTCATATATTTTTATATATTAAACCTAAAATGGAAAATCAAACTCCAAAAAACTCAATATTGACTATTGAGAATCAAGTAAAGTCAAAGTCAAATCAGCTAATTAGTGTTGTTGTGGTGAGCTCAATGTATGGGATTATTTCCCTGGCCACCAGCTGTTTTCCAATTTCAAATATTATCGAATTCCATTCACTCACAACAATCCCACTCACTCACAAATTCTCTTTTTCTCTCTCCCTCTCTCCCACACTCAATTATGTTCTCATCTTCTATTCTTCTTGATCTTCTTCTTCTTAACCAGTACCTAAAATTAACATGGGCATTAAAATGAATTAGCTCTTCAACAGTACATACTCCATTAAAATTCAGCATTACAGGGCATTACATCAAGACAGGAGTCAAGGACGGTGACGATGACGAGCGACGGAACTAGAGGAGATCTAAAGGAACGAATTCTGGGTAGTCTTCCCAGACATTGACAGCTTTAGGAGAAGGATTGTTGACCCTTTTTTTTGCGATTTTTTTTCTGTTGAAGAGAAGGAGAAGAACTAGTTTCTTCTGGTTGACTTCTTTCCTGCTTATCCTTCTCAAATTGTGCTATGTCTCTCAAGCTGTCTAACAATTTCATTTCATCTTTCCACTTAATGTTTATGACAGTCTGTCATTAAAAAAAAAAAACATTCATTAAGATAATTTATATATCAATCAATCATAGGCTCAAAATTAAATGCATTATAACACATTGTCAGAAACATGCATAAACACATTTTCATATACCATATCATATAACTAGGGTGATACTTACGAAGAAAGATGTGTTAACCAATCCAATATTTTGCATGTAGTTAAGCTCACAACTCGATCGCCTCCTTCATAGGATATCAAAGTAACTATGAATGTGCTGTGCATATGCAGTGATGTACGTTATGAAATAAGTAATATAAAGCTTTAATAACCAAGAAATAAATAGTTAATTATGTTACCGAATCTGATATCCATTTTTCGATGTTGACTAGATCTTGAAAATATTGACGTGTCTTGAGAAGGAGTTGACCCGTATAATAACTATTATAAAATGAATACAGTACATTAGTACAAATATTCAAAAATGAATACATTGAAAATCATGGCAATATAACAGATTACAGGAATGGAATATTACCAAACTTGGTCATCATTCTTCAAGAAAAAAGTGAAGTCAACTGAGTCTATATCTTCCAAGATATAATGTGATTTCTTTGTCCTCTTAGGCATCAGATTTGTGTACGGGCTGTCGAAATACCTTGAATGCCTTCGAGCCCTTTGTTTGTCGAAGTCTTTATAGTCAACATTATGGTCGGCCTCTATAAGTTTTACCATATTATTGAGGAGGTTCTAGCCAATAAAACACACGGACGGGGATAGATATTGTTCCAAGTCAAGGATGGATTTTTCCCCCGAGTCCTACATAAAATTAATTAAATATGTAGTTAAGTATGAACCTTAGATATACTCATATACATAACAAAAATACTATTACAGAATTGTTCCCAAACCGAACACCATATACATAACATAAACACTAACATTATGTTATAGATATACATGACAAAATCACTATCATTTATAGAATGTACCTCGATTACAATAGACTCAATAACCTTAACCACCTCAACAACAGCCTCATATTCCTCACCACCCTCACCACTCTTAATAGCAACAGCCTTTTTCTCAGCATCAATAACACCCTCATTTCCAGCATCCACAATAAAAGCATCATTTTCCTCACCAGCTTTACCAACAAAAGCAACATTTTGCTGCTCATCCACTTCTTCAATATCAACAAAAGCAACATCTTACTGCTCACCCTGTTCTTCAACATCCTCCTCAAAAGCAGCCTTACCACCAACATCTTCTTCACCAGCAACCTTACCATCAACATCCTCCTCCATAGGATCTTTATCACCAATGACAACAGCCTCTTTCTCAGCACCAATAACACCCTCATTTCCAACATCCACAACAAAAGCATCATCTTCCTCACTAGCCTTACCAACAAAGCAACATCTTGCTGCTCACCCACTTCTTCAACATCAACAAAAGCAACATCTTGCTGCTCACCCAATTCTTCAACATCCTCCTCAAGAGTAGCCCTATCACCAGCAGCCTTACCACCAACATCCTCTTCACCAGCAGCCTTACCATCAATATCCTCCTCCATGGGATTTTTATCACCAATAACAACAGCCTCTTTCTCAGCACCAATAACACCCTCATTTCCAACATCCATAATAAAAGCATCATCTTCCTCACCAGCCTTACCAATTAAAGCAACATTTTGCTGCTCACCCACTTCTTCAACATCAACAAAAGCAACATCTTACTGCTCACCCTGTTCTTCAACATCCTCCTCAAAAGTAGTTCTATCACCAGCAACATTACCATTAACATCCTCTTCACCAACAGCCTTACCATTAACATCCTCCTCCATAGGATCTTTATCACCAGTAGCCTTACCACCAACAGCCTCATCATCTTGCTTAGCACCATTCTAAACATCAACATCAATAAATTAGTGGAATTTATGAAGGACTAAACTATTATATATAAATAATAATATAATTTTCAACAACTTTATATCTAACCTTCATCAACTTCCTAATATTTGTAAATTCATTTCTACAAAAGGTAATGATACGTTTCTCGCTATCAAGCATAGTAGCATATAGTTCTGGGATTGTGGAAGGCACCTGAATTTTGCAATAATTAAAACAATGCATACAAGAAAAACATATTAAAAGTCTAATACCAAATACTATATATGCAATCATACTTTAGAATCTACATTGGAGAACAGACGTTTCTTAGAAGGGGGGAATAATCATTCAAAAATGTATTGTTATTTCTCCCTATAGAGGCTCCTATCTCCTTCAGAACAGAAGTGCCAATCCCATCACTGTCATTGCTTGTCTGATAATCATCAACTCCATCATCATTACCAAGATCTTCTTCCACTTCAGTTGGATGTATTGCCATAGCCAATTTCTCCCTCTTCTTTTCAGTTAGTGGTTCACAAACGTATTTCAAGTTCAATGACTTGAAGTAATCTGTACAATTTTCATAAGTTTCAACTTCCCAAGGAAATACAGTCATCTGCATATAAAAAACAACTAATTGTTAGCGAATTTCAATAAATAATTAACTAAAAATAAAGGGTCATTATGTACACATCGATAAAGTGAATCTTGATTCAATATCTGAAATCCTTGCACTAAATTCCCATCTAGTGAACTGTGGCCGTACCAACATGCTTTCTGACGCTATTTTCAAAACGAGTTATACTCTCCATGACCCATACCTATACAATTTAAACTAACTAATATCAATAAATGTTTTTCAATCCAACATTGTATGAAACGAGAAACACTAAAACAAAATTTGATAACATACTAAATTTTTCTAAAACTTACCTGAAGTACTAGAGGGAATCCGGACAAATTGTAGGTATAATACTTTGATTTCTTTGCATTCTCTTCCTCACCCTGTAGCTTCCCTTTCCCTTTAACTTTCCCTTTCCCTTTCCCTTTCACTTCATCTTCTACTAATTTCTTCTTCCCCTTCTTGGTTTTTTTTTTCTTATCTTCTTCTTCTTCTTCTTCTTCTTCTAAGTCTTCTGTATTCTTATTCTTCTACACCTTCCCGTTTTTATCTTCCTTCTTTGCTTGACCTCTTAATTGGGTGAGCCGTTTCTTCAGTACACCCTTCAAAAAATATAGTGTAAACCTGAAGATGTAAGAACCCCATGGAAATTTTTTGAATTCTTCTTCCTTTTCAACTAATGAAAACAACCACCCCGAGATGGTTGTGGTCCGTCTGTCATCCGTGTAAAAGAATTGGCTCACAATATATATATACATTCAACATTTTGTAAGCATCTTCACTCTGTTCGGACGTCATTTTCCTCAAAGTGGCGTACAATATCTCCATAGTCAGCTTTTTTCCTTTGAAGATTCTTCTAAGCATCGAATCCACTCGTACTTCATTGTTATTTGCAAAACCTTTGGGCAATTGTCTCATATTCAAGCCATTGCATACACAAAATTCTTCTTAGCCGAAATGAGCTTAAGAATTTCCCAACCCAACCCACATCTCATCTTCTCTTTGTCAATTGGAATGAATGATCTCTGTTTTCAAAATATTATGGATAAGCTGCTCCTAAAGTGTCAACGGTTTTTTCAAATCCAAATATATGCCGAAAGGGCCCTGTTTGAATTTTTCCTCCAACTCAAATTTATGTAGGACGGACTTTAAGTCTGTAATGAAATTTTTTTGACTTCCACTATTTACTCTCTCAGGAACCCAAGTCTCATGGTTTGGGAACCACAACAAAACCGCATTCAAATTTTTCGACATCTAAACAATGAAAACAAAAAGATAACACCAGTCACAAGGTTATGAAAACAAGTCCTAGGCTCTAAACTAGTATCATTTTACATAGATAAGGGTGAAACACATCATTCATCAAGCTCTAAAATGTTGCTGGGGTGTTAGTTAAGCCAAAGGGCCTGACTCTAAACTCGTAATGACCTCAGTGAGTCATAAAGGCTGTTTTGTGTACATCTGCCTCAGCTACCCTAATTTGGTGATACCCTGCCCTTAGGTCTAGTTTAGAAAATACCCTAGCTCCCTATAGCTCATCCAATAGCTCATCTATGACCGGTATGAGAAATTTATCCTTTATGGTTAACTTGTTCAACTCCTTGTAGTCCAAGCAGAACCACCAAGTCTCATCTTTATATTTTACAAGTAAAATGGGTGAGGCGAAGTGGCTATTACTAGGTCTGATCACCCCAGTGTCAAGCATCTCCTTAACTATCATCTCAATCTCATTTTTCTATATATATGGGTGTTTGTAGGATTTGTCATTTATGAGTTTGCTGTTTGGAATCAACGGTATGTGGTGATCTTTGGATCGAATTGGTGGTAAGGATTTTGGTTCATTAAAAACCTTTGAGAATTCCTCTATGATGGGTAACAGTTTAAAAGAAATTTCTTGTTATTCTTTCTTTATTTCTAAAAAATAAAGCTGAATAATTGGCTCTGTCATTCTCTGTGCCTTACTTAGTTGGGTGGCAACTCTTTTCCCTTCTATCTGCCTTATCTTCCCTATTTCTTGGATCCCTTAGAGGGTTATCTAGATATCCCCTTTCTTGAAACTCATGCTTAATTGTTTGGTGTCGAGTAGGATTGGTCCCACCTTCTGAATCCATTGTATTTCAGGCACTAGATCGCATCCCCCCAAAGTTAGTATTCTCATTTATGTAGTAAAGCTAACCCCTTGCATTGTCCAAGAAAATGCGGAACATTTGGCTTGACTGCTGATCTTGCCGCCACCACCCATGGTTACCTACAACAGGTTAGTGTTCTCTACCTCTACTTCAGTGAATTTTACGGTTTCTAGATCCAAGAAATTGTGTGTGGACCCATTGTCCACTAGAATTATGACTTCTCTATTCTTCACCAGACCCCTTAACTTGATAGTTTGGATTCCCTTGCTACCCCTAGCCAATGCTTGATGTGATATGGTCATCTCTAGGGATGGGTGTGGGGGCTTATTGGGGCTGGGGAGGGTATATCCACCCCCACCACATCCCTAAAACCCCCCTACACCCCTGCCCCCAAACCCCATTTGGGGGAAGTGGGGATGAGGGTGTTTGGGGGGAGGTTCCCCTGTCTCCACCCCTATCCCTATCCCTATCCCTATCCCTATCCCCCATTTCCCTCATTTCAATCATAATATTTTCTAATTTGAAATCTAGAATTTAAAATTTGGGATTAGAAATTCGATCATTCCAATTGTTCGATTCACCTTGTTTTAATATCCAATCCAATAAATTATCTAAAATACATAATTGATTTAATTTAATACAAATAGCTATAGTAATATAGTATTACACATAAATATATATTAGGAAATGGGGGAAATTGGTAGAGAGTAAATGAGTAACAAAGTTAAAGGTTGTTTTTTTTTTTTTTTTTTTTTTTTTTTTTTTTTTTTTTTTTTTTTAAGAAAATAAAAGTAAAAATATATAAATATATATGGGGAAATGGGGGAAATGGAGCCCCACCCCCAGTTAGAGAAATGGGGGAATAGGGAAATGGGTTTAGGTTTTGGGGGCAAACTTTACCCCCACCCTTACCCCCAAACCCTTTGCCCCCAAATAAGGGTAGGGCCCCATGAGGGAAATGCCCATCACTAAGCGTTAAGTTTTTAGCTATCAGTCTTGGTTGTAATTCCTCAAACCTGTCTTGGAATTCAATTACTGTGATTGTTTGTTTGAGTCTCATAAACTCTCTCACCACATCTTCCTGTTCTAAAACCAGGAACCTCACCAAAATGGATTCAATGAACCGTTCCCAACTTACTTCCCCACTTGTTGCATAGAAAGATTGAATCTAGACCTCAGCCTTCTTTTCAAAATGAATGAAGGCCAGTAGATCTTTCATTTATGGGTCTACAGGGTGTATGAGGAAAAACCTCTCACATTTTTTGATCCAGGCCTTTGGATCTATCCCATCGAACTTTGGAAAATTTAACTTAAGAGATTTAAATTGTGATTCAATTGTAACCTTGGTTGTAGGTTGGTGATGGCCTTGTGGCCTTTGTGTTCCAGTTGATTCGCTTGATCCTGTAGGAGCCGAGCCCAGGATCCCCTTCCCTCTGTCTTCTTCCAGGTCTGCTCGTTTGAATCTGGAGGTGAGTAGTTTATGGATTTTGGTATATTTATTTGCCATTTCTGATTTGATGAAAGCCATCACTTCATAAATGCTTTCTAATGTACCTTCAATGCTCTATATTTTTCCCTCCATGACCTAACTTCTGGACTCCATGTCCACAAATCTTCCCTCCATGTACTAAAGATGACGAGTTCCTTCTGCCATTGCCACAGGTTGTAGGAAGGAATGCTCTGATACCACTTTGTGATGCCCTACATGATTTCTGTGTTTATGTAATGGTTTTCTTGAATTTCTAATAGTTAGATAAGAAAGATAGAGAAAGGAGTTGGAGGGAGAAAGAATTGTAAGAGAGGAATATCGTTGTATTCATAGTTTATTAGAATGGCCTATGAATACCAATTTAAAAATGGATAATTGCAATATTGGCCCATTTGGCCTAATGTTGATTTTGTCCGGTTTGAGCCCATCTAAAGACCCTATACACATCGTTTAGGACTAGGGCTCAGAATTGCTTCCTATAAAGCCTTGCTTCTCCCTTTTGTCTGTTAATTGTCTGAAAGTTCCCCAAATCTCACGATCCCCATTTTGAAATCCCTAATTCTTCTTCCAGCTGTTCACCCAAAATTCCTTCTCCAATTTGTCAACAATACCAACATAAAACCCTAATCCTCTTTTCCTGACAATTTATGATGGCTTCATGTAATTCCTTATTAGCAATTTTTTCGAGAAACAAAAGCATTAGTTCTGTATTTGTTTTTTTTTTTTTTTTGTTTTTTTTTTTGTTTAAGTAAATGTCGATAACTTTTGGTTAGTTTTTACGGATTCATTTTAGGACGAAATGGTGGAAGCTGTTGGCACTCTGTTTACGTTCTATCATCAATGATACCTTCTCTGATCATGTACTTCCTTTTTCTTTTTATTTTTTCTATATATTATTATTATTATTATTACATGGATATTTTGTAATGTTGAGAGTTCAGACTGAGCCTACTATAAATCAATATCCAGTGTAGCTGCCTTATTGAGACCACGTTATCTGATATATGGTTGTTGAATTCTAGAAATGCTGGAGCTGTATTAGCTTGGAACTCATCAATTTTTCGCTTGAATCATCTACCAAAGTGTTCCTTTAGGCCAGTTTGGATGGCAAGTAATAACAAATTCAATCACAGTCTAACGGCTTGCAATAATGAGTCAAGGGGTGCACTGATTGTTCTGGAAGGTTTGGATCGATGTGGGAAGACTTCACAATCTAGTAGATTAGTTTCATACTTGGAAGGTCTGGGCCACTTGGCTGAATTATGGAGATTCCCCGACAGAACTACCAGTGTAGGGCAAATGATATCTGCATATCTTTTGAATCAGTCTGAGTTGGATGATCGCACAATCCATCTCCTTTTCAGTGCAAATCGTTGGGAGAAGAGGTCCGTTCTAGTATATCTTATGCCTTGTTTACTTCTGCATTGAATATTATGCATAGGCTTAGTTCTTTTTAATGTATGTTATTTTTTCTGTTTATTATTTTTGGGCAAGGGGCGCTGGATCATACTTTATGAGAGAATGGATATGAAAAACTGAAGTGTATAACTAGCATGGGTGGATGTTAGTTTGAAGCTGTCTTTGGCTCTTTGCTGAGTTCATTTGAGAAATCAATTTGATGAATGCATTACGGGTGCACCATTGTATCTAATTTCATCTGTCTTGGATAGATAGAGACCAATACCAACTGATTTGTATTTTTGGTATTAACAATGTCCTTGCCTGCATGGGAGCCGTGGACCTGTGATTTTACTCAGGTGCTCGGTGTAATATGATAGTTATTAACCTTTGTTTTAAAGTTGTTTTGAAATTTAAGATTCTTAATCTGCATAGAGTTTTTTAATGTGAGATTCATTTTTGTGTATCATATTATAGAAGTCTAATTGATCCTACTTGTTTATGCAAACTTTTTTATATTTTTTTCCAACAAAATAAATGGCATTCAAATAGAATATAATCCACAACTAAATAATTCCACTACTAGAATGTCAAACCTTAGCCTTTTAGGTTGCTTGTCTCACAATCATAATGAACTATACTCTAGGAACATTCTCTCATCACAGTCTATTATCATATTTTAGATTATAGTTCAGTTTTCAGTCACAAATATTTTACAAGGAACTTTACGTAAAAAATTATTAGATGGAGCTGAATATATCGCATAATTGTTTTCCCTCAAGAAAAATTGTGACTTTAAATTAATTGTTTTTGGATCAACAAACTGTTATATACTGATCGTTATGGTCTATGTTTCCTTCTAATCTTATCTTTGCAATCAACATATACTTAAGATGGGCATGATTTAATAAGTTAATAACATTGCATTGTTGTAGCTCTGTGTGATGGCATGGCAAAAATAGGGGTACAATGGAGCCAAATTTTGCCACTGATAGTAATAGTAGTTCTTTAGGCTTGAAATTCCTGGTGCCTGGACAAATTAATAGTTTCGTTTTTAGTTTTTCAAAATGCAAAAAGAAACCTAGTAAACTTCATGAATGGTGCTTTTGCAGGTCAATGATGGAAACTAAGCTGAAAGCTGGCACTACCCTCATTGTTGACCGTTATTCTTATTCTGGAGTGGCTTTCTCATCTGCTAAAGGAGTGGATCTCGAATGGTGTAAGGTGAAGTCAAGCTAAAAATTGTTTCAAAAATAAAGTTTTCATTATTTTTGGAAGTTGATTTAAGGCCTTTTGTAGGCGCCAGAGATTGGGTTGCTTGCTCCGGATTTGGTACTCTACCTTAACATGCCACCAGAGGTTAGTTGTCTGCATATTTATGTTCTATGTTAGGATTATCAAATGAAAACATCAAGACTTGTTCTCTGTTTCTTAAATGTCGGTTACAGCTAGCTAGGCACCTTGCTCTGAATTGTATATTGCTTTGACTGACTACTGTTTTTAACTAATAGCTAGCTTTTGCTGTATCTGAATATTGTTGGAGGCAGAACTGTCCTATTTGGTAGCTATATTATGTCAAGAAACTTAAGTATTTCAATTCTGGCCTTTCATTTTTGTGAGACACAGCAATTCCTTTGTAATGATTAATGATATGGTTTTATAGTGCTTCTTATGAAAGTATTGTTTATTTTCTATTTTTTTTAAATTTAAATAATGCAAGTTCTGGCCAATATATACATACTTGATTTTAATCTTAACTATATAAAAAAAGAAAACGGGAAACCATTACTCTAGCGAAAGGTAGGGGTAAAATGAACATGTAGAAAGCAAATAAGTATCAAGAAAAGAGTCGGTGTACTTAGTATCTACAAGCAATGTCACCTGTGATCATGAACTAATAGCAATTGAATCATTCTATTGTATGAACATGAACATTGACATTTGAGGTCTTAACATTTTGTTGTCACTCAATCATCAAAGCAAGGTTGCTTCTTTGCTGCATGTAATTGGTGATTTTCTTAATCAATAAATATCAATGTTGTTTTGAAATTATAGAAAGCTGCTGAAAGAGGAGGCTATGGAGATGAGAGATATGAGCGCCTTGAGTTTCAAAAGAAAGTTGCACAATGCTATCAGATCCTCCGTGATCCCTCCTGGAAGGTAATTAGTCTTTTTGTTTTCTTAAAAATGGAGAGGCTGCATAGTCTTCATCACTTTACCCTGCCATAGAATTATAGTTTGTTCTTGTTTTATGGCTCCTAATATATATAAGCTCAGTCACCATAGACATTAGTACAAGTGCTAAAATTCGTGATCTAATTACAGATGGTAGATGCCTGCCAACCAATTGAAGATGTTCAGAAACAGCTGCAGAAGATTGTTTTGGATAATGTCTTGGCTTGCCGAAAGGGCAAACCTCTTTCCCTCCTCTGGTCTTGTTAGTTAACCTATTATTAATTTTATTTCTCTGTTTCTCGAAATGGATGTGTTTTTTATGAAGCATGTAATTTGGCAAACATGCTCTGTTCTGTTAGTCCCGGTAAAGTTCGATGACGAATTGTTGAGCTCTATGGTTCTGAGTGTACTTAGGACACAAGCTAAGTTATTTTTTATAATTATGAGAAACGAAATTCTGAGTTTGTTAATCAGAGCAGTCTTGTTTGGATTTTTGTATTTATTTCAAAAAAAGTCTTTTTTAATCAAAGACACGTAGTTTCTGCTGTTGCAAAGTTTCTTCATTATTCCCGTCGTGATTATAGTGTGGACGGTTGACAAGAAATTGTTTTTGTTGGTATTATCTAGCACTGTGAGTGGAGCCATGGAACTATGGAAGGCAATCATGAGTCAAGTGATTGGAAGATTCATAATCCAAAGGGAAAGTATCATTTTCCTCCCTATATTATGACCTATTAGAAACTTTGCCCCTTTTATTTCCCTTAATGGTTGTTATGCCCCCTAAAACCAAACTTATTTGCCATATTCCCCACTTTTGTTAGCTTTTTTGTTGAAACCTCTTGGTCACTGACTCACTGTTATCTTTGAAGGGTAATATGGTAACTTTAACTTAAAATCATTAACACACATTTATTAATCATTTAAAAAAACTGAAAAAAAAAAGTTTTAAAAATGAAAAACTAAAGGAAAAACAAAAAACATTCAAATGATCAAAAAGTCATACCTAGGCAAACAGCAACCATTATCATCAACAGTGAACACCAAACCACTATCATCAAATTTCAGTCTCCAACACCAAACCATTACCAATTTACCATCATCTAACCACTGAAGCCTAATCGAAAACCCCCAATCAAGAACCCTAAATCGAAAACCTAAACTCGAAATCAACAACAACCACCACCCCCTAGCAGAAACCAAAACCCCAAACCCATAAAGAGAAAGACAGAAAGAAATCAAACCCAGAAACCTAAACCATCAGATCAGCTTGAATCAAAAGAGATCAAAAGGACAGAGAGAAAGAAGAGAGAGAGAGATAAGCGAGAGAGACTGAGAGGGATATTACCGCTCCTCGCCGGCAGCCAAACAACGGTTGAAAGGGAGAGAGACTGAGTATTGGTTGTGAGAGAGATTGAGTGCTTGTTTGGTTGAGTTTTCTACTAGCTCAAAATGTCTACCAACGTCTATTTGAATTTTTTAGAGTTGTTTGGTTAGGCTTTTGAGATTGTCTATTTTAAATTGAGTAGAGGCTAGTAGAGTTTAAACCTCTACTGGGCAAAAGCTCATAGGGAGGTGCTTCTCCAAATAGACCTTTTTTTAAACAAAGTCTACCAACCAAACATCTATGATTTTTTTTTCAAAAACTTTATTTCTAATAGATCTATTGCAAGTAGATCTTTTACCAATAGAGGTTTTTCAAAAGCCCAACCAAACAAGCTTTGAGATCGGTTGTGACTGGTGTGAGAGTGAGAGAGAGAGAGAGAGAGAGAGAGAGAGAGAGAGAAGATTTTTTATTTTTTATTTAGTTTTTTTTAATATATATATAATTCTTAATTTCTTTATATTATTTCCTTTCAAAAAAATTCTTAATATTAATTTTTTTAATTTAATAATAGGTTAAATAATTTTGGTTTATTTTGTTTTTGTTTTGTTGTTTTATTTTTGCTTTCTAAATTATCTTTTAATCTCCACCATCCTTCCCAAAGATGGATAGTAGAGATCCATTTAAGAAAATTATATATTTTTCTAATTAATTTTTTTAAACCCATATATCAACAATTATTGAAGGGAAAAACTGTCTTTTAAGATGAAAATTAACTTTTTTAACGGAGCGGAAAGGGGGAATATGACGAATAAGTTTGGTTTCAGGGGAGAGACTGACCATTAAAAGAAATACATTGGGAAAAGTTTATAATAGGTTATAATATAGGGATGAAATGATACTTTCCCTAATCTAAAACCGGCAACTGTTAATCTGTCATTTACTGTAATTAATAATACAATGTTGGTAGGCTGTTATCTTATGGAATTATTTATAGATTGAGTTCATAAATTCTATAACATCACCCGAATCATGTTTTTGTTAATTTTTTTTTTTTCTTTTCAAAATTAAGAGCTTAACAAAATCTTAGAAAGCTTAACAACAAGAGTAATGCTACATTGCCCAAATCTGGTGCTCAAATGATGTGGCAACACTCTATAGTATTCATTTAAATTGTATTATATTTGAATGATTTAAATGAATGGAGTAGAATGTTGCCATATCATTTAGGCACCAGATTTGAACATCAAATTTAGGCAATGTAGCATTACTCTAACAACAAATACATCGAGGAATCTTAACAACAAATTTAGGTGATGATTGATTGGCCAGGTAATTTTGATTAAGACCATTTATAACCATAATGTTAATGTCACATATCAAGACTTTTCTTGGCCAGATAATTTTGATTAAGACCATGTCAACATTGATTACAACCTTGACGATTTTGATCACAACCATTTATAATTAAGGCATCACTGATCCAAGACTTCGTAAATATGACAACTTTGATCACGACCATTTATAATCATGACATCGATCACCGATCAAGACCATTTACGATCACAACAACTTTAATCATGACCATTAATCAAGAGCATGACCTAAGGCCATTCAAAACCATCAAATTAAAATATTCAGAACCATGATTTTTGTTTTTGTTTTTGTTTTGATGTTTGGATGTAGACATAAAAGGTAGAATCTTCGATATGTTCCATAGTAATCTATTCACATCCAATTATCTTAAGTTCTTATCACGGTCCAATCACTTTCCTTAAAAAATTTATAAAAAAAAAAAAAAAAAAAAACAAACAAACAAATTGTGAAATTACAATTGATTGATCTGTCTCGATCGCTTGCAGGTGAGATCAAGGACTTTTAATTATATAATTATATATCATCAGACACTTGCTACATATATATAGATAGACAGATAGATATATGTACACTTTTAATTCGATCGAGTTCTTATTTAATTTAGTCACAACATCGTGATTTTACATTTCAATAATTAATTGCTACACTTGCCTGCTGTTTCTCCAAGCTGCTTTTTGCAAATCTCCGTTGATCATGATCACAAAAGCCTTCAATAAACAAATTAAAACTGGTTAATAAAAAAAAAATTAATTGATCAAAGAAGACAATAATAGAGCAAAAAGAATGAAAAGATTAACTTGTTAATTCTTATTGTTATTTGTTTTTTCTTAACCAAATCAAAGCAAACATCATCAATCTTACCAGTTAGATCTAAAAACTAATACATTTTTTTTTTTTTATATTAAAAAAAAAAAATGTTTGAAGTCATTTATTAATTTGCACGGTATAAGATCTATACATGAAAACTGGAAAAACTAATGCCTATACTCATGACTACACTCTAATTAATAATTAATTAAGCTAGATTCATATATTAGGATAAGGCTAACTAATTACTAAAAGTTATACAAATTAAATATCGAATAAATTAATAGATTTTCTTTCTTGTCGGATTCATAAATTAATTATAACTAGGATTATTTACAATCAAATAATTGTTTCACGTAAAAGTATAAACTAATAGGTAAGAGACTGTGTGGACACCAAACATCTTATCGATCAGTAACCTGATACCTTATGATTTCAATATCATTTTAATAACCGTTCAATTTAAAAACTTAAACTAATAGGTAATAAGAATTAAAACATAATATTTAAGACATATATTGATGAGAATAATTGAAGCACAAAATTTTAAATTTTTCACCGAAAGTGATCATAAGATTAATTTAAACTTGTAGATATATTACATCAATTTAGCACTGTAGATATAAATGTACACAAGTAGAAACTCAGAGCTTTTTTTTTTTTTTTTTTAATTATTGATTTTTTTATATATATATATAATAAGGGAATCCCTTCTAGAGAATCACTTTACAAAATACACAGGCATGTTTATTCTTATAACCAGATAAATAAACAGATAAATAGATGGAATATTGTGGAAAGTTGGTTTTTAAGGACAAATATAATTGTTAAAGAATGTTATTTAGAGGAATATAATATATGTTACTATAGAAGACTTGTATATGTACTTGTAATAGAGACCCCCCATCAGTTTCTTATATTTTAATTAATTATCTCATGTTTTGAATCATTATTTATATTTCAATTTAATACATTTTTTTTTTTTAATTAAGGATTCAATTTAATACATATATTATCTAACTGCCCCATGAAATGGTGTCGGTGGATGATATAATAGGGGGTTTGACAAATTGATGACTAGCAAGGAGCACAATGGTTCTAACATGGAGAGTTGGGGAGCAGTGACTCCCAGTGGAAAAGAGACCAGTGATACGATGGTTGTCGTTTGTAGACCAATTAAATTTTAAAGCTTAAGGTGGAGAATGGAGATTATGATGCTGACTTCTTGTGATTTAATTAACACAAGCAAGATTATTGATAGTGACAATTGCACTTTGCGACTAGAATCCAAGAGCGGTAAATAATAGATAAAAGACAAATGGTAAAGATCACACCAATAACATCAATGGAGCCCTGTAGTTTTCTCCAACAGTAGTAGAATGTCGTATTGCCAATGACGGTGGCGCATTAGGCATATGATATGGCTCTGCTACCTCCTGATGTGGAACCAAACGACAATTGATCCTAAATGAAAGAAAGGAATCATGCACCATCTACAAAGATCATAGCATAAATGAAATTAAAAGCCATCAAATTCACTGAACGATTTCACATAAAAATAGATAATAATTTAATGTACGTACATTCCAATCTAACGCACACAAATATTGAACAAGAATATGATACAACGAATCCCATTAACAACAACAAAAACAGTGAGTGCCCGTTTGGAAAAGCTTTTCTACTGGTAAAAATAGCTTTTTTAATGAGCTCTTTTTAATTTTTTTTTTGTCATTTGGTTGTCATTTAGTAGAGTTTTTGGATGATTAAAAAATGTGTTTTACGTCTACTTGAAGAAGCTCAAATTTTAGGTTTTTTCAAATAACTGTTTTTGAGTTTTTTTTAATAATACTAAGTGTTCGTTTGGAAGAGCTTATCTACTGGCTAAAAGAGTTTTTTTAATTAAAAAAGCGTGTATTGTTTGGTTGTCACTCAATAGAGCTATGTTTTACGTCTACTTGGAGAAGCCCAAATTTAAAGCTTTTCCAAGTAGATCTTTTGGAGTTTTTTTAATAACACTAAAATCTCCAATATGACCCTATAAATATTTAATATTTGCTAGAGTATTTTGGTAATTCTATAATTAGAAAAACTCCTTTTTAATTGACAATCAAATGACCAACGACTTTCATTTAAAAGATCTACTTCTAAAAGATCTACTGCAAAAAGATCTACTTGAGAAGCTCTTCCATACGTACTCTAAAATGTCTAATATAACTCTATTAAAAAAGCTTTTTTCTAATTGACAATCAAATGATCAACAACTTCTCATTAAAAACTCTACTTTAAAAGATCTACTCATAAAAGATCTATTTGAAAAAGCTCATCCAAACGGAACGATCTACTTGAAAAAACCTAAAATTTGAGCTTCTCTAAACAGATGTAAAACAACTTTTTTAATCATCTAACAACCAAACGACAATTTTTTTTTTTAATTTAAAAAAAAAAAAAAAAAAAAGCTTTTCCAAACGGGCACTTATTGGTTAGGTTCGGGAAGCGTCTAAAGAGAGAGAGAGAGAATATATGAAATCATTTAAAATACCACGAATAAATATATATACATACACACACGCCACATCACCATATTCACCGGATAAGAATTCTCTCCTTGCCTTTTTTAAAAAAAAAAAATACATAGATAAGATTTGATCACTTTCTTCCTCCTCATACCGTTGATGTTTCAATTACACTGGAAAAAAAAAACAAGAAAAAACAAGGTAATGAGAGGATCCTAACTCACCGATCCATACCTAGCCATAATTATTCTTTCCTAACTACCAACAATTACTCATATTCACTGGTTCGGGTTGGATTGTATGCCATCGCTCTCTTCAAAGCTAGCTGCTCCATTTTTATTATAATCTGCGACTCAAACAATATATATATATATGGCTTAGCCAGCTAGCTAACATTCAAATATTATATTATATTTATTTACCTGATGGTGATGATAGAATGGTTTTGCTACTCTATTGGTTTCGCTTGTCAACATTCAACGACCCAAACTGAGGGCAGCTTGAACGTCTAGTCTCCATGCAAACCCTCCAACCAGTTCCATTATTCTCCAAACATCACACGGCACCACCACCATCTTTGAGTACTCCATCTCCTTCTGCCACCTGTACTCTACCCTCACTTTACACGTAAAAGATGACGGTAACTTTAATAACTTGTAATTATCTTTCATCACCAACGAAACCAGCACCGTTACGGCCGTCTCTGCAGCTGATGACTGCTCATCTTGCTTTTCTAGCAGCCTCACCATCGCCATCCTCTTGTACGCTCCGTTCACCCACAGAACCCTGTTTAAACCGTCTGATATAAACCATGGACACGTGTCCCTCTCCAGTTTCATCATTATCTCTAATCTCCCACTACTCCCTATCCCTCTAAAACCCATATTATTATTGCATGTCGTAGTATCTGCAGTACTCACGCTCTCCACAGTCACCAGCGTCTCCACCGCCACCGTCTGATCTGATGAAGTCGTCACACCCAATCCTACCATACAATTATCAAACGTAGCTTGATTATTATTCTGCATGTGTTTCTCTAATTCCCTCGTTTTATCATCATCAAGATAATTATTGCACCGTGATGACGTTGTTCTGCTGGTTGGAATTGGATCCTCAGAAATAGAATCTGCTCTCTCAGGCAACAACTGTAGCGTCACCATCTTATTGTCCGTACCATCTTCACTTCCAGTTCCATCTACTTGGGTTAATGTTGTTTTCTTCTTTCTTCTGTAACCACTATTATTCTTGCTAACCCTAACGTACTTTCTTTTACATCTCTTGTTATTAACCAACACGTTCTTGGAATCAGATCCTCCTCCTCCTCCGATCGGTTTCGGTGCAATCGGCCGGAATCTCAGCATTATCCGATCCATGTTCACCGTTTTATCCTGCGCGCGCACTACCTGCCCATCTCAGCATGCGCACCACCTTTCCTTAGCATTACCCTCCTCCATTTTCTCTCACTCTCTATTCAGTAGTGAGACTGAGAGAGAAAGAAAGACCTCGGTTGATAATCATAGCACAAGTACACATCCATTTGCTGAAAAAACTCCACGTGTCTAGCGCAAACAACGCTCGAAACCGTGGAGGGCTCTGATTGACCCAGCAGTTTCACCGTGGACCTCACCCTTAAAAATATAAGAACGTTTAAATCTGGTCCCACACTTGGACCAATAAAATCGTGTAAGGTGTCCAGCACTTCCAAAAGATGTAACACGTGGTCAATGTTGTCAGAATAGCGTTACTGTTGAGACAATTGATCGAGAAAAAGAAAAAGGCATTTAGGCAGGTTCGAGAAAATGCACACGTGGTCTGACCCCATTAGCAGATTTACAACTAAAAGTCCATTGGTTGGTCGACGCGCGCTATGGGTGACGTGAAGGACGTGGAGTTCCGTTTTTGGGTCAGGTGAGTCTCGTTCGAGAGTCCACTTTTGCTCACCCCCTTTCAAAGGGGTAAGCATTACCTCCCTCCCATATAAATGACATATGTCTATGGAGGGGTAAAATTATCTAAAAATTTACTACTCTATAATACATGTCATCCATGCAAGAGAGGGGTAATGGTTACCTCCCTTAGAGGGGGTGAGGAAAAATGTTTTCCTCGTTCGAGGTGTTGAGAGAGGGATGAGGACGCGTGGATGGTCTGATGAAGACATGAACAAATATATATATGTGATATATGGGATCGGATTGGTTCTTTTTCCACCTGCTCATTTTCTGTGCTTCTTAATTCTTCCATTGTATTTACTTTTATTTCCATTTTTATCCATTTCATAATTAATGTCTATTCAATTTAATCATCCCTTATTTCATGAATAACCAATTATATACTGCATGTCTTTATTTTACATGAAAATATGAAATATTCCAGTAAGAGCGATTTCTACTTTCTTCTTCAACAATCTATAACAAAATATCTTTCATCCCATCTTAATGATGTTAGAGAACTCAATTGTGAAGCTAGAGAGGGTCTCTTATGGAAATTTAACCTGTTATTAAAGCCTTTAATTTGAAAAACTTCATCATGGGCATACTACCAAATGCCATTTAAAAATAAAATTTTAAAAATGGAATGGGTAGTCAATCAAAGTTAATTCCGTCAAAAAAAAAAAAAAAAAAAAAAAGTTAATTCAGACCAATCATACGTTAAGAGAGAAATAGATAACCCACATGTGAAGCTAAAGAAATCCAACGTCCATTCAAGAAAGTAGTTTTACACGGGGGATCCCTCACTCGGAAGTTACATTTTAAATCATGCTTGTAGCATATGATTTCACTGGTTCTCACGTTGTAAGATTTAAAAAAAAAAACTAATGAAATTAAGTACGTTATATAGTTATGAGTAATGCTAGGATTCCTATTTTTTATTTTTATTTTTACAAATTTCTTCACAAATGGTGTTGACACATGAGATATCAATATCTTATAAATTATGAGATTATGTGGTGAATGGTGTGATCTAGACACCTCACATGCCAACAAATAGGAATATAGGATCATAAGAAAGGTCTTGAAGGAAAGCGATTTATATTGATGGAGGGATCGCATTAATAACTAGCAGGCTTGTCCTCACCTTTAATTTGTTTTACAGATTGTCAGCCAATCATCGGCATAAATGTTGAAATGTCAAAATAATGCATTTGTCCAAATCACCATCATTAGAGCATCTCCAATGGTAATTTAGTTTGCATTTGAAAAAAAAAATAGTGATATATCAACATTGTCAAGCCAATTAATTAGTATTGCATTAGACTAACCTTTTACACCAAGTTAGTGTTTTTACACCAAATTAGTGTTGCATTGGAGATGGCCTTAAAGCATCTCCAATAGTTCTCCTTGAAGACATCCCTTAGTTTAATTAAGGGAGTATGCGTATTTTTACCCTAAATGGCTCCCTTAATTGTATTCTGGTAGAGTTCACTCCCTTAATTAAGAAATGTTTTCAAACCCCCTTAAAGTGAGCTCTCCTTATTTAAGATTATTGTGGGCTCTACATATCATAATTGACAAACAATGTCTAATATATATTAAACACAGTATCTAACATTTAAATAATAACATTAATTTGGGGGTTTTTTTGGAGGGGGGAGGATTCGAACCCGTAACCTTATGGTGGAGGTCTGAGGGGTTTACCACTGAACCAGCCTCTTCTCGTCTAAGATTTTATTACTTAAACAATATGATATAGATGAAGTTTATGGATAGTTTATAACAAATAATAATGTACATATAAACAGATACGGGGATGGAGCCGGAAATTTTTTAATTAATGTACTAAAATATAATATTTAGGGAACCCTACCATCTCCTGCTTCCGTATATATTGTGTATGCACATGCACCCATAACATAAAAGATGCATGGGATCCCTGAACCTAGAATGCAAAACATTCAGGTTCCAAAGAGTTGGAAGTGATTAAATTAGCCATGAACTATTTCATATTATGTTACATTAGTAAGTGAAACTATTATTTTTGGGTATTAAGAATCAACAACGCGGTGATACTAAACACATATAACATTGATTTTGCTAAAACTAATGTGTTTTACAATGATAAACATTGTTTTAAAACCGATGTCAGAAATGCAATGTTGACATATGTCTTTCAACAATTTTGTAGCACCGAATCAATCCTAATCAAATTATGTTAGATTAGTATGGTTGAATACATGCAATATCAAAACACTTAACACATCATTGTTTTTTTGAACGGCAGAGCTGCAATTTTATAAGCACACCATAGAAACAGAAAACAACACAACAGCCACAGGGCGGCCAACAAACAAGGCAGCAGCCAAGAGAAACAAAGAGGCGAAAAAAGCCACCCAACCAGACAAAGCAAACGACCTGACAAGAACACCCAGGCAGGACCAAAAAGCAGAAAAACAAACAGAAAACAGCCTTAACAATCGCCCCATTCAAGCTTATCCCGACTTGGCCAAAGAATCAGCTAGAGAGTTAGTTGCCCTCGAGTTGAAAACAACCTATTGTTGATGAATTATTAGAAAAGAATTCAAATCACAATACTATCCAACCATTTCATAGCCTATTGGACTCAACTAACATTATTCAAAAGTGTAAAAAATTTGAAAAGGAAAAGAAAATCTAGGTGCTTGTAGCCACTACTTTTCTTTCTATTTATGTTTTTTACAAGTTAGTTTGGAGTGGGTAAAGCCGTAAAGTTGTGGATTCGATCACTCTCAAAATTTCAGAAAGTTTTGGAGTAATTAACTGGATGGGAAGAGTTACAGTCAGACAAATTTGAGAGGAGATGGGGTGTCAGGGATTGAAATTGGAGTTGATAAAATTGGAAGTAATTTGAGAATATCATAAACATTGTGTTTCTGCAATTAATTTTTTTTTATTTTAAATTTAAATTTTTTTTTTAATAACTAATACGGCTCTGTTTGACATGACTTTCAAGAGATTTAAAAGAGTTTTTGGGTTTCGAAGTAACCTTTGGAACTGTTTAGATGGCCTAAAAGAAGTGCTTTTAAGATTTAGAAGCTCCTTCAATAGAAGCCAAACCCAACATGCTTCTTCTAGAAGAGTTTTTCCAAACGCTTTTTGCAAATCTCCGTTGATGATCACAAAGCCTTCAATAAACAAATTAAAACTAGTTAATAAAAAATTAATTGATCAAAGAAGATAATAGAGCAAAAAGGATGAAAAGATAAACTTTTTAATTCTTATTGTTATTAATATTCTTACCAATTATATCTGCTTTTTAATTCTTATTGTTATTAATATTCTTACCAATTATATCTGCAAACTAATACTATTTAATAAAAAAATGTTTTTAAGTCATTTTTTAAATTGCACAGTATAAGATCTATACATGAAAGCCGGAAAAACTAATTATACCTATACATATGATTACACTCTAATTAATAATTAAGATTTATAAATCAGGATAAGACTAACTAATTAATTAGTAAAAGTTATACAAATTAAGTATTGATAAATAGGTATAACAACTACTTTATTACTATAAATGGAAAATAGCCACTGTATTTATTGTAATAAAATAATAAATACAGTCATTGATATGTGTGTTTATTTCTATTTATGTCCATGAAGGGTAGTGTTAACCTGTGCCCTAAAGGTACTGGATAACACTACCCTCTGATAAATTAATAGATTTTCTTTCTTGTTGGATTCATAAAATAATTATAACTAGGATTATTTACAATCAAATAATTGTTTCACATAAAAGTATAAACTAATAGGTAAGAGACTGTAGGGACACCAAACACCTTATCGTTTAATAACCAAATACCTTATGATTTCAATATCATTTTAGTAACCATTCAACTTAAAAACTTAAACTAATAGGTTAGAATTGAAACATAATATTTAAAACATATATTGATGAGATGTAAGTATGTAACCGGGTTAACTTAAGTGATGAGAATATATAATTGAAGTACAAAATTTTAAATTTATTCACCGAAAGTGATCATAAGATTAATTTGAACTTGTAGATATATTGCATCAATTTAGCACTGTAGATATAAATGTACATAAGTAGAAACTCAGCTTTTTTTTTTTAATTATTGATTTTTTATATAATAATAATAATAATAATAATAATAATAATAATATAATATAATATATATAAATAATATAATAAGGGAATCCCTTCTAGAGAATCACTGTACAAAATACACAGGCATGTTTATTCTTACCTTTAATTATCTTTAGAACTTTCATAAAATAGATTATTAGCTAATATATTTTTTGGATTCTTTTCAATTTTACCCTATAACTAAAAAATTTATAATCTGTTGTAATTTTCTACATGCATAATCTGTTGACTCATGCACATTTCAATTATCTTCAGCAAATTATTAACAATGATTTCATATATATATTCTCTTGCAACCTGCTGTTTTCTATTCCTATTACAGCGCTGTATATGTTGTGGATATATATACATACATATATATATATGTGCAATTTTAGGCAATTTTAGGCAATTTGGGTAAATCCCTACACCCAAATTGGTCGTGGGTTCGAGTCATGCTTACTCATTCGATTCCAGGATATTGTAACAGTTTTCAGTTTCAGTTTACCTGATGGTGATGATAGAATCGTGTTGGTTTCAGTTTTCAACATTCATCGACCCAAAGTGAGCGCAGATTCAACGTCTAGTCTCCATGCAAACCCTCCAACCTCCATTATTCTCCAAACATCACATGGCACCACCACCATCTTTGAGTACTTCATCATCTCCTTCTCCTTCTCCTTCTGCTGCCACCTGTACTCTACCCTCACTTTACACGTAAAAGATGACGGTAACTTTAACTCCTTATCTTTCATCACCAACGAAACCAGCACCGTTACCGTCTCTGCAGCTGATGACTGCTCCTGCTTTTCTAGCAGCCTCACCATCACCATCCTCTTGTACGCTCCGTTCACCCACTGAACCCTGTTTAAACCGTCTGATATAAACGCCGGACACGTGTCCCTCTCCAGTTTCATCATCATCTCTAATCTCCCTGCACTACTCCCTATCCCTCTAAAATCCATGTTATTATTGCATGTACTAGTATCTGCAGTACTACTCACGCTCTCCACCGTCACCAGCGTCTCCACCGCCACCGTCTGATCTGATGACGTCGTCACACCCAACTCTACCATACAATTATCAAACACAGCTTGATCATTCTTCAAGTTCAACCACGTGGTATCGGGTTTCTCTAATTCCCTCGTTTTATCATCAACATAATTGCACCGTGATGTTGTTCTGGTTAGATCCTCAGAATCTGCTCTCTCAGGCAACAGCTGTAGGGTCACCATCTTGTCGTCCGTGCCATCTTTACTTCCAGTTCCATCTAGTACTTGAGTTGTTTTCTTCTTTCTTCTGTAACCGCCACTATTATTCTTGCTAACCCTAACATACTTTCTTTTAGATCGCTTGTTATTAACCAACACGTTCTTGGAATCAGATCCTCCTCCTCCTCCGACCGGTTTCGGTGCAATCGGCCGGAATCTGAGCATTGTCCGATCCATGTTCACCGTTTTTTCCTGCGCACCACCTGCCCATCTTAGCATGCACCACCTTTCCTTAGATTTACCCTCCATTTTCTCTCTCTCTCTCTCTCAAATACGCACGATCTCTCTCTCTCTCTGTCGTTGAGACTGAGACAAAGAGAAAGAACTCAGGCGATAATCATAGAAGAAGTACACATCCATTTGCTGCAAATACTCCACGTGTCTAGGGAAAACAACGCTCGTAACAGTGGAGGGCTCTGATTGGTCCAGTAACTTCACGTGGACCCCACCCTTCAAAATATAAGCCGTATCCCGAATGATCGAATGTTAAATCTGGTCCCACACTTCAACCAATAAAATCGTTTAAGGTATCCAGCACTGCCAGAAGAAGTAACACGTGGACACACTGTTTTTGGAATGGACTTGGAATCTTGATCTTTCTCACTTAAATCAATGGTCATGATTAATTCTAATTTTGGTAGAGTAATAACATGTAAATTAATAGAAATAATTCAGACTATTGACTTGTTATATTAAGGACTTAAATCAGTTATCCAAAAAAAGTATCACAATATATATCTATTCAACAAAATTGGAGCATATGTCTACAATATTTATGAAAGATATTGAAAAAATGAATAAATAAAGATAAGTATATATCCAAATTTAATTGATTAGATATAAATCGTGATACTATTTTTAAATAACTTAAATTGAGTCAATTATGAAAGTGAAGATGAGACGAATACGACAATTAAGGTGATGAGAGTAGCCGATCCTTTTGAACAGCGTGATGTTGAGACAATTGAAAAAGAAAAAGGAATTTAGGCAGGTTCGAGAAAGTGTACACGTGGTCCGACCACATTAGCAGATAACAATGCTGTCTACAAAAGTCCATTGGTTAGTAGACGCGCGGTATGGGTGAAGTGAAGGACGTGGAGTTCCGTGTTTGGGTCAGGTGAGTCACGTTCGAGGGGTTGAGAGTGGGATGAGGACTCGTAGATGGTCTGATTAAGACTTGGATGTGTATGGACAAATATATGGGATCGGATTTGTTCTTTTTACTGCCACGTGATCATTTTTTTGTGCTTCCTTCTTCTTCCATTGTATTCACTTTAATTTCCCATTTTTATCCAATCCTCATCGAGATCCCATTTTAATATTTCATAATGTTCATCCAATTAAATCATCTTTTATTTCTTGAATAACCAATTATATACTGCATCTCTCTCTCTCTCTATATATATATATTAAATAAAAATATGAAATATTCCACTAAGGTAGCAGAGCGATTTCTACATTCTTCTTCAACAATCTATAGCAAAAGATTTTCATCCATGCATGCATGATGCATCCATGTATTATATATTACACCCATCTTAATTTAATGATGTTATTAAAGCCTTCGAAAAAGTTCATCATGGGCATACTATCAAATGCCATTTTTTTATATTAAAAAAAAAATGATTGGTCAATCAAAGTCAATTCAAACCAATCATATGTGAAGAGTGTGATAGATAACACAAAGTGAAGCTAAAAAAATCTCACATTTCTACTTTCAGTAAAGTGGTTTTGCATGGGAAGATCCATTACTTGGATGTTACATTTCAAATCATACTTGTAGTATGTGATTTCACTAATCTCCACCTCTAATTAAGATTTATAAAAAAGATTAATGAACATCAAGTAGCTAGCTTATATAGTTATATATATGATGTGTACAGTAAAGCAAGTAAAAGAACAGGTGGATGGTGGGTAACAAATAGGATATATCATAAGAAAGATCTTGAAGGAAAGCGATTTATATTGATGGAGGGATTGCAATAATTACTAGCAGACTTGTCCTCACCCTCTAATTTGTTTTACAGTGTGTGTCAGCCAATCATCAGCACAAATGTTTTAATGTCAAAATTAATCATGATAATATGAGGTTTCTCAGGCATATGTCTCCAAATCACCATCATTAATATAAGGTTTTTCTGTATTATTTGGTGTTTTTTTCTTACTACCTGTATATCGAAATTGTAAAATTTCAATGTTCATATATGGACAATACATATACAAATTTGTTGTACAGCTATTCTGACGTTGTTCCTACTAGTTTTTCCTTACCTTTTGTGTTTAATGAATAGATGATAATTTTGAGATTATTTAAAGGGACTTTAATTGTGTAATATAATTAAGTTTTTATTACTTAAACACATGTGATGAAGTTTATAAATAGCTTATAACAAATAATAATATACATA
The DNA here is from genome assembly GCA_954870605.1 of Acer campestre. Taxonomy (NCBI): domain Eukaryota; kingdom Viridiplantae; phylum Streptophyta; class Magnoliopsida; order Sapindales; family Sapindaceae; genus Acer; species Acer campestre. Next base: position 9,642,960 of record OX940803.1, on the reverse strand, counting down.
CACACATATACGGGGATGGAGCCGAAAAAAGTTTAATCGGGTCAAGGATCAATATTGTACTAAAATATAATATTTAGGGGATCCTACCATCCCTGCTTCAGCAAATATTGTGCAAAGCACATGCACGCACAACATAAAAGATGTGTGGGATCCCAGAACCTAGAATGCAAAACATTCAGGTTCCAAAGAGCTGGAAGTGATTAAATTTTAGCTATGCACGTACTATTTCATATTATGTTACATGAGTAAGTGAAGCTATTCTTTTTGGGTATAAGAATCAACAACGTGGTGCTACTATTTGAACGGCTCTTAATTAAACTGTATTTCACGGCGGAGTATATTATTGTTGAATATGCATGCTATATATAAAAATGGTGTAGCCTTCTCACATGGCAACAACGAAGTTTGTTGATGGTCACATACTCACATGTGATGGCTTCACTCTTCATTTCATGTGATTGTTTTAAGATTTATGGTTTGAGTGAGTGAAGTTTTTATGCTTTCTTGTTTTTTCTGGCGAATACGATTAATAGAAAATGGCTTTGTGTGGAGTGAAATAGTTGATTCATTTGATGAAATTTTGTGCATTTGTCACTTAGATAAATTACAAAATAAAAGAAAAGCGATGTAATTTTAACCTAAAAGAAAAGCGATTTTGACATATGTCTTTAAACAATTTTATAGCAGTGAATCAATCATAATCAAATTATGTTATATTAGTATATAACATAAGTTGATTATATCATGGTTGAATACATGCAATTTAATTAAAGACCTAACACATCATTGTTGATGAATTCTTTGAAAAGAATTCAAATCACAATACTATCCAACCATTTGGTAGCCTATTGGACTCAACCAATTATTCAAAAGTGTAAAAAATTTCAAAAAGGAAAAGAAAATCTAGATGCTTGTAGCCAGTACTGCTTTTCTTTCTTTAGATGTTTTTTTACAAGTTATTTTGGAGTGGGTAAAGTTATGGATTGGTGGAGGTTAATTGGAGGTGGGGTTCCATGGAGGAGATCTAGATTGATAGGTTGGTGGTTCATGAATCATGAGATTTGGGATTTCCTCCCAAATGTAGTAGAAATCTCCAGATCGATCTGGAGTTCTAGATCACTTTTTATTTTTTATTTAGTTTTTTTTATTTATTTAAATGATGGAGGAGATCAATCTCCTTCATCCATTTGAAATGGCTTCATTCAATCTCCTCCATCCATTTTTTATTTTTAATTATTTATTATTTAAATAATTAGTTATAATAAGAAAAAATTTATAACCAAAATGCCCTTCTAATGTTAAAAACTAACGGACCTGATTTAACGGTAGGATATGTTTGTATCGACTTTATCAAACTTAAGGTAATTTTGCCTAAAGTGATAAATACAGGTACTTTTGTGGAATTAACCACTATAAGTTTCAAGTCTCCAACAAATAGTTATGCTTGTCGGAAATTATAGATAATGTTGACGGAGGTATCAGATATGGTCAAGGCATGCAAATTGCACATTTTACCCTTCTAGAGTTCTAATACAGTGTCGGGTGCAAAATAAGAGCAATAATATGCTGTACCCTCCACGATTCAATGACCAAATTCGGTGAAGGTGCACTCCCAAAGTAAAGAAGTATTGAACAACTATCACAAAATATTTCTTTGTAGAACAAATTGAAACATGATTTTATTTAATTATCTTACCTCACCAAAATGCTTTGACAACTCTCCTTTTATAGTGAGAAATAAAAGGGTTGTCATTAATGTAATTATGAAATCGTAATGATTGAAGAGCCCGAAAATCTCCAGTTGAATTTTTCGTAAGTCGGTGGGCACTGACAATGCGAAAAATAGTAGGTCGTGTGCTACGAGATCCTGTAAAAAATAAGAAGGTAAAACGGAGCGAGGGGGTGTCCTATTGGGGACTCTCCGATGCTCGAGTTAGATAATTTATCAATAAACAAAATAATTTCGAGTCAACAATAAAAATAAATAAAATCTAAATTGAATAAAAGCTAAATCAAACCATAAGTAAAGTTGGTCGCGTCCTGGGTGGTGTCGTTCGGAGAGCCTTAGGTTCGCTTGGGCAGTTGGGCTAAGCGTTGAGTAGTAATTTAAATCTCTAGGAACTCATAATAATAATATAATATGTGCTAGTCGAGTGGTATGGGCGTTGGTCGAACAACCCAAGTAGAAGAAGAGATTAATTTTACTGGATGACCCCAGGTAAAATGGAATTGTAGAATGGATGTTTGAATTTTGGCGAGTGGTCTTGCAAAGTGTAGTATAATTACACTACATCGAATTGAAGTGATGCCTTTTGTCTCCTTGTGTGGGAGTCAGGAAGGAAGAATCTTGGGCATTGAGAGGAATTGCATTATTTGTCTTTTTGTGGGTTAGAGAGCGTAGAGAGAATCCCCCCTTTCATATGTTGATGGAGGCTTGTATTTATAGGCTCCATCACATCCACTGGTTTCAATGTTCAGATGACCTCAATCCCTGAAATCAAGCTCATCGTGGTAGAGATTTTAAGAGATATTTACTCCCTTTCAAATCAATTGTTACAACTTTTAATAACAAATGGTAACTGAAGTTGGATTAAGTCAACAACTAATTTTCAGCTTATAATAGTCTCGGGTCGACCCGTTACATGTGGGCCTAACCCGTAGTAATTGTTTGGTTTATGATGGGCTTAAAACATTGGGCCTAAGAGCAATTTTTGGCTACCACAATGATTATTATAACATTCAAAAAAATCAAGTTGTAAATAGTTTTCATTATAACAATAATAAATGAATATAATTCAAAAAAAAAAAAAAAAAACAATAATAAATGAATATAACGGTAATATAATAATGATAATATAACCATTATTCACAAAAGAGTAAAGAGTAAATGCTAGGATTACCAAATTTTTTTCCAAAAATCTCTTCCAAATGATTTACGGTTATTTACGGTTTATTTAAATATAAAAGTGTAAGAACCAAGCATATGTGATATGGAATGAAAAGAATAGGCATGACCTCATAACATTAATGGAGGCTGGAAAAGAGGAGTGGGCCGTTTTCAACCTTTTTCTTTGCTATCTTCTTTTTCCTTCTTTTTGTAACTTAATAATAATAATAATAATAATAATAATAATAATAATTAAGTGGTTTGGTCTTGATCTATATACACGAACGATGAAAAGAGAAGAGAATAAATAATACTAATTGATCAAAGTTTACAAATAATTTGATGTAAACTCTCAATCTCAAACCCAACGGCCCAATACACCCAATTTTACTCGCACACAAACTAGTATAACTCTCTAATTAATTGGCCCTCTTTCTCTGTTCTACTCTGAAGCTGCATGACACAAAGTCACCAAGTTGGCATCCCCTCCCTAGGCATATATTGCTCATGAATTTTTCAAATTTCTGTTAATGAGCAATTTGACAAAGAGAAACTTTTATTGCTCATAGCATCTGCAGAAAATCTCAACTGCCACCAAATTACATGCATCCATTTATGTGACAGATCGAGTTATTTAGCAGCAAAGTCAATAAAAGCAGCTTCATGCAATCTTCCAGCCACCACATTCACGACATTCTTCAACACTGTCTCAGTCTATCTGCATAAAGCAACTGAAAGCTGTGACCTGCTCTAGCAAAAGCAGGGCATGCTTCTACAACATTTACAGATAGATTGTCCTCAACAGATGTACTGCATAAAGATAAGCACACCAGACAGATTCAAAGGACAACATCAACAACCATTAAATATATAAAATACCAAAGGAATGAGAGATAGCATCCATAAAACTTACTAATTGAGAATATTTTCTTCTGAGTTGCAGGAGATTCTTGCTGCTGTTGTTGCTGCGGAGATCCGCAAGAGATAGCAACTTGTGCTATCAAGTTTCTGTGAGTCAACATTACTTAATTTTCCAAAAACTAAGTAATATGATATAATGCAGTCTGTTCAAAGGAGGAGGAAATGAGATACACATCCATATACTATGTAATTCAATATTATTCATATGATTATGGAAAATTTTAAATTAATTTTTGTAATAAGAAAATAACAAATAGAAGAAAGGCTTGGTTTTACCAAATCTCTCTGAACTTGGCAAATCCCCAAGTGGCCGGGTATGTAATGTGGATGTATCCCTAACGCTCTCTGCAGAGTAAACCTAAGAACAAATACAAATACATAAAAGGTTAGACGGAAGGTGATGTTTTATGACAATTAAAAAATCTAAAGCAAAAATCATAGAATATATATATAGCTTCTTCACCTTTTGCAGCTAGATTGTCCTCCATTTTCAATTTATCAGCACATCAGAAGCACTCCTTTTTGAATTCCTTTCATGGCGAACAAAATATAGAAAAAAATTGAGAAAAAACAAAAGCACTCCAATTCTATATGTTAGTGAGATAATAAAGGACTTGCAAGGATTCCAAAAACAATAAACTGTAGCAAAATGTACCATTCATTGTATTGTAGTTTAAAAATAGTTCAACTATCCCTTTAAAAGAAAATAAAAATAGAAAATGGCTTTCTAAACAAGACCTCAGCAAAATTGCAACGCTCAACTCTCCCAAGTAAAACATAGAACCTACCCTAAAAACAACCAAAGGTGCAAAAACTCTGAGACCAAGTCAATTGCAGAAATCACACATTCACACTAAACAAAATTCAATCTCTGATTCCATTGAAATCCATTCATGCAATAATAGACAGAAACCAAAGTCAATAAAAAGCACACGATAACTATAAAACTAAAATATGATTTCATTGATCATATAAAATCACACAAAAATACACTCAAAATCAAAGAAATTCAAACACACAAACAATTGCAAAAAAATTATAAGATAATCCACAGAAAATTGAACCTGAGAGAGATACTACAAAACCTAAAAGCCATCACAATCACAAAAAATAAATCCACTGATTCTATCAATAATTTAACTATTATATAATTCAATTTAACGATTAATATATAAATCAGAAAAGGGAAAAGATCACAAAAAGAAAATAATAAAGAATAAGAAAATAAAGAAGAACACTGACATTGAAGAGAGTGAAAGCGATCTCCCATGGATGAAGGACATTTTCTTTGTAAACAGAGAGAGTGCAAAGAGAGTAGAACTCCTCGTCCCACTAAACGACACCGTTTTTGTTGACGTTGTTGTCGTCGTCGTTGTGTTGACCAGCGTCGACCTCGACTTCTCTGGTGAAGTTCCTCTTCACCGTGATCATCCTCCTCAAAGTGCTCGAGGCCACTTTATCCAAAAAAAAAAAAGAAAAAACTGCTTTTTAAAAACAAAATATAATGCCTCTTTTTACCAAAATGACATGGCTTTATGCTTATTTGTTTTGTTTAAAAATTGAGATATGTGTCTAATTATTTTTTTTCAACTTTTTCTATAAATGTAGACACATGTCCCAATTTGGTTAATTAGACACGAATTGAGACACTATTTTTAAACAGTTGATTTGAGTCATAAACGGGCATTAACTGATTTTGAAACACCGATGATTAATCATTAATTATATAAAATTAACACCGATGTTAGACAACTCAAACATTTAACTCAAATTTCAATCCAAATGATGTGATAAGAGGTTTTTTTTATTAACAACATCATCATATGTTGTGTGTGGTGATAACAACTCATTTGTCACATCATTTGAGTTGAAATTTAGGTTAATTATATAAAATTAACACTGATGCTAGACAACTCAAACATTTAACCCAATTTGTATAACATTAATCTAAAATATTTAAGCATATATTCCTTATTGACATAGAACGAATAATATGAGATGAAATTAGTTACCTTTATAATTAATAGAATCAACATACGATTTAGTAGAAGAGGATTACCAATTGATCAAGGCTGACTATCAGTAGAAGCAGAACATGTATCTATGCCTTTTCCACACAGATTCTCTGCAATTTTCAATCTATCAACAGAAAAAAAAAAAAAAAAAAATGTTCAGTTCCAATATTTTTTTTGGCTCAAAATAAATAATAATAATAATTCCACTAAGCACAGTACATAACAAAAGTCCTGTCTCTAGAGTAATTTTTCTTTATTTTATTTATTTTTTAAATCTCTAAATAAATTTTGATCCCTGAATTATTTACCATTATATATGTACATAGAGTTCAATTATTACTCAAATATAAATATATAAAAGCAGAGATTTTCCTTTCCCTAATATAAAATTGATAGAAGTGCAAATATAAAGTACTCGAAGTGCTCTATAACAAGAAAAAGTGGGGGAAAAAACTCTAAAATTCAATAAAATTTTGAAATTCTATTATCTTTAGAATTAAAAATCCTAACATCTGATTGAAATTAGAAACTCAGACATTAAATAATGATCAATCGAATAAAATAGTAATTTTAATAACTCAATAACTGGACTCACTTTGGAGTTGCTGGATTGACTTACTGGCATGTAGTCTCAGATCATGGAGTCCACAACAGAAATGAACAAAGAACCAAAGTCCCAACGATGATAGGATCACAATAAACCAACTTTTAGGATGCGAAATAAGCTTGGCCGTCAATCAAGAGCATCGATTTGAATGGGTGCAAATTCTTTTAGGACATGGTTCACATGTTTCCTCGGTATCTTGATCTATGGCAATAGAATTCGTGAGATGTACATACATTGGATGTATTCCACAATGCTTCACTTGAATACTTTTGATGGGTTTTCCCATATGATCTTTAAGATGAAACTCAAATGAGGTATCCACATAGTCACCCATATTGCGATTCGCAAGTAGGGTATCCAAGTTTTGGAAAAATTCATAACATTTAAGAGAGAAATTATACCCTAGTAAGATGTGATCCAATCCAATTAAATTTTTTGTTGGTTCAAAAAACAGTGTTGTAGGGTAGTGACAAAATCCTTCCTTATGATCATCACTGGTTTCAATATGAAAATCATAATTGACCCAAAAACCACCATTATATTCCTTATGACCATCACTGGTTTCAACATGATTTTCCTCAAACCCAAAAACCGTGCATATTGCGAATCCCATGATGTATCTATTGCTACCACAGTCATGTCGAAGCCCCAGCGCTGGAATATTTATGGAAGATCCAAGGTTTTTATAGCGGAACCATTCAGGAATTTCACTTCCAGGTAAACAAATGCCGACTTTAACTCGTTCATCAGGAGCTTCAACTGAACAGTAAGGGAGAGAGGGAGAAACCTTTTCTGTCATCATAAGCTGCATTTTTAGCAGTGACTCTCGAAAGAAGTTGCTTACTGCTTTCTGATCAAGCTTTAGGCAATTCGTAAAATTCAATCTCAAAGATCCACGGCCATCAGCGTAGAGCTCAAATTCGGATTCATCTGGTAATAATTGGATCAGCTGCTTGCAATTTTTTGCGTCCAAATATGATAGACCTGATGGAAGCTCTGTTAATGATCGAAGCATACCACAATTGTTTAATCTCAGAAATCTTAACTTAGAAAGTTCCTTGATGCTTTTTGGTAGACTCTCAAAACCATTTCCGCTAAGGCATAAGTCTTCCAATGAGGATAAACATCCAATATCTTCTGGAATTTCCCTTAGATTGCAGTTTTCTAAAAAAAGTGCTGTTAAAGAGCTTAAACCTGACAAAGGAGGCAATTTTTCCAGTTTTGAGCAGCCAGTGAGATTAATGGTCTTAAGATTTTTAAAATCCATCAGTTCAAGGTTCTCCGGACATTGGGCTGATGAGTGAATTTCAAGCAAGCTTATGCAATCTTCAAGACGTATATGCTCCGCCGATGGGATGTCTGAGAGGTTTGGGATCCTAATGAGGTGCTTACAATTAAAAAGGTTTAGCCGCTTTAATTTGGGAAGACACTGTAACAGAAGAATATGGTAAAATGATTAGAAAAAAGTAACTAGCTAGTTAATTAATCTTTGAACTACACAAAATATATTAATGGGTGAAATTCATTTTAGTCCCTCTTGTTTGACCTAATAGCCAAACTGGTCCCCCGGTTTTGAGAATTGTCTCGTTAAGTCCTTCTGTTAACTATTCCGTTGAAAAAGTGTAAACTGACAGGGTCAGAGGGTCAAATGACCCTGCTGCCCTTATAACTGTTAAAATGAATTGAAAGACCAAAATGGCCCTCTTTAATTAAATTAAATAATAAAAATTAAAAACAATTTAAAAATAAAATAAATAATTAAAAATATAAACAAAAAACATTTAACTCATCTCTTCGTTTTCTTCATCTGCTACTTCAAAAAACGTAGAAATTAATCAAAAAAACTCAAAATCAATCGATCTTCACCAATACAGATCCAAACCTCTTCTTCATCTTCAATCAAAATCCACCAGGCTCTCATCAATAAATCAAACAACCAATAAAATTAAACCCAGAAATCCCCCTTTCTTCAACCATCATCATCAACAGCACCAAACCCAGAAATAACCAAACACCAACCATCATCATCTTCAACCAATTCCAAACCCAACAAACAACGACAAACCCTAGCCCATTGCCACCCAAACCGCCACTCAAACCCACCACCATTACACCATATCTTCCACATCACACACCATTACCAAACCCTAGCCATCAAAACCCACTGCCACAAACATCATCTATTCATCTCCCTTAAACCCACACAAACCAACCACCACCACCACCAGCCGAATCAAACCAACACCGGTCGACTTAAACCACCATCGGCGGCCGAATAAACCCACACCAACCGATTTATTTGCACCTAAACCGATCGATCTGTACCAGACCTTAGGACGTTCGATCTGCACCAGAGGACGAAGGGAAAAAATGGTGGTAGTGGCTGTGTAATCTGGTGAAGTGGTGGCGATTTCGGTTGGTTTCGAGAAATCGAGAGAGAGAGAGAGAGAGAGAGAGAGAGAGAGAAGAGAGGGATCGAGAAAGGAGAAAGAATGGTGTGGTATTTGGGTGGCAACGGTGGCGGCACTGAGATGAAGAAGAAGAAGAAGAAGAAGAAGAAGAGGATGAAAGGATGAAGGAGATGAAGAAGAAGAAGAAGAAGAGAGAGATAGAGCGGCGGGAGATAGAGAGAGAGAATTGAGATTAGGTTAGGTTTTTTTTTTTTTTTTTTTTTTTTTTTTTTTTTTAAAGCATCAGATATTCTGATGCGTTTTTTGTTTTTTGTTTTTTTGTTATTTTTTTATTTTGTTATTTTTAATTTCTATAAATATGTATTATTTAATATTTTATTATTTATCATTTTATTATTTAATAATATTTATTATTTAATTTAATATTTATCAATTTTATGTTGTTTTACCTTTTTACCCTCGTTGACCTGACGGAATTCTGAGAAACCCTAACGGAATTGGACGATAGGGACTGAAATACGTATTTTTGAAAACTAGCGGGACCTGTCAAGATAAAGCTGAAAACCGGGGGACCAGTTTGGCTAATAGATCAAACTAGAGGGAATAAAATGAATTTCACCCTATATTAAAACAATGAAGCATATACTTCAATGTTAAATCATACCTTCTTACCATCCCAAAGTTGCTTAATATTGCTATTAGCAAGATCAAGTGTAACAAGATTCACCGGATTAAAACATGATGGCAGTTCCTCCAAAGGATACCAATTCCAATGGAGATATCTTAGTTCATCAGGGAGAAAATCTAGACCATCGGGGAGATGCACTTTACCAAAGTCCCTCCGACCATCCAATAGGTAATGATTCGGTTTTATTAAGAGAGTTTTAAGATTGTACATCTTCTCAAAGACTCGAGAACTCAAATATACATCCATTTTGATCATAGTTAGCAATATCCCTTGAAGTGCATCAGTCCCCTGACAGCCAAAAACAAAGTATACGTTATAGAATAATGTACTAAAAGCAATCCTCATGGATTTTACAGGTTAATTATGTTAATTATAGCAAAACTTCCTCTTCCACAAAATCATCTACTAATTTAAGAGATCACATAAGAAGTCAAGGTGCAGTGAATACTTACGAATGTTTAAATATTGACTTTTGGAATCCTATAATTACAACTTTTCTGGTTTCATTTTTAGCAATCGACTGGAAGACGTGTATTAAGATTGAGAGTCGATCAGTGAGTGGAGCATAGTAGATAGCAGTGAAGTGTTAGTCACGTGTGAGAGAAAACAGAAGAAGTCAAGGTGCAGTGACAGTGAGTGAATGATATTTTGTAGTGTTGAGTGAAAAATGAGTCTAGTAAAGATAATTACCAAATTGCAGCAACAACGGTAGTATTCAACAGATTCATCTAATTTTGAGGGACATCTAAATGTAAGATCAATATAAAATGATTAGAGAGTAAAGACTCACCTCATCATTCTTCAGCGTGCGAAGAACATCTTCATCTCTCCACAACCTGCTGCGATTGTTTGGCTTGTTTGGAGATTCTTTACGAACAATTTCCCTACCCATTTCACGTAGTAAATCATGCATTCCTACAGAATAGGGCGGTTGTGTAGTTACTAGTGACTTGTCAATCAAGTTTCTTATCGAGAACTCACGACCAAGTGATAAGTGAGTAGATAAAAAGATTAGATCATTTCTATGAAAACATGCTATGTCCAGAAATAAATCCTTTTCATCATCATCCAATCCATCATAACTAATTTTCAATACATCAAGGATTTCAGGGTTGAGAATTCTTTGTAATTTCTCTACTGCACTTTCCCACTCCCGTTTGCTCTTTCGATACAATGACGAACCCAACACTTTAAGAGCCAACGGGTTGCCATTCGCATAATTTACTATCTTTACTGAGACTTCAATAAGATCTTCAGTGGGATGGCTCTGTCTAAAGGCATTATTACAAAAGAGCCGAAGAGCTTCATCATGGTTCAATCCATCAATCTTATAAATGTTACGATCATCCAAATCAGAATTAAGAAGTACTTGTCTATCTCTGGTAGTTAGTATGATTCTACTTCCCGGACCGAATCGATCAAGACCTCCAACTAACATTTCCAATTTTCTAAAATTATCCACATCGTCAAGAACAATGAGAACCTTTTTATAGTTGAGCCTACTCTTAATTGATTGGGGAATACTAGGACTGCTTACTTTTAGATTTTCTTCATTTAATAGTTCGGAAAGAATTTCATTTCTTATACGAAATAATCCACTATTTGTTTCTGTTGTTTCTCTAACACATGAAACGAAATAGGAATTTTCAAATTGATAAGAAATTAGTTGGAAAACAGCATCAGCAACAGTTGTTTTACCAATACCACCCATTCCCCAAATCCCTATAATTCCAAAATCCGAGACCCCAAGACATAATAACGATATAACTCGCTCAACGTGTTTATCTATTCCAATTAAACCTGGAAAATCACTTGAGACCGATACATTATTCAATTTCTTCCAAATGTCTTTGACAATTTCTCCGACAAATGTGGACTCAGGCCTACCAAATAAAAATACCAAACGATAATGAGTACAAGAAATATCCATGACACAGTAGTATAACATGTTGGAAAATTCCAACATGTGGGGCCACACATGTAAATATCAAATGTATTGTGCTATCTTTGGTTAAGCCTAAATTAAAGTGATCTAATTAAGATTTAAAGTTTTAAGGCTTAAGGGTGTAATTGTCATGGAATTAATGTGTAGATACCAGAGTGCTATATCTAATTTGATGAGGGGTCAAATTAGAAATAGCAAACCTTATATAATATATTAGGGTTATGGTCCTCAAATTACACGATATTTTTTCTTGTCTGCATCCCCATCACAGAACAAGAGAGAACAATTTAGGGTTCATAAAGGTCGTGATAATTTGGAAGATCACAACCCGTTCACCAACCTCCGGCAATGGATTCAGGTACGCTTCCGCTTTCTATTTCTCTTGAATTGACATGGGTTAATATTATATGTTTAGGGTTTGATTAATCATGATATTAGAAACATGTTTAGGTTGGGATTCGGATTAATTATATGCCTATGCATGTTGATTATGTGTTAATCGAATTCTTTTACAAGTGGTATCAGAGCCACCCATGATCATTCTTGAGGAATTTTGGAGATTTGTTGTGTGGTTAAACTACGGTTTTGATATATGTTAAAAAAAAAAAAAAAAAAAAAAAAAGGTTTCGGGTTGATTTTTTGAGGCAAAATTTTATAACATATCAAACCGAATTTATGAGCTTTCATGGCCTACAAGTGAATGAATTTGATGGTAGTTTGACTTTTGAATTTGAGATTATTTATGTTCAATTTTTTTTTACTGGATAGTGATATGTTGGTATTGGCAAAGAAATAAAGAAATAATCATCAATTATTTTGTATTGTTTTGATTCTCTTTTGGTGGGTTTCTCACGTTTCCTCGATCTGATGAACATATATATATTATTGTGAATCTTGTTTGAATTTTGGCATATATTGTTTCAATTTTGTGAGTATATTTTGTGAGTTTTTTGTTAACTCATCAGACCCGAAATTCAAATCTGCAAGTGTGTATTAAATTGATGGTTATTTGGCTTTTGCATATGCAATTTTCTGGATCCATATTTTTTTCTACATGAATAAAATACCTTGTATTATTTGTTTCTCCTGTTCTTGTTTATGGACTCGGTTGATGCATATTATTTTGTGCATATGGATTCAGATCAGACCGAAAAAAAAAAAAAAAAAAAAAAAAAAAAAATGATCGGGCCCCCTGTTGAAAATTTGAAATTCTTGAGGGGCCTATTGTGTAATTATTTTGGGCCATTGTGTGATTTTGACAAAATATAGGGGTCAAGTTTTAATTACTGTAACTTGAGGGGCCTTTCTGTAATTGTACAGATTCAGGGGCCGATTTGTAATTATAAAATTGAGGGATCTTTCTGTAATTTTACAAAATCAGGGGCTGTTTTGTAATTTTCAACAAAAAAAAAATTCAACTCAAATTCAAATATTTTGAGGTATATCTTTATGTTTAAATAAAGTAGTCTATCATTCTAAATGGGCTAATTGAAACAAGATGTCGCCAAAGTGACCTCTCTTGTGTAGATTGTTCATGAGGGATGTTGGATGTTTGTGTGTGTGCAAATTCATGCGGGTATTAGCCGGCCCAAAGGAAGGTTAATGCTTGGCCGAATTGCACACACACCTATGGTGATAAACATGTGATAATTATAAGGTTTTACATGTAAATAATAAGTCGATCCAAAGATAGATTTATTATTTGACATGAATTATTGTCAATGTTTGATCACTGTGACAACAATACCACTTACATTTAATATTGTGTGTGTAAATTCATGCGGGTATTAGCCGGCCCAAAGGAAGATTAATATTTGGCCGAATTGCACACACACCTGTGGTGATAAACATGTGATAATTATAAGGTTTTACATGTGAATAATAAATCGATCCAAAGATAGATTTATTGTTTAACATGAATTATTGTCAATGTTTGATCACTGCAACAAGAGTACCACTTACAATTAATATTACTGTCCAAAGACTTGATATTAATGTTGTGCTAGGTATCTTGAGATGAGACTTACCATTACTTGAATTTGTTGATTTTGTATTTGGTTATTAATTTGAGCATATTTGTTTGTTTGTTTTGTTCTCTTTACAGCTAATATTTCTATTATATCTGCTAATATCAACTAAATACTTATGCTTAATGGGACCAACTTTAAGGATTGGAAGGAGAACATACTTATTGTTCTCAGCTGCATGGATCTGGACCTTCCACTTCAGATTGAGCAGCCCATTTCTCTTACGGATGTAAGTTCTCCTAATAACATGAAGAACTTTGAGAAGTGGGTTCGCTCAAAATGCATGAGTCTTATGATCATCAAGCGCGGCATTTTGGAGGCATTTAGGGGTGCGGTATCTGAAAAGATAACCAAAGCCAAAGAGTTCCTAGCTGAAATTGAAAAGCGTTTTGTGAAAAACGATAAGGCAGAAACAAGCATGCTTTTGCAAAACTTGATTTCTATGAAGTACAAAGACAAAGGGAACATAAGGGAGTACATTATGGAAATGTCTCAATTGCTTATAACCTTAAGGCACTAAAGCTCGAGCTGTCTGATGACTTGCTCGTGCATTTAGTATTAATATCACTTCCTACACAATACAGTCAGTTTAAGGTCAGTTACAACTGTCAGAATGAGAAATGGACTATTAATGAGCTCATTTCTTATTGTGTGCAAGAGGAAGAGAGATTGAAGCAAGAAAGAATCGAAAGTGCTCATTTGGCTTGCACCTCTAAGGATAAGGGCAAAAAGAGAAAGAATAATGAGACGCTGAAAACAGCAGCTTATATTCTGAACTGAGTGCCAACTAAAGCAGCTGCAAAAACACCTTATGAGCTTTGGATAGGCAGAAAGTCTAGTCTAAAGCATATTCACATTTGGGGATGTCAAGCTGAGGCAAGGCCTTATAGGCCACATTAAAAGAAATTGGACTCCAAAACTGTGAGCAGTTACTTTATTGGCTACTTTGAGTGATCTAGGGGCTATAAGTTTTATGATCCCACACTTAGGTCAATTTTTTGAGACGGACACTGCAACTTTTTTGAGGATTTTTTGAGGATGTTGAGTTTGAGGGGAGAAATAAGGTTAGAGACATTGTCTTTGAGGAGGAATCAGCTTCGATTCCCACTATCGCTTTTGACAATGTGCAGGTTCCTATACCTGTCATTGATCAAGAAACGAATCTGGATCCTCAACCAAACAATGTTGATCAACCCCCTATTCAAGATGAGGTAATTGTTCCTGAGGAATAAACTCAACAACCTCAAGAACCAGTGCCATTAAGGCGATCCACTAGAGAAAGGAGAAATGCTATTCTGGACGATTTTTTTTCGTATTTCTCTAGGAACATGAGGAAGGCATTGGAATGGTGGAAAATGATCCAATCAACTTCCATCAAGCCATGCAGAGTTCCAACTCTCAAAAGTAGATTGATGCCATGAATGAGGAGTATAAGTCTATGCAAGACAATAAGGTTTGGGAACTTGTCCCATTACCAGAAGGTGCAAAGCCCATTGGTTGCAAATGGACTTTTAAAACCAAAAGGGATTCGAAAGGTAATGTGGAGAGGAATAAGGCTCGTCTTGTAGCTAAAGGCTTTACCCAAAAGAAAGGGATTAACTTTAAAGAGACTTTCTCTCCGGTTTCAACGAAAGACTCTTTTAGGACAATCATGGCACTTGTTGCACATTTTGACCTTGAGCTTCATTAGATGGATGTCAAGACGGCGTTTCTCAATGGTGACATTGACGAAACAATTTATTTGGTGCAGCCAGAAAACTGTGAGTCGGGAGACCCAAAGAATATGGTCTGTAAATTGACAAAGTCTATCTATGGACTCAAGCAAGCTTCTCGTCAGTGGTACCACAAGTTTCATCAAGTGATTATCTCGTTTGGTTTTGAGATAAAAGCTGTTGATAATTGTGTATATCACAAGTTCAGTGGGAGTAAGCACATATTCCTGGTTTTGTATGTCGATGACATATTGCTTGCCACAAATGATATAGGCATGTTGCACGAAACCAAGAGATTTCTATCAAAGAATTTTGAGATGAAAGATCTTAGTGATGCCTCCTTTGTATTAGGGATCCTGATACAACGAGATCGCTTTCGGGGTATTATTGGATTATCACAAAGAAGCTATATCGATAAAGTGCTCAAAATGTTTGGCATGCAGGATAGCAAACCAGGTGACACCCCTGTCGCTAAGGGAGACAAGTTCATTCTCAATCAGTGCCCTAAAAATAACCTTGAAGTTAAGGAAATGCAGAAGATTCCATATGCATCAGCTGTAGGGAGTCTAATGTATGCTCAGGTGTATACGCGTCCGGATATTGCGTACATTGTTGGTATGTTAGGCAGATATTTAAGTAACCCTGAGATGGATCATTGGAAAGCAGCCAAACGGGTTATAAGGTATTTGTAGAGAACAAAAGATCACATGCTCACATATAAGAGATTGGATTAGTTGGAGATCATAGGGTATTACGACTCTGATTATGCTGGATGCCATGGTAGCAAAGTTTGTAGCATGCTATGAGGCATCCAATCATGGGATATGACTGCGAAATTTTGTCACTGGGTTGCGCATTATGAAGGGTATTGAAAGACCACTCAAACTATATTGTGACAATAAGTCAGCAGTGCTATATTCCAACAACAACAGGAGCTCATCTAGGTCAAAGCATATTGACATTAAGTTCCTAGTTGTGAAGGAAAAAGTGCAGAGTGGACAAATATCCATAGAGCACATTAGGACAAACTCCATGATATTGGGATTACCACCCAAGGTCTTTCATGAGCACACTGCTCATATGGGTGTTATTTTGTGTGAGGATATCACATTATAGTGGGAGTTTGTATTATTTTGTATTTTATTGCTTTATGTTTGATTTTGGACATACTTATACATTTAAGTATTTGGATATTTTTCTGATCAGAAATAAAGTATTCATTTCATTTCACTCTGTTGCATTGTGTTAAGTTGATCTCACTAAAGAATAAAGTAAGACCAGTTGGAAATAGACATGTATAGATCACATTGCATGTAATTTCCATGCTACGCATCCATGATTGGTCTATGTCATTTGATTATGTTGCTGTATGTGACCATTGATGGGTTTAGTCACGCTAAATGTGACGAAAACCGCTTTGATCCTATAACGGCATAGTCAATGGACGAGATTGTTTGGATATACCCTAAAATTGTGATAGCAAAATTTTGGAGCTCATAAAGTCATACACATTTGTATAGTTACATATGTGGCCCAGTGGGAGATTGTTGGAAAATTCCAACATGTGGGGCCACACATGTAAATATCAAATGTATTGTGCTATCTTTGGTTAAGCCTAAATTAAAGTGATCTAATTAAGATTTAAAGTTTTAAGGCTTAAGGGTGTAATTGTCATGGAATTAATGTGTAGATACCAGAGTGCTATATCTAATTTGATGAGGGGTCAAATTAGAAATAGCAAACCTTATATAATATATTAGGGTTATGGTCCCCAAATTACACGATACTTTTTCTTGTCTGCATCCCCATCACAGAACAAGAGAGAACAATTTAAGGTTCATAAAGGTCGTGATAATTTGGAAGATCACAACCCGTTCACCAACCTCCGGCAATGGATTCAGGTACGCTTCCGCTTTCTATTTCTCTTGAATTGACATGGGTTAATATTATATGTTTAGGGTTTGATTAATCATGATATTAGAAACATGTTTAGGTTGGGATTCGGATTAATTATATGCCTATGTATGTTGATTATGTGTTAATCGAATTCTTTTACATAACAATATAACAAAAATATTTTGTCCCCGTTTTCATAGATGACTGGAGATATAAGATACCAGCATCAACTGCACCATATTATTTTTAATATGAACCGACTCCTATAATTTATAACAAATTGTAGTTAGAACTTTGAACGAGGGCGGTCCCATCTACTGGAGTATTATTTGTGACAACATTATCTTTATTAACGACTTAATTGGTCTCAGTTTTATTAAAGGAAAAATGAAATAATTAACAAGAACTATTAAAAAGAAAGATGAGGTGATCAGAAAAGGTCTCTTATTTTCTTATTCTCTGGACTTCTAATTTTCGAAATGGATAAAGTGAAATAAAGAATTAGATTTACCTTAATACAGAGGAATCCCATCCAGATATACTGGATGCTTCAGTCAAAGCTTCTCTCCATTTCTGCATCTCTTCTTGTAATTCGTTTTCATGCTTAGCAAATGAATCCTTGAAGCTCCCAATTTGCTTCCGTACATCGGATGGATCAACGTGGTAGAATATAGGTATGACAATTTGGTTATTCAATTTCTTGTACTTCATAATCTCTGCAAGCTCACGTAAACACCATTTCGAAGAAGCGTAGTATTTCGAGAAAACGACCACCGCAATCTTTGATTCTCCGATGGCTCTTAAAAGAGCCTGTGAAATTTCATCCCCTCTTATGAGTCGGTTATCAATGAAGGTTTCGATTTGTTTTCGGCGCAAAGCGTCAAAAAGATGGCTAGTAAAACCATCCCGGGTGTCTTCACCTCTGAAACTGAGGAAGACCTCGTACTTTTTTCTAGCGGTGGTGGAGGAAGAAGCAGTTGATGATAAATTCCCCATGGACACGAATTGCAGGACTAAATTTGAGCAGCAAAAAATTGCAGGACACAATACAGGAGATTTGAGAGTAGATGGATGGGTTGTAACACTAGTGATAAGAAGAATTTGGGGATGAGAAGAAGGAAGAAGAAGAACAGAGGTTTGGGAAGTGTTTGTATTAATTCTCATACCTTATTCAATGCAAAACTGGACCTTAAATAGGCCAGTACCGAATACAAAAGAGAATTCCCAATTAATAGGAATACATTGTTAGTGGAGCTGAATATGTGGAGGTCTTTCAGCCACTATGAAACTGCTAACTAATTTATTCCTTGACTAAATCAAAAGCATCCAAATAAACAAAATACTGACAACAACTTGAAAACAACTTCCTGACTTGGTCTTGGCGCAAGCAATCCCCCACGTTGCAACAATGTAGAGACCTGCAAGAAGGTTTCTTATCATTCCACCCCACTTAGAGAGACAATTTGTATCGTTAAACAACTAGTATCAAAATCGTTTAATTACAAGAACTCTTCCACCAATTTTCTTGCCTCTTTCCTATGACTTTCTTAATTCACTTTCTTGGCTCCTTCCTTCATGTGAATAAAACATTGTGGGTCTCAACGTTCATCATAGTCAAAGCCGGTAAGGGAATCTTTGCTTTTTGTTTTTTACTCTTTCGTTGTACCTTCAGTGAATGATGACAAGTGGGTAAGTGGGGGAGACCGAAGAGAAAAATAAAAAGACAGTTTTTGGTGGAGTCCACATTTTTTTTTTTTTTATCGGATTAAATATGTGCCGTAACGGTGGACAAGATGAGATTAATTCGATGATAAAATCACTCACAAATCACAATTGCATCACGAAGTTATGGGTTCGATTTCCCTCCTCTCCAAAAAAAAACCCTAATTTATGTAATTTTGAAAAACTTAAAACAAAAAAAAAAAGGATTAATACACGCTTTGTTGTATCTTGAAAAATATACGGATTTTTTTTTTTCTTGACTTGTGTAAACATGATTAACACAATACATTTATAAAAATAATACTTCTATTTGAAGACATTATGTAAATTAGAAATAGAATTAACAGATGAGTTCACAATAAACAGAATCAGTAAATTTGTGATTGTATGTTAATAATTCTCGCTCTTAATTATATGATGCTCAGGTCTTAAAAAAAATTATATGATGCTTGTTAATTACAAAAAAAAAAAAAAAAAAAGGTCCTTTAAAAATTCTAAAATCCTCTTGAAGTAATTTTAAAACAAACAAATTCAGTAAATTTTTTTTTTTTTTCCTCAAAAAATAATGCTCTCTGAATCATAGAAATTAGGGAAATAATCATTTTTCCCCTTACTGTTTACCATATTGTTAAAGTGAGGACAGAGTTTCACGAAATTAGCCGGTCTTCCCCCTAAAATGATAATAATATTCAAACACCCCCTTCCGTTAACTTTTTCAACGGAAAAACAAACTCTGACACTTTTCAGTGGGTTAAAAGACGAAATTACCCTTCTATGTTTTTACTTGCCAGACATCACATGATTAAATAACCGAAATTACAATTTTACCCTCTAAGATATTTATTGAATAAAAATATAAAAAAACAGAAAAAAAAATTAAAAAACACAAATGAAAAAAATGATCTCCACCGTCCATCTCAAAGAAGGATGGTGGAAATAT
The DNA here is from genome assembly GCA_954870605.1 of Acer campestre. Lineage (NCBI taxonomy): Eukaryota > Viridiplantae > Streptophyta > Magnoliopsida > Sapindales > Sapindaceae > Acer > Acer campestre. The sequence continues at coordinate 9,623,189 of OX940803.1, read as the reverse complement.
CTCTTTTTTATTTTATTTTTTTATTTAAATTTCGAAACTGAATTAAAAATAACAAATTAATAATAATAATAATTTAAAAAAATTTAAAAAAATCTGATGAAACTCTACACCACAATCAAATTACAAACAAAAAAAAATAAATTAAATTCATATTCTTTCAATCCTAAACACAATATCTAACTTCACAAACACAAATTGAATCCATATTCTTTCAATCCCAAACACAATATCTATCTTCACAAACCCAGGTAATTCTTTTTGTAATAACAACAAATTTAATTCAATCCAAACCCTAACCTAATCCACCATTCAATTTTTCTTCCTGCAATATATCAAAACCAACAACATTCAACAATATCAAACACCAAACCCTAACCACCACTGTCGACATCCTTTCCCGCCATCGATCTCCTCTTCTCTATCTCTCTTGGCGGCGGCGGCCGTGGTTTCGCTCTTGGCGGCGACGATTGGCGACGACGGGGAAGATCAATTTGGTGGTGGGTCGATGTTGATGGTGGAGATTTGGTGGTGGTCGATGTTCCCAATTTCTTCAAACAAAATCAATTAAAAAAAAAAAATTGAAGAGATCAAAAGTTTTTTTTTTTTTCTAGTTGGGGAATTTTTTTTAGATTTTTTTAAAGAAAAATGAAATGGTGGTAAGGTGGAGAAGAAGAAAAATTTTCGTGGAGAGAGAAGAAGAATTGATGATGATGATTGAAGATGATGTGGTCTGGAGAGAGAAGAAGAATTGATGAATAAGGTGGAGTCGTGGAGAAGAAGAAGAATTGTTGTGGAGAGAGAAGAAGAATTGATTAAGAGATTATTATTATTATTATTATTATTATTATTATTAATAAATGGTGGTGGATTTGGGACCACATGAATTGATGACGTGGACTTGGAGAGAGAAGAAGAATTGTTGATTTTCTGTTCCCATAGGGAGTTTACCAATTTGTCCCCAACAGTAACGGTCAACCCTCACTTTGGATGATTTTCTAGTCAGAATGGGGTGTTTGTTAAATAAGTTTGTTCTGGGGGGTCACTTTTCTAAAGTCAAGAAACCTTGTCCTCACTTTAACAATATGGTAAACAGTAGGGGGGAAAATGATTATTTCCCTAGAAATTACATACAAACATGTGTTTATTAAAATTGTCGAAGGAAGGTGTTTTTATTTTTATTTTTTTTTATTTCATAAGAAACAATGACTGTGTCAAAAAAAAAAAAAAAAGCTAGGGGAACAATGACTTGAAAGATCATCGAATAACCAGGGAAGAGTAATATTATTAAGCTCACATTTTCGCAAAAATGAATTCACCAAATAATTTTATAGTTTACATATCAATTACATTTCACTAATTACATTATTTATAATGAGTTTTGGACAAAATATTTGGCTCACGGATGAAGTTTGGATGAGCAATTGCTAATTAATTTATTTGGTGTGGAATTTTGTACACTATAATTATAAATTTTGTAAATATTGGAGTTTTATGTTATTGACACCACCGTCGAAACAAAATACTAAAATACCGTAGAAATCAATTCTCCTTTCAAGAGAGTTTGATTCCTTTTTTTTATTTACAGCCTGTTTGATACGATTTTCCTGAGGAGCAGAGTCAAAAGCAATAAACCACAACACCCAAAATTCCTTTTTTATTTGAAGAAAAAAAAAAAAAAAAAAACCATCACAACCACCCAAAATTATAATCATGATTTCGAGAGTGTAGCTCAACTCAACGGACGAACTTAGAGTTTAGGTAAATAAAGCTTATAGAGTTTGATTGCTTTTTGTATTTAGGGAGGAGTTGAGTCAAAAGCAACAAACCCCACACACACGCATATATATTTATATATGTATAATCATTTGAACACCCTTTTTGATATGATTTTCCTGAGGAGCTGACAACACCCAAAATTATTTTTTTATTAAAAAATAAAAAATAAAAAAAATAAAAATAAAAATAAAAAAAACAATAAAGACAACACCACCACCACCCAAAATTATAATCATGGTTTCGGAGGCATAGCTCAGCACATAAATGAACGAGCTTAAGGTTTAGGTAAATAATTCTCAAGTTCGTAGTTGGAACTTGGAATCCTACCAATGGAAAAAAAAAAAAAAAAAACTTTTAAAAAATACCTAGGCAAGATAATGGACAGATAGATATTATAAAATACAGTTTTTTTATTATCAATTCGAACTGATATAAAATATATTAGTTTCTTGCATGTGAGCCATTAAATTTAAAAGATACTTTGACAAGCGTATGCATCCAAGTCAAAGTATTTAAATTCAATGTCCAGTATACAAGAAACTGATATATCTTTTGTCAGTTTGAACTGATAATAGAAAAACTGCTGTCATATATATATAATCATAACTTCGTTTCACTAATAATCCGGTCTGTATATCTGAATCCATATAATATCATATTGGATTGAATCGGATCAGACCAGACCGGATCGAAGCTATTTTAGCTTTTGACTAGTTTTTTAAAATATCCAAGGATGAAATAAATTTAGAAGTTTAATTGCAACATGTTAATGGGTTTTTTTTTTTTTTTTTTTTGGTTTCGAAACTGTTGACAGTATTACTACATCAATATATTGAAAAATGAAATAGTTAAATATAATATGAATCACTGTAGCAGTGACAGTTCACAGTAGTGCATTCCCAATTAAATAAATTTTATTTTAATTTAGTTGCATTTAAATATTAAAATCTTTAATTTATTTTAAATTGAAAATAAAATATACTTTTGATGTCGATTTCAACAATTTTACAACACTAAAATTTGCTTTGTAAATTGCATAATGAAACGTACAGTTAATTTAATATAGTATTTATAAAATTTTTGGATCAAATATTGTATGGATTTAGGTTTTGTCCATATCCGATCAGATCTAGATCGGATTGGATTCAAAAATATAACCCTTAAATCCGATCCGAGTTAGGATATTATATTTATCGGATAGAATCTAAACAACACAAGCATGGATTGGATCAGATTCCATCCGATCTATTCGACACAATGTTGTTGAATATATATATATTACACAATATTGTGGAAGTGTCGGATTTGATTCCATGGCATTGTGGAATCGGAATTCCACACTTAAAAGTTACTTCGTGTATGTGAGAGTAGATGGATGGGATGTAACACTAAACAATTTGTATCATTAAATAACTAGTATCAAAATCGTTTAATTTCTGCCCAATTACAAGAACTCTTCTACAAACTTTCTTGCCTATTTCCTATGACTTTCTTCGATTCAGTTTCTTGGCTCCTTCCTCCATGTGAATAAAACACTGTGGGTCATCAACGCTCATCATTGTCAAAGCTGGTAAATCAAACCGTTAAAACACGTCTAAGGGTAAGGGAATCTTTGCTTTTTCTTTCCTACTCTTTCGGTGTACCTTCGGTGAATGATGAAAAGTGGGGACAGGGGGAGACCAAAGAGAAAAATAATAAAAAGCCAGTAAAGTCTTTGGTCAAGTCCACATTTTTTTTTTTTTTTTAGTTGGATAAATTTGTAAAGGGCACCTCTTAACTGTGTGCCTTAAATGCGGAAGGAGAAAATCTTGTCTGGGATGCCCATACACGTGGCTATGGGACCGTCCAATGAGAGTGCGCCATATATACATTGGGAGAGTATGTGGCACACTCTCATTGGACGGTCCCATGGCCACGTGTATGGGACCGTCCCAGGTAAGATTTTCTCATACGAAAGAGATAAGGTTAATCTGGTGGTAAAACCCCATACACCTACACATGAGGTTACGGGTTCAAATCCTCCCTAAAAAAACCCAAATTTATGTAATTTGAAAAACTTTTAAAAAATGGATTAATGTGCACTTTGTTGTATCTTGAAAAATAAATGAGTTATTTTTTTTTGTTAGCTTTTTCCCATTCTTAACTTGTGTAAACATGTAATTGAATAAGCATCCTATTATTTTAATACAATTAGTATCTTTAATGAAATTGTATGTAATTGAATGTTTTTCGATGAGATTTTTTGTATGCATCCTAAGAAAATTAAAATACACATTTAGTCAAAAGTTGGATTTTTTTTGGATTTGAGACCTAATTTTTCTTATATTTCTCTATTTTTAAATGTTTTATATTTAAAAAAGTCTAAAAAAAATTGGTTCTTGTACCCAAAATATTTTCAATTTTTTTCCACAAATGTATTTCAATGTTTTTATCATCTATACAAAAAATCACATCAAGATTCAATATATTCCATTCTCTCTCTCTCTCTCTCTTTCTATATATATATATATGTATATATAATATATTGGAAATGGTAGTGTTCACATGAGTGCGCACTTACGTAAATACATGAGTGCATTAAATATAAATCGTTGGATTCAATTATTTTGAATTATGTAGAATCCTTAAATGCGCACTCAAGTGAACACCACTATATATATATATATATATATTACTTGGCTAGTCCGATTCGATTTAAACAGTATCAAACTAACATAAATTCAGTTTTAATTATTTTTTTTTATCGGATTGACTTATCTAAAGACTATATTTTAAGTTTGGTTCAATTTATCTCGAATCCACCCAATCTCAAATCATAAATCCGTATCCACCCTGATATAGTTACAAGATTATGAGAAAATGAACACGGACGGTGTCAAAGGAAATCAATTGGGAACCAAATGGCCATTGTCAAGCCTTCCTGTCTTTAAGCAATTGAGCACGACTAACTACTCGTATATATTTGGCACTTGACAACCTGACCCCAACTTGTCCTTATATGAACACATAAAATAAGCTTGGATTAATCAAGCACAATAAACCTATTTAAAATCATTGATGAATTTATGCATTTTTATTTAATTTCTCTCAAGAGGTGCATAACACCCATAAACTAGGTAATGCCAAGTCCAAAGCTGATTTTATCAGCCCACAAAGAGGACAAAGGAAACTTCTCCCACATAAGATTACATTGAACAATGTTCATTCTCCATTGTTTCTGTTTTTGTCTCAAGGATTGCATTCGCAATTCCAGTAACATAAACAACAAATTTCGACTAGTAAGAACAATAATTAAGCCAGGAAAATATAGCACTCGAAGAGAAATCTAACAAAAAATAACGTATCATGTGCATGGAGTAGCTTATTTCTTCCTCAACTTGAAAAAACAAAAAAAAAAAGATTCTTTTGAAGTCTCCATTGCCAATAATAATTGATTCGCCAATTTGACATGGCGGATACCTAGATCATCTGATTAAGCAATTATTTCCAAATCAAAACCTCTGAGAAACATGAAAGTAAGGGAAACTAGAAGGAAGCTAGTTCACGACATCAAGGACCAGCTTGCGAGACTTGAGGATTGACCACCTCAAGCGCCGGTAATAAGCAGCTTGAAGTAATGCCAATGACAGTACAAATATCCATTTAAAACCCATCTGCATCTGAAGGCACATAATGTTAGAAATGCAGTCAGCATTAAATGATATTAATAAATTTTAAACATAATTTAGAAACAAACATACCTGTTTCCTCTCTTCCATTTCTGGCTCTGCTGCCCATGATAAAAACGTCACAACATCTTTTCCCATCTGCACCAGAACCAAAAATAAAGACTGAGCTTTGCACCACAGCAATCAACCAACCTACAACCATATAGCTGGGACCCTCTTCTCACACTTGAGCATTAAATATTAGGAGGAAAACCCACCTGAGCTTCTGTTGCAGGTGTACCATCTTCATACTCCATAGCTCCATCAATAAGCATTTTAGGCATAGCAATGGCTCCACCTGGGAAGTAAGGATTGTAGTGCAATCCCTCTCGGATCTACAGTAACATTTAAGAACATTTCTGGTTAGGAAGTGAAACAATCATCAACCTTTTTTCCTACATTTTATCATAAAATTACATTTAATCGGACAGAACACATAACCTTTGGGAGAGAAAAAAAAAAAAAAAAAAAAAAGGGACGCTCAGCATTACTCTTCACAAAATGGTTACTAAGGTATTTTGAAATTTTTGAATAAACACAACATAATAAATACCAAAGGAATATTAGAATCTAGTGCATATGTACTAGTGCCTTTTGGGATATGAACCACCAACCATTGTTAGATCAATCGCATTTCACATGAACTCAGTGAAACATAAAGTTGTAAGAACAAATGTCTCTTTATTGTGAATCAGAGGACTAATTACACACTAAATTTTTATTTCAAAGTTGTTCATCGGTGAGCGCTTTAATGGCCCTACGCCTTCCTAGTTTTTCATGAGTGCTCTGAAGATGCATGCCTGTGCTCTCATAGGCAACAATGACAATATTTGTAGCAACAGTTAAATATTTATTGCCATAAAGTGGTTGTAATGAGGATAAATGAATTTCGTTGTAGCTAAATATTTTTCTTTGCCTAAGTTTATAATAATACTTTCAAAATTAAATATTTTTTAGTGTTGGTCACATACAAAACGTCGTTTTGGGATGCATATACACGAACGATGAAACGAGAAGAGAATAAATAATACTAAAGTTTACAAATAATTTGATGGAAACTCTCAATCTCAAACCCAAAGGCCCAATACACCCAATTTTTAATCTACACACACAAAGTAGTATAACTCTCTAATGAATTGGCCCTCTTTCTCTGTTCTACTTTGCTGAAGCTGCATGACACAAAGTCACAAGTAACCAAGTTGGCATCCCCTCTCTAGGCATATATTGCTCATGAATTTTCAAATTTCTGTTAATGAGCAATTTGACAAACAGAAACTTTTATTGCTGATAGCATCTGCAGAAAATCTAGCTCAATTTCCACCAAATTACGTGCAACCATAATCCATATATGTGGCTGATCGAGTTGTTTAGCAGCAAAGTCAATAAAAGCAGCTTCATGCAATCTGCCAGCCACCACATTCAAGACATTCTTCAACAGTACTGTCTCGGTCTATATGCATAAAGCAACTGAAAGCTGAGACATTCTTGCTAGTAATTGTTGGGGATAATCCTCTAAACCCGATGAACGCGGAACGCCGTGCCTAATATACGCCCATAACTCATAGCAAATAATAACGTCAATAAGCAGAAAAATAGATGAGAGAGAATAAAACAATCACAACACAATATATACGTGGAAAACCCAAAACGGGTAAAAAACCACGGGCCGTCAGGACGACAGAGAAAGTTCCACTATATGATAAATTGTTACAACCATATACTCCAGGATTCTCTCTCACACCTAACCCAAACTCCACTCACAAGATCCTCACCAAGAACCCCCACAATATCCCCTAGGTCTCCCCTAAATATCACCCATGGATCTCTAACTAGATCCACCGATATTCCCTTAGATCCCTCCTCGGATATTCCCTTGGGTCTCCCCGGATCTTCACTCACACTCTCTGATGTTTACATGGTGTTTTTAACTCACACATCCAACCTAAATACAAGGTTCTATTTATACTAGTTACAGGGAGTTTAAGATAAAAGGAAATCCTACTCCTAAACGTACAAGACTTACTTGTTCCACATAAATACTATTTCCTTTTATGACAAGTCTTCTTGTAGGGAGTAAATCCTTTTCCTTCAAGCACAAGAACTTCCAGAAGCAACATATTTCCTCTTCCATGCATATTTCCTGATTTCACGCGTGCTTGTGATTAACTACGATTCAAGTTGCAGTTGGCCACCCGCTTCCTAAACCGTGTTAAACTTGATCACTCAGAAAACCGTGATCCACGTGCTTCATTCTCGTTGTCTTCTGCTTGTTACCGCTGCCTGGGACCGCCCCCTAGGCACATGCCTGGGCCGCGGTATATCAAACGAGACTCTCTGGAGTTCAGTGCAAGGTAGGACCGCCCCCTAGGCACTTGCCTACGTAGCGGTTTTACGTAACGGTCCTACGTAGCGGTCCTACGTAACGGTCTTACGTAGCGGTCCTACATAACGGTCCTACGTAGCGGTCCTACGTAACGGTCCTACGTAGCGGTAATTCACCGAATTTGTTCCTCTGGTTCTTCTTTGACTTCAAACCTCCCTAAAACACCACCATTCAACCTTCCAAACATATCCCACGTCTCCAGGAAGCTCCACATCAGTTGAGTCTTTGTTTGGTTCACATTAGTTCATTTGAGAATACAAGCCAAAACTAACAGTAATTAAAGCAGGGCATGCATTTATAGATAGATTGTCGTCAACAGATGCACTGCTTAAAGATAAGCACACCAGACAGATTCAAAGGACAACATCAACAACCATTACATATATAATATGCCAAAAGAATGAGAGATAGCATCCATAAAACTTACTAATTAATTGAGAATATTTTCTTCTGAGTTGCAGGATGGCAATAAGCATGCAGTAATATGATATAATGCAGTCTGTTCAAAGAAGAAGGAAATAAGATACACATCTATACACTATGTAATTCAATATTATTCATATGATTATGGAAATTTTTAAATTAATTTTTGTAATAAGAAAGTAACAAAAAGAACAAAGGCTTAGTTTTACCAAATCTCTCTGATCTTGGCATATCCCCAAGTGGGTAGGGTATGTAATGAGGATGTATCCCTAACGCTCTCTGCAGAGTAAACCTAAGAACAATTACAAATACATAAAATGTTAGACAGAAGGTGATGTTTTATGACAATTAAAAAAAATCTAAAGCAAAAATCATAGAATATATATATATATATATAGCTTCTTCACCTTTTGCAGCTAGATTGTCCTTCATTTTCAATTTATCAGTACATCAGAGTCACTCCTTTTGAATACCTTTCATGCCAAACAAAATATAGAAAGAAAATTGAGAAAAAATAAAAGCACTCCAATTCTATACATGTTTGTGAGATAATAAAGGACTTGCAACTAGGGGCGAACCTTTGTGTGTGGGCTGCACGGGGCTGCAGCCCCGTCCACAATTTTTTTTTAATTATAAAAATGCCAAAGTTATACAAGTCTAACACAAGCCCAAAACAAGTTATCAACTATCAAACCCGATATTCATTCATTTTACCAGATTATCAAATTACCACCCATGAGTATGACCCACCTCTTGACTTTGAGTTGTGTGCTCCACTGCCCCATCATTGCCCAGATCCCACAACTCCTTCAGTTTTTTTTTTTTTTCTTTATTTTCGTCTTCTTCTCCTGATTGTTTTCATTTTTTCTCTGATCTTTTATGCTTTCTTTTATCTCTATCTACCCCACTCTGAATTTTTTTAACAAGCTTGGGACCACATTTGCAAGAACTCTCTCTCTATATAAGGTAAAAAATGTTTATTCTTTTTTATTTACTTGTATATATTATTTTATTATTAACTTTTTCTTTTTATTTTGTTATGGTTTCTTTATTACATTAAAATTGATTTAGGATTAGTTTGATTTAATTAAATTTATTTGTGATTTGTTTGTTACTAGAATTATTGGGCATATTAGCATATAGATTATAGATATAATTATTTGTGTGTTAGTTTGTGGAACAATTTTTTCTACTATTTGGTGATTAAAATTATTTTGAACAAAATAAATAATTATAATTTTATTTTATTTTTATTTATTTTTTAATTAATTTGATAGTGATTATTGAGTTGAAACTTGAAACTATTAGGTAATGCTATTAGACTAATAATCTGATTATTTTCTTTTATTTGGTATAGATTACATGAAGAGTGGAAGACATACATGGCTACATGTGTTACTTACCAAAGATTGTAAAATAAAATTTAATAATTCTTAGATTGGATTCCACTAAAATTATTTGATTGTATTTATATTATATTGTATGTTTCTTTCTTTCTTGACTTTATTTATTTTGTTGGAATATACATTTTGAGGGATTAGATTTATAATGTCTCATGACTCGTTGTGTATTTACTTTTTTATTAATGAAATTCATCTTCCTATTAAGGTTGTTTAAAAAATTTTATAACTAGTATTTAGTTCAGTCCTGTCGGATAGAAAATCCTAGATTCGCCCCTGTTTGCAAGGATTCCAAAAACAATACACTGTAGCAAAATGTACCATTCATTGTATTGTAGTTTAAAAATAGTTCAACTATCCCTTCAAAAGAGAATAAAAATAGAAAATGGTTTTCTAAACAAGACCTCAGCAATTACTTTGGTAACAAGACAGATAAATACAGCTTCTAATGATATAGACCGGAAGACAGTAATTACTTTGGTAACAGGACTTAGATCCGGAGGATATGCTCCTCCATTAGCAAATCTAGCAGCCTGTTCATTGCCATATGGCTGAGGAAAATGGTCACTGAGTTTACCAGGATGGGTGAACATCTCACCCTCATCATTAGGTCCATCTACCACCTCAATCTAAGCTGCCATTGCCTTTGTCTCTTCCTCTGTGTATGCACACCCACCAAATCATGGTATGATAATAGTGACATAGAATGGCAGGATGCACATACTTGCTGGTACACCAGGTGACCACGACGGATCCTGAACATTCAAAATTAATATCAAGGTTAAGAATAAATTTACCATAAAATAGTATTTACATGGATGCAACAAATTTATATCAAAGTTTTACAATGAAAGAATTTAAATAGATAGGTTTAAAGGGCAGAACTGCTTCCCAATCATAATCATTGATGGATGCACAACATCCACCCTTCAAATAAGAAAAAGGAAGAATGTTTCTCTTTCAACCATAATATGGAGCAAAGTTAAAGAAGTGTATAAATAGTGCCATGCAATTAATACTGTCTCAACAAGTCAGTCTCAAAAAAATGTTTGAACCAGTACATGCACTGCAAGGAAAAGGGTAAAGGCTAAACAGAATGTGGGAGAATATGTTGGAGCTTAAGCATAAAGATAAAAGACTTGTTCAAAGGTAAAGCTCCATATTCAACAAAACAATAATAAGAAACTGAAGTTGGTTTCTTGACACTAAATTATTATTTTTTTTCCTGGAGAGGATGTCCATGACACTAGAACATTATAGATAATGCAGAAATGGGATAAAAGATTCTTACAGCAGACTGAGATTGAAGTTTCATCCTCAGGAGCTGGTGGATAACTCCTCCTCCAGCCATTTCAGCAAATATCTGATGAATTCACTGTGCAGAAACTTTCAAATTTCAAATTTCTGTTAATGAGCAATTTGACAAAGAGAAACTTTTATTGCCGATAGCATCTGCAGAAAATCTCAACTGCCACCAAATTACATGCATCCATTTATGTGGCTGATCGAGTTGTTTAGCAGCAAAGTCAATAAAAGCAGCTTCATGCAATCTGCCAGCCACCACATTCAAGACATTCTTCAAAACACTGTCTCAGTCTATCTGCATATAGCAACTGAAAGCTGAGACTTTCTAGTAAAAACAGGGCATGCATTTACAGATAGATTGTCCTCAACATTATTCATATGATTGTGGAAAATTTAAAATTATTTTTTGTAATAAGAAAACAACAAAAAGAAGAAAGGCTTAGTTTTACCAAATCTCTCTCTGATCTTGGCAAATCCCCAAGTGAGTAAGTAATGTAGATGTATCCCTAACGCTCTCTGCAGAGTGAACCTAAGAACAAATACAAATACATAAAAGGTTAGACGGAAGGTGATGTTTTATGACAATTAAAAAATCTAAAGCAAAAATCATAGAATATATATACATAGATTCAATAAGTGCTTAGTTAATTAAGAAGTGAATCGTGATTTGGTTACCAGACACTTAAAATGAGAACTGCTACCAAAACCTGCAAATATAAAGAGTCAATAATATTTACAGGTCCTAAAGGCTATGGCAATAGTAATTGTTCGAAATATAATGAACTTTTAATAATGTATAGCTTCAAGCATAAGCTTCTCAGTTTGTTTGGTACTAAACACAACCAATGATGCAAACTCTGAGACCAAGCCAATTGCAGAAATTCAATCTCTGATTCCATAGAAATCCATTCATGCAATAATAGACAGAAAACAAAGTCTAGAAAAAGCACACAATAACTATAAAAATCACACAAAAATTATATGGTTTGTGTATAATTTTTTTAGAAACCATATAATTTTTTTGTATAAAAACTATAATTTTTTGATAAAAACTGAATTATTTGATTCAACCCCAAACTATATGGTTTCATTGATCATATAAAATCACACAAAAATACACTCAAAATCAAAGAAATTCAAACACACAAACAAATACAAATATATATATATATATTTATGTATAAGATAATCCACAGAAAATTGAACCTTAAAGATACTACAAAACCTAAAAGCCATCACAATCACAATCATAACGGGCACAAAAATAAATCCAGTGATTCTATCAATAATTTAACGATTAATATATAAATCAGAAATGGGAAAAAGATCACAAAAAGAAAATAATAAAGAATAAGAAGATGAAGAAGAAGAAGACTGACATTGAAGAGAGTGAAAGCGATCTCCCATGGATGAAGGACATTTTCTTTGTAATGTAAGCAGAGAGAGTGCAAAGAGAGAAGAACTCCTCGTCCCACAAAACGACACCGTTTTTGTTGACGTTGTCGTCGTCGTCGTTGTTGTGTTGACCAGCGTCGACCTCGACTTCTCTGGTGAAGTTCCTCTTCACCGTCCTCCTCAAAGTGCTCAAGGCCACTTTTGTCAAAAAAACAAAATATAATGCCTCCTTTTATCAAAATGACATGGCTTTATGCATATTTGTTTTGTTTAAAAATTAACTGATTTTGAAACACCAACCAGTGATTAATCATTAATTATATAAAAGTCCTGTCTCTAGAATAATTTTTTTTTATGTTTTTTTTTAAATTATCTAGAATAATTTTTTATCTCTGAATTATTTGTACCACTATATATGTACATAGAGTTCAATTATTACTCGAATATAAAGGTCAGTTTGGTATTGCTGTAACTTTTATAATAATTATTGTTAGCTGTGCTGGAGAAATAATCAGCTGTGAAGTTAATCGGCAGATATTTGGTTAATTATACTTTTAAAACTACTGTATAGCTCAAAAGTATTATACATATGTTTGGTAATTTTATTTCAAAAGTGCTAAAATTAGTTACAATGACTAAAATAGACATGATTTTAGAACCCTTTTTTTTTTTTATTAATTATATATATTAAATTAATATTTAAGTAGAATATTTAAATTAGAAAAAAAAAAAAACCATAAGAATAATAAAAATATTTTTAAAAGATTTTATAAATCAAATCAACATTTAATTAGAATCTTTAATTTTAAAATGAAATAAGGAATATAATTGATTTTAATTTAATTTCATAAAGATAATAATGATATTTTAAAAGATTCATTAAATGTTGAAATAGATTATTCCATAATCACTTTTAAAAAGTAACCCTACACCTACTTCTCAAAATTACTGTCAAAACTTGTCAGATTATCAATTAATTACTTTTAGAAGTTTTACTAAACATTATTTTATATCAAAATTATGAAATAAACTGATTTTAACTTCTCAAAAGCAATACCAAACTGACCTTAAATATATAAAAGCAGAGATTTTCCTTTTCCTGATAAAATATTGATAGAAGAGCAAATATAAAGTACTAGAAGTGCTCTATAACAAGAAAAAAGGAAATTTTGAAATTCTAATATCTTTAAAATTAAAAATCCTAACATCTGATTGAAATTAGAAACTCAAACATTAAATAATGATCAAACGAATAAAATAGTAATTTTAATAACTCAATAACTGGACTCACTTGGAGTTACTGGCATGTAGTCCCAGATCAAGGAGTCCACAACAGAAATGAACAAAGAACCAAAGTCCCAACGATGATAGGATCACAATAAACCAACTTTTAGGATGCAAAATAAGCTTTGTCGTCAATCAAGAGCATCGATTAGAATGGGTGCAAATTCTTTTAGGACGTGTTTCACATGTTTCCTCGGAATCTTGATTTATGGCAACAGAATTCATGAGCTATACATATATCGGATGTATTCCACAATGCTTCACTTGAATACCTTTCAAGGGTCTTCTTGAACGATCTTTAAGATGAAACTCAATCGAGGTACCCACATAGTCACCCATACTGGGATTCGCAAGTAGGGTATCCAACTTTTGGAAAAATTCATAACAATTAAGAGAGATATGATACCCTAGTAAGATGTGATCCGATCCAATTGAATTTTTTTGGTCGTTATCATAAAACAGTGTTCCAGGGTTGTGAGAAAATCCTTCCTTATGACCATCACTGGTTTCAATATGAAAATCATAACTGAAATAAAGACTACCAAAATCAAAAGAATTTTCCCCAAACCCAATAACCGTGCATACTGCGAATCCCATGATGTATCTATTCCTACCACTGTCATGTCGAGGCCCCAACGTTGGAATATTTATGGAAGATCCATGGTTTTTATAGCGGAACCATTCAGGAATTTCACTTCCAGGTAAACAAATGCCGCCTTTAACTTCTTCTTCATCTCGTTCATCGGGAGCTTCGACTGAACAGTAAGGGAGAGAGGGAGAAACCTTTTCTGTCATCATAAGCTGCATTTTTAACAGTGACTCTCGAAAGACGATGCTGACTGCTTTCTGATCAAGCTTTAGGCAATTCATAAAATTCAAATTATAATATCGACGGCCTTCAACATAGAGATCAAATTCGGATTCATCTCGTAATAATTGGATCAGCTTATTGCAATTCTTTGCTTCCAAAGATAATAGACCTGATGGAAGCTCTGTTAATGATCGAAGCATATCACAATTGTTTAATGGCAGAAAGCTTAACTTAGAAAGTTCCTTGATGCTTTTTGGTAGACTCTCAAAACCATTACCGCTGAGGCATAAGTTTTCCAATGAGGATAAACATCCAATATCTTCTGGAATTTCCCTTAGATTGCAGTTAAGTAAATTTAGTTCTGTTAAAGAGCTTAAACCTGACAAAGGAGGCAATTTTTCCAGTTTTGAGCAACCACCAAGATAAAGTCTATGTAGATATCTCAAATTAGAGATGCTACTTGGAAGCATCTCAAGATTTTTGCAATTGCTCAAATTTAAATTTTCAAGCCGATTCAAATTTTCGATTGAAGGGGGTAGCTCTTTAATTGCTGTTCCACTTAAATGCAGACGCTTCAGTTCCATCTTCTCCAAGATTTTTGGAAAACTCTTGAGCCTTCTACATTCTCCCATATCTAAAGATTCAAGCTTGCTTAGACGATGAATCTCTGAGGGAACTTCTTCTACTCCAGACCATCTCAAAATCAAGCTTGTTATACTCCCCGAAATCTGTGGAAATTTTGTGAGACTAATGCAGCCGGTGAGATCAAGGCTCGTAAGATTTTTACAATCCATCAGTTCAAGGTTCTTCGGACATTGGGTTGATGAGTGAATTTCAACCAAGCTTATGCAATTTTTAATATCTATATGCTCAGCCGATGGGATGTCTGAGAGATCTGGGATCCTAATGAGGTGCTTACAATGAGAAAGGTTCAGATGCTTTAATTTGGGAAGACACTGTAACAGAAGAATATGGTAAAATGATTAGAAAAAAGTAACTAGCTAGTTAATTAATCTGTGAACTACGCAAAATATATTAAAACCATGAAACATATACTTCAATGTTAAATCATACCTTCCTTCCATCCCAAAGTTGCTTAATATTGCTATAAGCAAGACCAAGTACAACAAGATTCACCGGATTAAAACATGATGGCAATTCCTCCAAAGGATACCAATCCCAATAGAAATATCTTAATTCATCGGGGAGATAATCTAGACCATCGGGGAGATGCAATTTACCAAAGTCCCTCCGACCATCAAATGGGTACTGATCCAATTTTATTACAAGAGTTTTAAGATTGTACATCTTCTCAAAGACTCGAGAACTCAAATGTACATCCATTTTGATCATAGTTAGGAATATCCCTTGAAGTGCATCAGTCCCCTAACAGCCAAAAACAAAGTATACGTTATAGAATAATGTACTAAAAGCAATCCTCATGGATTTTACATGTTAATTATGTTAATTATAGCAAAACTTCCTCTTCTAAAAAAAATCATCTACCAATTTAAGAGATCACAGAAGAAGTCAAGGTGCGGTGAATATTTACGAATGTTTAATTGACTTTTGGAATAATTACAACTTTTCTGGTTTCATTTTTAGCAATCGAGTGGAAGACGTGTATTAAGATTGAGAGTCAATCGGTGAGTGGAGCATAGTAGATAGCAATGTAGTGTCAGACACGTGTGAGAAAGAACACGGAAGAAGTCAAGGTGCAATGACAGTGAGAGAATGATATTTTGTAGTGTTGAGTGAAAAGTGAGTCCAGTAAAGATAATTACTAAATTGCAGCAACGGTAGTATTCAACAGATTCATCAAATTTTGAGGGACATCTAAATGTAAGATCAATATAAAATGATTAGAGAGTAGAGACTCACCTCATCATTCTTCAGCGTGCGATGAACATCTTCTTCTCTCCACAACCTGCTGCGATTGCCTGGCTTGTTTGGAGATTCTTTACGAACAATTTCCCTACCCATTTCTTTTAGTAAATCATGCATTGTTACAATATAGGAACTTATTATAGTTACTAGTGACTTGTCACTGATGTTTCTTAGCGAGAACTCACGACCAGATGATAAGTTTGGCTTGTTTATTAATGGATATTCATATTGACAACATGCTATGTCTAGAAATAAATCCTTTTCATCATCATCCAATCCATCGTAACTAATTTTCAATACATCAAGGATTTCAGGGTTGAGAATTCTTTGTAATTTCTCTACTGCACTTTCCCACTCCCGTTTGCTCTTTCGATACAATGACGAACCCAACACTTTAAGAGCCAACGGGTTGCCATTCGCATAATTTACTATCTTTTCTGAGACTTCAATAAGATCTTCAGTGGGATGGTTCTGTCTAAAGGCATTATTACAAAAGAGCCGAAGAGCTTCATCATGGTTCAATCCATCAATCTCATAAATGTCACGATCATCCAAACCAGAATTATAAAGTACTTGTCTATCTCTGGTAGTTAGTATGATTCTACTTCCCGGACCGAATCGATCAAGACCTCCAACTAACACTTCCAATTTTCTAAAATTGTCCACATCGTCAAGAACAATGAGAACCTTTTTATGGTTGAGCCTACTCTTAATTGGTTGGGGAATACTAGGACTGCTTACTTTTAGATTTTCTTCATTTAATACTTTGAAAAGAATTTCATCCCTTACACGAAGTAATCCACCATTTTTTTCTGATGTTTCTCTAACACATGAAACGAAATGGAAACTTTCAAATTGATAAGAAATTAGGTGGAATACAGCATCAGCAACAGTTGTTTTACCAATACCACCCATTCCCCAAATCCCTACAATTCCAAAATCCGAGACCCCAAGACATAATAATGATATAACTCGTTCAATGTGTTTACCTATTCCAATTAAACCTTGAAAATCATTTGAGACCGATATATTCTGATTATTCAATTTCTTCCAAATGTCTTTGACAATTTCTCCGACAAATGTGGACTCAGGCCTACCAAATAAAAATACCAAACAGTAATGAGTAGAAGAAATATCCATGACACAGTAGTATAACAATATAACAAAAATATTTTGTCCCCATTTTCATAGATGACTGGAGATATTTAAGACACCAGCATCAACTGCATCGTATTATTTTTAATATGAACCGACTCCTATAATTTATAACAAATTGTAGTTAGAACTTTGAACGAGGGCGGTCCCATCTACTGGAGTATTATTTGTGACTACATTATCTTTATTAACAACTTAATTGGTCTCAGTTTTATTAAAGGAAAAATGAAATAATATTTAACAAGAACTATTAAAATATAAATTTAGATCCACTCCTTCAAAAAGAAAGATGAGGTGATCAGAAAAGGTCTCTTATTTTCTTATTCTCTGGACTTCTAATTTTCGAAATGGATAAAGTGAAGTAAAGAATTAGATTTACCTTAATACAGAGGAATCCCATCCAGACATACTGGATGTTTCGGTCAAAGCTTCCCTCCATTTCTGCACCTCTTCTGGTAATTCATTTTCATGCTTAGCAAATGAATCATTGAAGCTCCCAATTTGCTTCCGTACATCTGATGGATCAACGTGGTAGAATATAGGTATGACAATTTGGTTATTCAATTTCTTGCACTTCATAATCTCTACAAGCTCACGTAAGCACCATTTTGAAGAAGCGTAATCTTTCGAGAAAACGACCACCGCAATCTTTGATTCTCCGATGGCTCTTAAAAGAGCCTGTGAAATTTCATCCCCTCTTATGAGTCGGTTATCAATGAAGGTTTCAATTTGTTTTCGACGCAAAGCATCAAAAAGATGACTAGTAAAACCATCCCGGGTGTCTTCACCTCTGAAACTGAGGAAGACCTCGTACTTTTTTCTATGGGTGGTGGAGGAAGAAGCAGTTGATGATAAATTCCCCATGGACACGGATTGCAAGACTAAATTTGAGCAGCAAAAATATGGCAGGACACAATACAGGAGATCTGAGAGTAGATGGATGGGATGTAACACTAGCTAGACAATTTGTATCGTTAAACAACTAGTATCAAAATCGTTTAATTACAAGAACTCTTCCACCAATTTTCTTGCCTCTTTCCTATGACTTTCTTAAATCACATCACTTTATTGGCTCCTTCCTTCATGTGAATAAAACATTGTGGGTCATCAACGTTCATCATTGTCAAAGCGGGTAAGGGAATCTTTGCTTTTTCTTTTTTACTCTTTCGTTGTACCTTCTCAGTGAATGATGAAAAGTGGGTAAGTCGGGGAGACCGAAGAGAAAAATAAAAAGACAGTAAAGTTTTCGGTGGAGTCCACATTTTTTTTTTTATTGGATTAAATATGTGTCTTAACGGCGGACAAGATGAGGTTAATTCGATAGTAAAACCACTTACAACTACATCATGAAGTTACGGATTTGAGTTCTCCCCTCTCCAAAAAAAAATCATAATTTATGTAATTTTGAAAAACTTTTTTTTTAAAAAAAAAGGGATTAATTCACGCTTTGTTGTATCTTGAAAAATATACGGATTTTTTTTTTCTTTTCGCTTTTTCCAATTCTTAACTTGTGTAAGCATGATTAACACAATACATTTATTTCCTCTAAAAATAATACTTTTATTTGAAGACATTATGTAAATTAGAAATATAATTAACAGATGAGTTCACAATAAGCAGAATCAGTAAATTTGTGATTGTAAGTTAATAATTCTCGCTCTTAATTATATGATGTTCAGGTCTTAAAAAAAAATTACATGATGCTTGTTAATTGCAAAACAAAAAAACAAAAAAAAAAAAGTCCTTTAAAAATTCTAAAATCCTCTTGAAGCAATTTTAAAACAAACAAATTCAATAAATTTTGTTTTTTTTTTTTTTTTTTTTTTCTGAAAAATAATACTCTCTGAATCATAGAAATTACATACAAACATGTGTTTATTAAAATTGTTGAAGGAATTTTTTTTTTTTTTTTTTTCAAAAGAAACAATGACTGTTTCAAAAAAAAAAAAAAAAAAAAAAAAAAAAAGCTAGGGGAACAATGACTTGAAAGATCATCGAATAACCAGGGAAGAGTAATATTATTAAGCTCACATTTTCGCAAAAATGAATTCACCAAATAATTTTATAGTTTACACTAGTAAAATGGCCCGCGCTCTGCTGCGAGAGTATTATACCGTTTTATATATTATTTTCAATTTTAATAAATTTATTGATCTAAATTATGAAACAAACAAAATTAAAATATAAAAAATATATTAATCAAAAATAAAATGCAAATATATTTTCAAATGTAAATTCATCATCCTCTATCTCTTCTTCAACTCTTGACCATCCACTATCTCTACCAAACAATTTTTTTTCTCTCAACAATCAACTCATCTCTCACCTAAATCATTTTTTTTATCTTTGTTTTTTTTTTTTCTCTTTCAGACAGAGAGAGAATAATTATTCATTAAAAAAATTTAAAAAGTAAATAAACCATTTGAAACAACCAACCGCTAGGGCGCTGTCACAATAATTTTATGAACACATCATGTGATTTGACAAATATAAATAAGATATAATTACTTTGGTAGATATCTATTTAGTTAAACTCTATCAAAATGGTCATTAGATTGGAAATTTGTTTCAAAATGACTATTTTGGCAAACAATGACCATTTCCATCACACTATTTGTCAAAATAGCCATTTTGATAGGTAATAACCAAATGGGTGGTCACCAAGGTAATTATCCCTATAAACAAATTAAGATGAGCACACCACATATATCAAAAAATTCTCAGTAAACAGCAAATCAAAATATCAAACATCCAAACGTTATAAAAATCACTCCATCAGTTGACAACTATGAAAATATTCCACAAAAGTCTCGTAACAAAGAGAAAGATAATGATAAGCTTACAGCTTGGAGTTGTGAGCTTTAGTGTCCGGAAGCAAATATCATATAGGGCTTTATTGTCCAAAACCATACATTCATCTACATTTTCAACCAACTGGTGAACAAAGAAGGTTGCATTGTATGGTTCGACAACAATGTTGGAAACCTTCAAGGATGGGAACACCAAGAAAGTGAGTATCATTCGGTTTGAGACAAAAATTTCCTCACTTCGTTTTTTCCCTCATAATTTTTTTTTCTCGCAAATCGAGACTTATTTTGTAAATCTGAGACTTATTGGGTAAAATTCGAGACTTATTCTGTAAATTTGAGACTTACTTAGGCAAATTCGATACTTATTTTGATAATTCGAGACTTATGGGGTATTTTTACAAATTTGAGATTTACAGAGTAAAAATATGAATTTTTAAAAAAAAAATATTTAGGTCGTCTTCTTCATCCATCAATGGAGGATGACACTGTTTCCAGATCGACGATGAAGGCTTGATTTTTTCTCTATATTTCAACTTCTCAAGTGTTCGTCGAATAGTTTCTTATCTAATTTCAAATTTTGTCCAGCGAGAAGGCTACTCACCTACTCGAGCCTTTGTCTCCAAAATAGCTACTCGATCGACGAAATCTAGCGAGAAAAAGTGACGAAGGCTCGATTTTGTCTTTGGAGACTACTCGTCTAATTTCGTTGTGCCTTCGTTTCAAGCTAATTTTGTCACCGGATTTTATCGTGCGAACCAACGAAGATGATGCCGTTTCTAGGCAATGACGGAAACTCGTGAAGCTGCTCAACAAAGACGATGAAGGCTCCGATTTTTGGAGCTCCTCCATTGATGGAGCTTTGAACTCCATCGATGGAGGTTTTTGAAAAATAAAATAAAAAAGGGACTAATAAGAGATAATTATTGAAAAGTGGGGGTATTTTTGTCCAAAATCAATCTTTGGTGCTATTTAAACTCGAGTTATTAAAACGATGCTAATTCCAAAAGTCACTCTTTAAAATGTGCTATATTATATATATATATATATATCACATGCTATGAGATGACTTGAATCTGAGACATTGTTAGGCTGAATGAGCGTTTTAATCACCAAGCCACATTGGGTGATGGTATATTAGAAAGTTTTGATGGTTGAGATTTTATCTTATATATAATTTTCATATTACATTAGTTATTTATTTTCGAATGATTAAGAAAAAAAAAATGATAACTAATTAATAATTTATATAGAAATATATTAAGTTGGTTAGTATTAAAAAAGATGGAGAGATTTATTCAAAAAAAAAAATGGAGAGAGATTGAGAGAAAGAGAGGACGGTGGGTGGGTAGAGAAAAAGAGAGTGAGGGAGGTGGTGATAGTACACTTTTTTTTTTTTTTTTAACAACACATTAATGGCATTTTTGTAAATAAATTGAAATCCCCTCAATTTTACTGTTCACGTGAACAGTTTAATTTCATCTTGAGTTTTAGTATATATATAATATCAATTACATTTCACTAATTACATTATTTATAATGAGTTTTGGACAAAATATTTGGCTCACGGATGAAGTTTGGATGAGCAATTGCAAATTAATTTATTTAGTGTGGAATTTTGTACACTATAATTATAAATTTTGTAAATATTGGAGTTTTATGTTATTGACACCACTGTCGAAACAAAATAGTAAAATACCATATAAATCAATTCTCCTTTCAAGAGAGTTCGATTCCTTTTTTTATTTACAGCCTGTTTGATACGATTTTCCTGAGGAGCAGAGTCAAAAACAATAAACCACAACACCCAAAATTCCTTTTTTATTTGAAGAAAAAAAAAAAAAAAAACCATCGCAACCACCCAAAATTATAATCATGATTTCGAGAGTGTAGCTTAACTCAATGGACGAACTTAGGGTTTAGGTAAATAAAGCAGTTTGATTGCTTTTTGTATTTAGGGAGGAGCTGAGTCAAAAGCAACAAACCCCACACACACACATATATATTTATATATGTATAATCATTTGAACACCCTGTTTGATATGATTTTCCTGAGGAGCTGAGTCAAAATCGACAAACCACAACACCCAAAATTATTTTTTTATTAAAGAAAAAAAAAAAAAAAAAAAAACAACAATAAAGACAATACCACCACCACCCAAAATTATAATCATGGTTTCGGAGGCATAGCTCTGCTCATAAATGAACGAGCTTAGGGTTTAGGTAAATAATTCTCAAGTCCGTAGTTGGAATCCTACCGATAGAAAAAAAAAAAACTTTAAAAAAATATCTAGGCAAGATAATGGACAGATAGATATTATCAAATACAGTTTTTTTATTATCAGTTCGAACTGATATAAAATATATTAGTTCCTTACATGTGAGCCATTGAATTTAAAAGATACTTTGACAAGCGTATGCATCCAAGTCAAAGTATTTAAATTCAATATCCAGCATACAAGAAACTGATATATCTTTTGTTAGTTTGAACTGATAATAGAAAAACTGCTGTCATATATATATATATATAATCATAACTTCGTTTCACTAATAATCCGGTCCGTATATCCGAATCCGTGTAATATCATATTGGATTGAATCGGATCGGACCGGACTGGATCGAAGCTATTTTAGCTTTTGACTAGTTTTTTAAAATATCCAAGGATGAAATAAATTTAGAAGTTTAATTGCAACATGTTAATGGTTTTTTTTTTTTAGGTTTCGAAACTGTTGACAGTATTACTACATCAATATATTGAAAAATGAAATAGTTAAATATAATATGAATCACTGTAGCAGTGACAGTTCACGGTAGTGCATTCCCAATTAAATAAATTTTATTTTAATTTAGTTGCATTTAAATATTAAAATCTTTAATTTATTTTAAATTGAAAATAAAATAAACTTTTGATGTCGATTTCAACAATTTTACAACACTAAAATTTGCTTTGTAAATTCATAATGAAACGTACAGTTAATTTAATATAGTATTTATAAAATTTTTGGATCAAATATTGTATGGATTTAGGTTTTGTCCATATCCGATCAGATCTAGATCGGATTGGATTCAAAAATATAACCCTTTAATCTGATCCGAGTTAGGATATTATATTTATCGATCGAATCTAAACAACACAAGTACGGATCGGATCAGATTCCATCCGATCTATTTGACACAATGTTTGTTGAATATATATATTACACAATATTGTGGAAGTGTCAGATTTGATTCCACGGCATTGTGGAATCGGAATCCCACACTTAAATGTTACTTCGTGTATGTGAGAGTAGAGGGATGGGATGTAACACTAATGACTAAACAATTTGTATCATTAAATAACTAATATCAAAATCGTTTAATTTCTGCCCAATTACAAGAACTCTTCTACAAACTTTCTTGCCTCTTTCCTATGACTTTCTTCGATTCACTTTCTTGGCTCCTTCCTCCATGTGAATAAAACACTGTCAAAGCTGGTAAATCAAACCTTTAAAACACGTCTAAGGGTAAGGGAATATTTGCTTTTTCTTTCCTACTCTTTCGTTGTACCTTCGGTGAACGATGAAAAGTGGGGACGGGGGGAGACCGAAGAGAAAAATAATAAAAAGCCAGTAAAGTCTTTGGTCAAGTCCACATTTTTTTTTTTTTAATTGGATAAATTTGAAAACGGCACCTTTTAACTGTGCGCCTTAAAAAACGAGGTTGATCTGGTGGTAAAATCTCACACCTACACATGAGGTTGCGGGTTCGAATTCTCCCAAAAAAAAACCCCAATTTATGTAATTTGAAAAACTTAAAAAAATGGATTAATGCGCACTCTGTTGTATCTTGAAAAATAAATGAGTTATTTTTTTTTTTAGCTTTTTCCAATTCTTAACTTGTGTAAACATGTAATTGAATGAGAACCCTCTTATTTTAATACAATGAGTATCTTTAATGAAATTGTATGTAATTGAATGTTTTTCAATGAGATTTTTTGTATGCATCCTAAGAAAATTAAAATACACATTTGGTCAAAAAGTTGGAATATTTTTGGATTTGAGAACATTTTTCTTATATTTCTTTATTTTTAAATGTTTTATCTTCAAAAAAGCCAGAAAAAATTAGTTCTTGTACCCGAAAAATTTTCATTTTTTTTTTCCACAAATGTATTTCAACGTTCTTATCATCCATACAAAAAATCATATCAAGATTCAATATATTCCACTCTCTCTCTCTCTCTCTCTCTATATATATATATAAAACTTTTCCTATCAGCACACCCTTATTTTAATGCAACGAGCACGTTTGATGAAATTGCATGCAATTAAATGTTTTTCGATGAGATCTTTTGTATGCACCTAAAAAAAAAAAAAATACATATTTGGTAAAATTTTAGAAATTTTTTAGATATTTTCCTATTTTAAAAAGTTTTATCTTCAAAAAAGTCAGAAAAAATTAGTTTTTGTACCTGAAATTTTTTCAATTTTTTTCTACATATGTATTTCAATATTTTTATCATTCATACAAAAAATCACATCAAAATTAAATATATTTCATTAAATTTTATCAAAAGTTTTTAAAGTGTGTATCGTAAAAAATCCTTATTATAAAATCTCTCTCTCTATATATATATATATATAGTGGTGTTCACATGAGTACGCACTTACATAAATACATGAGTGCATTAAATATGAATCGTTGGATTCAATTACTTTGAATTATATAGAATCCTTAAGTGTGCACTCAAGTAAACACCACTATATATATATATATATATATTACTTGGTTAGTCTGATTCGATTTAAACAGTATCCAACTAACATAATTTTTTTTTATTTATTTTTTTTTTATCTGATTGACTTATCTAAAGACTATATTTTAAGTTCGGTTCAATTTATCTCAAATCCACCCAATCTCAAATCGTAAATCCGTATCCACCCTGATATAGTTACAAGATTATGGGAAAATGAACACGTACGGTGTCAAAGGAAATCAATTGGGAACCAAATGGCCATTGTCAAGCCTTCCTGTCTTTAAGCAATTGAACACGACTAACTACTCGTATATATTTGGCACTTGACAACCTAACCCCAACTAGTCCTTATATGAACACATAAACTAAGCATGTATTAATCAAGCACAATAAACCTATTTAAAATCATTGATGAATTTATGCATTTTTATTTAATTTCCCTCAAGAGGTGCATAACACCCATAAACTAGGTAATACCAAGTCCAAAGCTGATTTTATCAGCCCACAAAGAGGACAAAGGAAACTTCTCCCAAATAAGATTACATTGAACAATGATCATTCTCCATTGTTTCTGTTTTTGTCTCAAGGATTGCATTCGCAATTCCAGTAACATAAACAACAAATTTCGACTAGTAAGAACAATAATTAAGCCAGGAAAATATAGCACTCGAAGAGAAATCTAACAAAAAATAACGTATCATGTGCATGGAGTAGCTTATTTCTTCCTCAACTTGAAAAAACAAAAAAAAAAAAGATTCTTTTGAAGTCTCCATTGCCAATAATAATTGATTCGCCTATTTGACATGGCGGATACCTAGATCATCTGATTAAGCAATTATTTCCAAATCAAAACCTCTGAGAAACATGAAAGTAAGGGAAACTAGAAGGAAGCTAGTTCACGACATCAAGGACCAGCTTGCGAGACTTGAGGACTGACCACCTCAAGCGCCGGTAATAAGCAGCTTGAAGTAATGCCAATGACAGTACAAATATCCATTTAAAACCCATCTGCATTTGAAGGCACATAATGTTAGAAATAGAGTCAACATTAAATGATATTAATAAATTTTAAACATAATTTAGAAACAAACATACCAGTTTCCTCTCTTCCATTTCTGGCTCTGCTGCCCATGATAAAAACGTCACAACATCTTTTCCCATCTGCACCAGAACCAAAAATAAAGACTGAGCTTTGCACCACAGCAATCATCCAACCTACAAACATATAGCTGGGACCCTCTTCTCACACTTGAGCATTAAATATTAGAAGGAAAACCCACCTGAGCTTCTGTTGCAGGGGTACCATCTTCATACTCCATAGCTCCATCAATAAGCATTTTAGGCATAGCAATGGCACCACCTGGGAAGTAAGGATTGTAGTGCAATCCGTCTCGGATCTACAGTAACATTTAAGAACATTTCTGGTTAGGAAGTGAAACAATCATCAACCTTTTTTCCTACATTTTATCATAAAATTACATATAACCAGACAGAAAACATAACCTTTACCCATTAAGAAGTAAAATAAAGAACTTATATAAGAACTCCCTATCAGATAATCATATAGAGGAGTGATCTGGAAACCATGACAATAAGACTGAGACATAGAAGCCCGTAACATCAAAAGGGGATATTATAAAAGATACGACCAAGTGACAAAGAAACAGTTAGACAAACACCAAAAGTAAATGCAATAAATTCACGCCAGCTTCAAAACTTTCTTTTGATTTTGTTCCCCTTGTACTTTTACAATATAAAGGCTTTCTTAGGTGTGGGATCCCACTCGTTTTTATGCATGAAATCCCCATTCTCTAATGATATAGAACTACTAGAAGACAAAAAATCCAGTGATTCTCTAAAGTTAAGGAACTGGAGTCCCACAATAGAAACATGCAGGGTCCCGCACTTTAACAAATGGATACTTCAATAAAACCATTAATAAAGGTAAACGATGTATGTTATATGTGAATACAGCAAAACCCAATCAAAGAGACTGTGAGGTAGAAATTACCGAAACACCAGCAGGAGGATCACGGTAACCAGTTAAGAGAGCGAACACGTAATTCTGACCATCGTGACGAGCCTGAAAGCACAAAGCATGAGATTTTCAAAGATAGATAAATACAGCTTCTAATGATATAGACTGGAAGACAGTAATTACTTTGGTAATAAGACTTAGATCTGGAGGATATGCTCCTCCATTAGCAAATCTAGCAGCCTGTTCATTGCCATATGGCTGAGGAAAACGGTCACTGAGTTTACCAGGACGGGTGAACATCTCACCCTCATCATTAGGTCCATCTACCACCTCAATCTCAGCTGCCATTGCCTTTGTCTCTTCCTCTGTGTATGCAACACCCACCAAATCACGGTATGATAATAGTGACATAGAATGGCAGGATGCACATACTTGCTGGTACACCTGGTGACCACGACGGATCCTGAACATTCAAAATTAATATCAAGGTTAAGAATAAATTTACCATAAAATAGTATTTACATGGATGCAACAAATTTATATCAAAGTTTTACAATGAAAGAATTTAAATTGATAGGTTTAAAGGGTAGAACTGCTTCCCAATCATAATCATTGATGGATGCACAACATCCATCCTTCAAATAAGAAAAAGGAAGAATGTTTCTCTTTCAACCATAATATGGAGCAAAGTTAAAGAAGTGTATAAATAGTGCCATGCAATTAATACCGTCTCAACAAGTCAGTCTCAAAAAAATGTTTGAACTAGTACATGCACTGCAAGGAAAAGCGTAAAGGCTAAACAGAATGTGGGACAATATGTTGGAGCTTAAGCATAAAGATACAAGACTTGTTCGAAGGTAAAGCTCCATATTCAACTAAACAATAATAAGAAACTGGATCTGGTCCCATAACATTAGAAATTTAGAATCACACTTTTTTCAGTCAAGTTTATAAGCAAGCCACATAACAAAAACTATAAGTTATAAAAAGAAATTATGAAACTCACGAAGAATGGTCGTATGAACTGAGGATGCCTTTGTGAGGCCAAGGATAGCTTGGACATGCCAAGCCATGTTCAGCTTCATCAGCAGATGCCACTGTTGCAAAACCCAGTAACCCTGAAACACCAGCTCCAAGGAGCGCAAATGCCCTTAGAGACTTTGTACCAACAGACTCAGCATCTTCATTAACTTTCTTTGAAGTGAAAAATGATAAAGTAGGAATTCCCTGCAAGAACACATACATTAACTATTAGGTAAAACAACCATAGTAATATGGTATATTATGGATTCTACTGAATTGCAAAGAATAAAGACGCAATGCCACATTGCCATACCCTACTTGGCCGGAAACTATCTCAAACATTTAAACAAGATGTCATTCATTTTTCAAATTAGAAGA
Source organism: Acer campestre (assembly GCA_954870605.1). Classification (NCBI taxonomy): domain Eukaryota; kingdom Viridiplantae; phylum Streptophyta; class Magnoliopsida; order Sapindales; family Sapindaceae; genus Acer; species Acer campestre. The sequence continues at coordinate 9,594,744 of OX940803.1, read as the reverse complement.
TACAAATATTGAATTTAAAAATTAGACATGAGAAATAAGTGTAAATATAAATTAATACCAAATATTGCAAGTCAAAAGTTCCTAACAAAATCAAAATTTTGAGATGGAAGCTAGCTCATGGTAAAATAGATACTTGTAATGTTATTCCGAAGATATATCCTAAATTTTGTCTTCTTCCCTCTTGGTGTGTTATGCGCAAGAATTTAGAAGAAAATTAGAATCATCTTTTTCTTCCTCGTCTGGTGGCTGTAAAGTTATGGAGTAAGTTGTTTTCAGTGGTGGGTTTGAAGTGGGCTGCTCCTTGGTCTATGGTCTCTTTCTATTGGGAAGATCTTAAAGCTTCTGGGGGAGGAAAGAAAGCTATGGTCCTTTGATATTGTGGAATTTTTTGTTGTTTTGTGGGTTATTTGGTTAGAAAGGAATAGAAGAATTTTTGAGCAAGTTAGAGAGGAAAGTTTTTATTGGATAAAGCTTATTATTTAGCTTCTCTATGAGCATCTATCTCTGAAATTTTTAGACCCAACACAGACTTGGTATTGTAAACCCTTTCTCAAGAACTCCACAAATGCTGTCAAGTGCAACAAGTTGGTTTCTTGACACTAAAATATATTTTTTTCCAGAAGAGGATGTCTATGACACTAGAACATTATAGATAATGCAGAAATGGGATAAAAGAATCTTACAGCAGACTGAGATTGAAGTTTCCTCCTCAGGAGCTGGTGGATAACTCCTCCTCCAGCCATTTCAGCAAATATCTAATGAATTCACTGTGCAGAATCCACAAGATAACAATTTTAGATAACTAGGTAACACATATGCACTCTTAAAAAACTTCATATTTAGTTAAAAACTAAAACATACACATCATTCATATGCATTAGCCTCATCCAAGTTCGGCACAAAAATGTTTGGCACTCTTTTGTCATTCTCAGTCCACTAAATATGGCCAAAAAATATTTCAAGATTCTGATTCCAGATTGTAGAGCTAAATTAAACATATATGCTCAAGACCATAAATGAGTCGCATGAATTAAGTAAATCCAAAGTCCAATTTTTGCGATATATCATTAAATCTTACATAACCACTCCTGTCTCACAATTGGTTCCAATAATTAAACTCATAATCAGTATCAAAGCAATAGAACGCAATAGAACACATAAGAGATTTACATTCAAATCAAAACCAATGAATTCCATAACAATATCAATTTCAAAAAGATCAACATACACTACACAAACGATAGCTACAAGCTAAAGAAGAACAAAAAAAAAAAAAAAAAATCACCCAACATTAACATATAAAATTAAAAAAATTAAAAAAAAAAAAAAAGGCTTTCTCGTATAAAAAGCATCAGTTTATTAAGATGAAATAAGAAACCGGTAGAGAAACAAACCCTAACGAAGAACAGATCGAAGAATCGAAGAGAATAGAAAATGAAAAGAAGGAGGAGAGAAACTCACGAGATAGGAGGTCGATCGGCGAGGTTTGTGGTCAAAAGAGACGAGGCGCAGTTGGGGAGAGAGATCTAATCAACGAGAGAAGCTAACAACTGAAAGTGAGAGAAAATCACTACTACTACTATCATCACCACCACACGCCCGAATCCGTTCTATGTTTCCGTCGCTGTCGCTTATTGGGCCTTTTTATGGGCCTCCATTTAGGCCCATTAAGATGGATTTGGATCATATTAATTGATCTATAATATCGGTGGCCCACTAAAAAAAGGAAAATATAAAAACAATTTTGTGTGTACAAATCTGCGGAAGTGAATAAAAACCATTGGCGCCCAACTCTTTTGCACCTCTCAAAATTCTCTGTCGATTTTCTTCTTTTTCAAGCACTCTGTTTCTATCTTTATTTTTTGATACGTATATAAAACGAAGAAGAAAGCCATGTCTGGTATCATCAATCCGCGTAAAAATGGCGAGACTTGCTCACAACAACAACAATCACAAACACGCATACACCAAAACAGTCGTGCTTTTATCTTGTGTGGGTCTTTTTGGAATTGCCCTCTTTGTAGATTTCATGTGGGCCTTTTCTTCTTCTTCTTCCTCTTCTGTTTCTGCTTATTTATCAGTCACATCGAATTGGGCTCTTGAGAAATCTGGGATCGTGGTTACACCACCCCACGTTAACACTACCGAAATTTATCTGGTTCGCTTTCTCTTCCTCTTTTGTTGCCTTATGTCGCTGTTGAAATGTAGCATATAGTTTTGAGTTTTAATTAATTTATCATCTTTTCAATTTGTTAACTGGGTTTTGTATGATTTTTGTTTTGATACTAGTAAAGTTGTTCCTCTGAATCATTTTATTGCTATACTCGGTAACTTTTCCTTTTATCCAAGTAATGCATTGTATTTTAGTTCATGACTCCGTAAATTTTCTCTTCAACTATCTACTGCTTCTATTGAAATTTGTCATTGCTAAATTAAAGATAAATCTCCTGATTGTAGAAAGAACCGGTGGCTGTGAAAGATTATAAAGACAATGACCGGGCTCGCGAGAGACTCTTATCAGGAACTTTTGCAGATTTACCTGCACCAGAATTAGAATGGGAGCAAATGCCATCAGCCCCAGTGCCTCGTCTTGATGGAGCAGCAATTCAGATTAAGAATCTTTTCTATGTCTTTTCAGGATATGGCACCATTGACTATGTGAGCATTTTGTTTCCAACTCTTATTGTAATGCTAGAGGATTCATTGACACTGGTCTTATATTTGACTTAATGGAATCTGTTCAAACAAACAACCAACTGTAATTTCTGTGATATTTCAGAGTTAATGGTTTTGATTTTATTTGTCTATATGCCTAAATTTGTGTCTGCTAGGTGCATTCTCATGTAGACGTATACAACTTCACAGAGAATAAATGGATCGAGAGGTTTGATACACCGAAAGAGATGGCAAATTCACATTTAGGAGTGGTAAGCGATGGGAGATACATATATGTGATCTCAGGACAACATGGCCCCCAATGCAGAGGGCCTATTGCTCGTTCCTTTGTTCTTGACATGGAGACGAGGAAATGGCATAGCTTTCCCCCATTACCATCTCCCAGGTATATAAATATAAGTGAATCATGCTACAGTTTTATTACCATTCTCCTTAGAAACACACTTGGTTGCTGACTTTGACATAGTCAAAATTTTCAAATGCTAATTATACGGTTTCTTTTATGTTTAATTTGAATCTAATTTTGTCCATGTTTCTTTGTTGTGTGTCTGTTAAGATATGTTGATTGTTTTCTTGAGATATAATAAAAATTGCATAAGATTTTTTCTCTTATATGACTGTATTTTTAGCCTTTCGAGTTTTACTTACTGTGCTATAGCTTTGACTGCAGCAGCTGTAGCAGCACAGAACTCATTTATCGGTCTAGCTTTAGTTTGTGCAAGCATATGTTTGCAGCTGTAGAAGCTGCAAGAATTACAGTAACTTAATTGGATTGACTTCTTAATGTGCAAACAAATGTACTAGTGAGAATTGGAAAAGGCAACCCTGGACTTGTGTTACCTGACATACTAGATTACTTTCACATGAAGCTCTGACATTGGTCTATCAGCTGCTGAATGTTATGTCAAACAGATGAAATAATTTAACATGAGAATTTTCAGGTATGCTCCAGCAACTCAATTATGGAGAGGGCGGCTTCATGTGATGGGTGGCAGCAGACAAAACCGCCACACGCCTGGATTGGAACACTGGAGTATTGCAGTAAAGAATGGCAAAGCATTGGAGGAAAAGTGGAGGACTGAAATTCCTATTCCTCGTGGCGGACCACATAGGTTTGTCGCCTTCCCTTGTATATTTATCCTCCATTATTTTTATAAGGAGGATTAGAAATTCAACTTGCATGAAAATATATATAAATATATATATATATATATTTTCAGTCAACTCAAACAACTTAAATTCCTACATTCTTTGTATTTTTTTCATGACAGTCAATTTTTTCTAACAGGGCTTGTGTTGTAATTAATGATCGGCTTTTTGTTATTGGCGGTCAAGAGGGTGATTTTATGGCCAAACCTGGGTCACCAATTTTCAAATGCTCACGCAGACATGAGGTATGTCAGATCATCTATGTGTTTTAGTTAAAGAGTATTGTGCTTGGAATGGTTTTCGATATGTTGTGATTTTTATGAATATAGCATGTTTCTTACATTGTAAACTTGTCTACAGTATTGGTTGACATACTTATTTTTGCATGATGAACTTAGAACGTGTCATTTGTTCACATGTAATATACTTGTATGTATGAACATTACATGTACATTTTGATCTCATGTATGCCATTTGTTTACCTAATTATGGGATTGATTTCTTTTTTGTTTCAGGTAGTTTACAGCGATGTTTATATGTTGGATGATGAAATGAAGTGGAAAGTATTACCTCCAATGCCAAAACCGAACTCTCATATAGAGTGTGCTTGGGTAATTGTCAATAATTCAATTATTATAACCGGAGGTACAACAGAAAAGAACCCAGTGACGAAAAGGATGATCCTGGTTGGGGAGGTGTTCAAATTTGATTTAGACTCGCTGGTAATCATATTCCCCTGTTACTATGAGTTTCCTAGTATGCAATATTTAATCTTTTTATTTATTTACTTGTGGTGTGCGTGTATTCTGTTTAAGTGTCTGCTCGGCCAATAAAGGTCCCCCCAATCATTTGAAGTTTATCTAGGGACATCTCTTATGTGAAATTGTTTGCCATTCTGTGTATCTTCTCATCTCTGCACAAATATTTGCATCCGTCCTTGTGTTCTTTTGGCCCTTTCAACATCTATTAATTTTTTCAAGATTTCTAGATCAGATCAATAGCTCCTTCTTGGTTTAGCAGTCTGAAATATTGTATTGGCTGCAGACTTTTCCTGCTCTTCTCATCAATTGTTAGCTCTTATGTAGTCATGTTTGCAGTCACTACTTCTTTAATCTTTTCTTGTATTGCTGTATATTGTTTACTCTCTTTATAATCATATATGCTGCAAGCCTGCAACATACTATAGACTGTATTATCCTCCTGGAAGGAAAATCATTCATTGCACTTACTATTTCTTACTTGTTAATTCTGATATTTGATAAGTACTTTTTATTTCTCTTAGCTTTTCATTTGCATCGAGGATTTGACTAACATGCTAATAAGTTTAGTATGTTCTCCTTGTACATCATATTCGCTGTTAGCTGCTCAAGAAAAGCAAAACCATAACTGTTTCAAACATGTTTTATTTTGTTATTCCTAATAATTTTAGTCTATTATAAAATCTCTGATTAATCTATGAAAACATTTGGAACCTCATTCTTTTTTCTTTCTTTTTTGTCAAATACAGACATGGTCAGTGATCGGGAAGCTTCCTTTCCGTGTGAAAACCACACTAGCCGGTTTTTGGGATGGACATTTGTATTTTACATCAGGACAGCGGGACAGAGGACCGGATAATCCTCAGCCAAGGAAGGTCATTAAAGAAATGTGGAGAACTAAACTACATTTATGATCCTTTTCCCCTTGTACAAGTTTTGATAGTTTCCCTTGGCATTTTAGGTTTTGAAATAGGTGAATATTGGAAAATTTCCTCATCTTTCGTTTTTTGACTAGGTAAGAGTTAAAACAGCCAATTTTATCAAACCTCATGTACTCAATTTATACAAACAATGACAACGATTATAATACCTTGTTCTGTTCAGGCTGTTGCATTTTACTGGCTGAACAAAAAATAAAAAAACAAAGTTGCCAAAATAACCATGCTTGATAAGGTTGACAGTAAGCCATTTATATGGCTTTCCAATGGTGACAAAAGATTGCACGCCTTCACATGCTAGAATAACGTCCTTGCTCGTTTTTTTAACGACTTGAAGTTCAGGGGTAATGAAGAACTGTAATTCAAGCAACCAAAACTGGAAATTCAAATCTCATGCACATTAATGGCCTCATCAATCGCAGGCTCAGTTATCTGAACATACAGTACTGTGAAGTGATACAAATTGAATCAAACTAATGACAAAATGAATTCATGGAAACAGTGGTACACTTTCTATAATACAGATTACACATTACAGAATTGCAGTAAACAGTGGTCATTCAGATCTACATTTACAAAGAATGGCCAAATGATTTGTGCAATCCCACAGAGAGCATGATGACCTTTTATCCCTTTCATTACGGTGATAGTCCTATTATTCACTTTACATCAACCACGGTAAGACAAATGGAGTTACACAGCTTCTATCAATTGAACAAGAAGCACGATTATCTCTCTATGACCTACTAGAGCCAGTGGTAAACAACCAGTAACTTCCATGGTTGCTCCTAAGCTGTACCCAACTTAAATCTACCTGTTAACATGAAAACATATTCAATTCAATACATGGAGAAAAATAGATACTTCATCAAAGCAAGAAGTGGACTTCTAGAAAAAGACTACTATCAATAAAGGGATGAAAACTTTGCATCCAGGCCATGGGAAAGGGCAAAATAACTTCCAGGAACAGACAAGTCTTTACACAGTAATTTAAACATGGGTTCTGAGCCATGGGAAAGGACAACACTCAGCCTCTGCTCTAGAATCTTTGGTTACTTTCTCCCATAGTTTTTTCTTTGGGTTGACATCTACGTTTGTTTGTTTCCAAAATAGTTGTTTTTCTAACTTCTAATATGCTTGCTTAAACTAAAAAAAAAATGGCAATAGGTCCTATCCTAATACACAAACTACATGTCATCTATTAGCTTCAATCATCAGGCAAAACAGATTCATGAAAAAGTGAACTATGGTAATGTTTGTAGATTTCAATTCACTGACCTGTTTTATGTTCTCGAAATCTGAAACTTATATACTGAAGTAGTGCAAATAAGTTCCACAATTTAGCAAGACTACTAAGTAACAGGTGGATTCTGCGGAAAGTTCATCCAATTTTATATAAAACCTCACGAACAAGTATAAAAGCAACACAAATGCAGCAGTATGTGAGTGTGTGCATAAGAGAGAGATAGAGGCATGCCTTCATTTCAATAAAGGAGCATAAGGAGCTGGACATGGAGAAACAGTGTGGTCAGGTAACTGGTTTATCAAATCAACTGTTGCCTGCAGGCATGCATTTAGCATTTTCTTTTCCAAACAGACAAGCTGAGTAGCAACTCGTTTCTTAGGGTTCAAGTTAGAATCTGCCAACTAGCATAAAAAAAAATACTGATTAGAACCCAGTCAGTGATAGGTTAGGATTTAATCTTCAACAGAGTCAACAGAGCAAATAATCACCAAAGCCTCATCTTCAGCCAAGGTAGTAGGGTAGCCAGCTAGTCGTATCTTAAAATAATCAGCAAGCTGGTCTAACATTGCTCGTTCCATACATGCGCTCACCTGTAAGATCCCATAAAATCCAAAGAAGTTGAAAATGGTTCATTTTCATATAAATGTAACATTTAATGCAAGAGATTTAGCATCAATTATCACATTTTTTGAAGAATTACAAACTTAACAACACAGTTGACATCACTCAATTTTATAAAACTGTAAGACAAAGGCACAGCCAAATCAATCACTATTGATCAAGTCCTGACCCCAAGTAATTATTACACAATTAAAAAGAATGGCTGAGGTGGAAGGACAAAGCCGCAAAAATTTTTTCCTTGTAACACAGCCACCAAGGTTAGCAATGCGAAGAATTAACTTTCATGTTGAGCATTCTTAATTTGAATTTTAGGTTTAAGTAAAATTACAGAATCTAATATTCAGATTTAATTAGGCCAATAAAATGCGGGGGCTTCAAAGCAATTAACTTACAAGACAAATTGGACCTTGAGAAGAAATGACAGATTCCATTTCAGATGTATCTGAAACGTAGCCCAATCGCAAATAAGGAAGCATATCTGCAACAGCTTCTTTTTCCCTCCCCTTATGCACCTACAGAAGGATTTCATTCAAGATTACCCACATATATATATACAAACATGGATTAACCTTCATAAGTGGTAAAAGAGTTTAATCCCGTACATGAAAAACCTGTATAGATAGCTTGCCATTTCTTTGGGCAACCATTCTCTTATTCTGATATTGAGGATCCTCAGTATTCAAAGCTGCCTGGATCATAATGTACATAAAATATCAATATGATTGACTTGGAAAAGGCAAAATTGCAAGTGTGAGAAAGAAAGAAAAAAAAAAAAAAACAAAGATTTTACCTCAACCACTAAACGATCATATGAATTATCTTCATCGACGAAACCATAGTTTATAAGCAATTTTGAATTAGGCTGTGGGCCACACCTGCAAAATAAGTTACAAGCTTTATATTTCAATAGAAATATACTAGAGCCACAAAAGAGTCGAAAAGACAAGTCCTCTTTACCTAGAAAGGACATAAAAAAACTTGAAATTGTAGCCAATAAACAGAAATATTATACCAGACAACAATGGATTCCCCAGCTTTGTACGGACGATCAACCACCAGTTCAACAGCACCATCAACAGCAGTTAACATTGCCTTACAGTTGCTACAGTAAGCTAGCAACGGAGGTCCGAGGGGAACCAGAGCAAATCTCCGAGCCAAACTGACTTTCTGAGTTAAAAGGAAGAGGCAATAATCATTTGAGTGCGGCAAAAATATCACAGGATATTACAAGAAACTGAGAAGTGCAGGGCATTCAAGAATATATACAGGTCCAATCACTCAAACAGCCCTGTTTCTGTATTGGATAATCCATTAACAAAATGAATAAGTAAACATTTATAATGTAACCACATCAGTCGTACTGCCACCTATTAAACAGCAAGAAAACCATATGAATTAAGCAATAGTGCCAGTTAAAAACAGTGGTGGTAAAATGGCTTTCAAGGTGGTACAGGTGTAGTGGAATTTTTATTTTTATTTTTTTAATTAAAAAAAATAAAAAAATAAAAAAGCATTGCAGTTTTAAGAGCATCTCCAATAGTCTCATTTGGAGACACCACTTAGCTTAATTGAGGGAGAAGTTGTATTTTTGAAGCTCCAACAGGTCCCTTAAAGGCTCCCTTAAATATGTTTTAGTGGAGCTCACTTCTTTAATTAAGGGGTGGCTTCAATCCCCTTAAGTGGGCTCCACATATTTAAAGCACCAGATATTTAACTTTTAAATCCCAACAATTCTTTTATTATCCAATGAGAAATTTGTTTTACAATAATAATTACAAAGTAAAACATCAAGATAATAATAAAAAATTATTAAGGGAGCCATTTAAGGGAGTATTGTTGGAACACATACTCCCTTAATGGTCCCTTACAACAACATCCACTCTTATTTAAGGGGGTCTCCAAGGGAGACTGTTGGAGATGCTCCAAGCTTCTCATGCCAACATAAAAGGCAGCAGTAACAAACTTCATGGATTAACAAGATGCTACATGTATGAGTATCATTACATACAATGGCTGAATACGTTTACATCTGCTGCTGAGTATTAGCCTATATAATATACAGATTTCATATTCTATGGGCAAAGAAGCCTCTAAACGATATAAAATGAAGACTTTAGGCCTCGCATATATTTAAGATGACATATAGGGTAAACAGATTCCTCTAACATGTCAAAACAGGAAAAATAAAGACAAGCATATGAATCACTGTCAATTAATTCATTTATGACTCCAAGGGTTAAAGGAAAAGGGAGGGGTCAACATTTTCCAGTTAAACAAACAAATTACCTGTAAATGCACCACACAAGACTGAACAGCAACAAAAGCTTGCTTGAAAATCTCAAATGGAAAGGCCTCGGTGGGTATATCATATGGATATTGCTGCAAAATGTATGTAATAAAGTAATCGACCAATGTCAAAACATGACCACCATCACTAACAATTAAAGCAATAACATTTAAGATTTTAAGGTTAACAAAAAAAAAAAAAAAGAGAACAAGCATTATTTTCTAGCAAGTGCAAGTGCATAACCTGAAATAAAGACCCAGCCATAAACCAGACGGTGTCAAGCTCATTGTACTCTCTTTTGATTCCTTCAGCCCTTTCAAGAACTTCAGCCTGAGTCATTACATCAGAATGTAGTCTTAAACCTTTTGAACTGTTTAACGTCGTATCACCAACATCCATCTTTCAATGCCTAACAGACAAGCAAAAATACCTTCGTGGGGCTACCTGTCAGGTAAGCCAATTCAGCCTCCGACCATAGAAGTGGAGATTCCACAGCGAGTTGACCTCTCCCCCGCTGACGATCGAGCTCTCTGATATAAGGATACCAAAACGATGTTTTTCCTTCCTTCTTCTCATACATTAGATACAATGCTAAGCATGCCAACTCCGACAGTTTATTGGTAGTCAATAGTTCCGCTGAATAAAAAACCACTCAGATAAATCAGATTATAAACCATATTCAAGCCTTCTTAATCCTAAAATATATAGTCTTATATAGAATCTCATCATCTTACACACACAATCCACAATATCCTACTCAAGCAAATACGCCGTTTGACTCACATCGATATGCCCAAAATTACCATAAGCTAAAATTTTGAATTTGCATTCTCCTAAGTCCTAACTAAACACTACATACTATAACTCTATAGAGTTCATCTCAGGTAAACAGAAGACATTTAGAGCTGATTATTTAATAACAACTAACATCAACACATTATTTATCAAGATTGACTAAAAGAAATGCACAATTCAATTAACAATTAAAAAGAATCAATGCACCTTACCAATGCTCTCGTTCCCCAAAACTCTCTCAAGCGTCACCACCAATGAATTCGGTACCGAGAACGCCACATCACCCGCCTGCTTCAAGACAGAAAAAAAAACATTGACATCTCAAAATCGGAACTCATCGAAAACACGTCACAAAAAGTCAAACAGAAACGGAGACCTGAAGGTCTTCGCTGGCGGCAACGAAATGTATAGGGCTGAGCTTATCGTCATGTGAAGGCTTGTCTTTGAGAACAACTTTACAAGGAGGGAGGCCGTTCTTGTGCATCCAAGATTTCAAGTCGCCGACTTCCTCTTCTTTCCTGCTGACAACCTCACGCGACCCGGCTATCAGAGTATCCGACCCGGAAGCGAGACAGGAGGAGCTTCGTCGGCGGACGAATCGCAGGGAAGACCCGAAATTAGGGGTCTTGTGTAGGGAGATTGAGACTTTGGATGCAGTGGAGAGAGGGTGAGGTAAAGATCGAATCGGCGGCGAGACGCATTTGGTCGGAAAGGAACAGGAAGCTTCCATGAAGAGATATTTGGAGGATTGGAGATGTATGTGTAGAGAGACTTGAGAGTGAAGAGTTTGGAAGAGATATTTTTAATTGGATGGAGTTGTTGGAGATAAGAGAGACAAATGGGTAGTCGGGTTTGTGAATTGGATTGGAGGGAAACAAGTTCTATGGACTTTTCCCTTGCAACTTATAACTACACTTGTTTTACATCTGTTTTTAACAAATTACACCGAACTACACCAAGTTTGGCTTTTTACAATCCGAAACAATTACTCGCACCGACCTCTCCTTCTGTTAAGTTTGACAGTTAAAAATGACAACTGACCATCTGAAACAGTAAAAATACCAATGTATCCCTATTTTAAAAACATCCACAAAAAATACATATTTAAAAGCTTTAAATCTCCACCGTTCATCTTGAAAATAGAAGTGGATGGTGGAGATAATTCATTCATTAAAAAAAATAAAAATAAAAAGTTTGATATGAACATGTTGCACCTAGATGGTGATATATGGTTATTCTACTTCTACCCTTAAGACTTGGACTAATTGCTTAAACATCCTCGAGTTTAGGCCTAATTCCACACAAATGGACCGTTTGCCTAAAATTATATAAACTTCTCATGTCGTTAGTTAATTTATCATCCAAACTAACAGTTAACCAACTCTTTTGGACAAACTATTCCGTGTTACTTATTTTGATCAATATTTTAATATTTTTAATCCAATTATTTAAAACAAAAATTGGAGGATATCCCTGCCACATGATCATATCAAATGGTAGGAAATTCTAAACCATCTAATCATAATAGATAGGTTCCATCTAATTTTTAATAGTCTTTTCAAAGAAAAAGTGTCACGTACCAATGTTTTAGTGGCCTAGTGCACCAATCACCACTGTTAATCGGTGCATTGAAGTTTTTCTCAATCGATAGAGGTTTTGTCCACTAGAACATATCTCCTTCATTTATTGTACCAAATAATTGATACTATGACATGTAAATATTAGTGTTTTTTTTAAGTCACCACACCCATCATTATTCTCTTTTTTTATAGAGTTCTTCTTACAATCCAATGTTTTTCATTTTACACTTCATTTCTAACTACACTCCATTCTAATAAAATTAGTTTAAAAAAATTCTAAAGACAATTCATTTTTTCCCAAAATTACCCATTTTATCTTTTGGCACTACTATTCTAAAGACACTTCATTTAAAAATAAAAATTAACCCTAGCCATCGCCGTCGCCACTCTAACACCAAAACCCTAGCCACCCACTGAAATCACACCGACCTCTACCCCTTACGAGCGTCAATCTCCTCCCAGCCGCCACATCTTCTCTCTCTCTTCCCGAATGTATCTCCATCAATCTCCTTCATTACCAATCTCTGATTCATCTTCTCTTTGCCTTCTTTTTCTACTATTCACTAGCGAGATTGAGTGTCGATCTCCTCCCTTGAGAGAAGATCAACGCTCGTTGGTGTTGGTGTGGGTGTGGCCGCTGGTGTTGGTGGTTGATTTTAAGGTGGTGGTTGTGTTTGGGTTTGGGTTTGACTATTTGAGTTTGGGTTTGGATTTGGTTGTGTTTGACAATGGGCGATGATGGGTTGGATTTAAGGGTGTAGATGGTTGGAGATGATGATGACTTCTAGAAAACTGATGATATGGTGGTGTGTTTTGGGTGAGTGGTTTTTGGTGATTATCGTTGAATTTTAGATTATTATTATTTTTCAATTTTAATTTGAATTTTAAAATTAAATGGGGGGAGGATTATGGATTGATATTGAATGTGGTGATATATTGATAGATGACGATGTTGTTGAACTTGGATTGTGAATCTCTTTTGGTTTTTTGAAAGAAAAAAAAAATCTTTTTCAACTTCTGGCTTTTTTTTTTTTTTTTTTTGATTGTTTGAATTTGATGAAACTAATTTTTTTTCATCTTTTTTGTTTATCTCTGTTGAAAATGATTGGATCTCCATCGTCCATCTTTGATTGGATCTTCACCGTTCATCTTCATAAGATGGATGGATGGTGAAGATCCATTCAAGACAATTTTATATATATATAATAGTTTTTTTTAGACCCATTTATTCACAGTTATTGAAGGGCAATACTATCTTTTAACGTGAAAATTAACTTTTTAAACATGAAGGGGAAATATGACGAATACGTTTGGTTTATGGGGGAGAACAACTATTAAGGGAAATTCAAGGGGCAAATTGTCTAATAGGTCATAACTTAGTGGAGAAAATGATACTTTCCCGCTAAGAATAAGCACTACATTACAAATTACAATCTACTCCCACTATACCACAGTATATCATTGATAAAATTTTCTACATGAAATGTGCTATATGAGAGTGTGAGACTCACTTTTCACACATACTTATAAAATGTGCAGGGTGGGAATCGAATTCTCACCACTAATATAGATGTGAAGGTGTACACCATTTGAGCTAAGTGGGGATATGTCAACTTTAGTACACTTGTTTTATTCTTTTTTTTTTTTTTTTTCTCTGCTTATTTTTTTTAATATATATATATATACAAAATTATATTGTTTTTTTTTAAAAAAAAAGTATTACAATTTACAACTATCACAATAGAACCGTCGGGATATGCCAATATCAAACAATACATATACGGTCCAGATATCTACTCCTAAAAAAACAAAAAACAAAAAAACTATTTACACATGTTTGTAAAATACGCATGGTTAGACTCAAACCTCTCACCACCAGTATGGAAGGAAGGTGCACTACCACCTATGCTGAGAGGTGATGTGCTACAAAATTATATTGTTGGAAAAATGCTTCAAAACATCTATGTCCTATTGAATAATATCAAGCCATATATCAATATGAAACGAATGTCCAATCACATATGATTCTCATAGCGCATGAGATGATATTAATAAGTTGTTGTTTCTAATATTTTATATAATTTCATATGAATATTTTGAAAATACAACAATATTCCATTAAAAATATATTTTTAAAAAATTTCTATTTAAGAGCGGGTGTCAATTTAGTCTTTGGGTAATTGGGAAACGTCAATTATTTAGTTAGACATTGGTCAAACGTAACAATTCCAGAGGTATTTTAATTTTATCAGGTGCTCATAATTAGATAGATGGATCTCTACCATCCAGGATGGTAAAGATCAATTTTAAAAAAATAAGTTAAAAATATCAAAATGAAAAAAGAAATGGTGGAGATCCTAATCCATATCGATGGAGATGACATTTTTTTTTAAAAAAAAAAAAAAAATTTGATTTCAACCAACAATTTTCCGTACCTAAGTTTTTTTTTTAATCTTTTTCAGTTATATATATCAATTCCACTCCAAAGGAAAAATAGACTTTTTGATGAAAATGTGACCATTTACTGTCAAAAATTTGCTTGAATGTTCTAAATGAGCCATTTTTACAAATGTAAAGACTAATTTGACGAAAAATGCAAATATAAGTAAAAATCTGATGTTTCATAATTACATAGGGACTAAATTAAAAATCTCATTTTTATCACCCTTAAATTATTAGCATGAGTAATGCTAGGCGTTTCAAGAAAAAAAAATTCTCAAATTTCTTCCAAAATTATGTGGCACGTGAAATGTCAACATCTTAAAAATCATGAGATTATATGGTAAGTGGTGTGATGTTGACACACAACGTGCCACATCATTTGGGAAGGAATTTGGGATTCCTGGCATTACTCTATTATTATTATGAATAATAGAGTAATGCCAGGCTTTCCAAAATTTTTTTCCCAAAATCTTTCCCAAATTGATGTGGCACATAAGTTGTCAACATCTTATGATTCATAAGATTATGTGGTGAGTGATGTAATGTTGACAACGCACATGCCACATCAATTTGGGAATTTTTTTTGGAAAGTCTAGCATTACTTGTTATTTTTTAGAGTTAATTACATCATTCTCCATTGAAGTTTACTCTTTTACGTACAGAAACAACTTTATTGATAATTGACACTCACCTTCCCTGCCGTTAGTCAAAGTTTGTCAAACTAAACCGTTGACCAATTATAACTATCACGACTAAGGGTAGTTTAGTCATTTGATTTTTTTTTTAAATTGAATAAATATTTTTAAATGAAGATTAATTGGAAAAAAAAAAAACCGTTTTTTAAATAAGATTACCCGAAAATTAAGAAATTAAAAATAAAAAAAAATAAAAAAAAACTACTAGACCTTCCATCTAATTAAATAAATTCAAACTACCAAAAAAAAAAAAAAACTCAATTTCCAACACAGAAAATTCACAAAAAATATTCGTAAGAAAATCCCAAACCAACCCAAACAAATTCACATTAACAGTTCCACCAACACAATCTCTTCCTAATTTGTTCATCTCCTCAAGAAGAGATTGATCCAGATTTCTTCCTAAAATAGAGAAGATCTGCAATTTTCTTTTGAAAATATTAAGATGGTTTCCTTCTAATATTTTCTTTCCTAAAAATATTACTTTTTTTTTTTTTTTTTGCTGGTCTATAGAGGAGACCCAACCGATCTCCTCTAATATGGAGGAGATCAGAGCTCGCCATGGAGGGGAAAGAACAGTGGCGGCGCGTGGAGTGGAGAGAACAACATCATCGTCGGCGGAGGAGTGTGGAAGGAGGAGATAGGAGATGGGTGATTTGCGGTGGTTAGGGTTGGTTGGTAGATGAGGGAGATCTTTAGTTTTTGTTTTGAGATTTTTTGTGCAAATGTTCGGTGTTTGTGGAACTGTTGATTTGAATTTTGTGGGTTAGTTGGAGATTTTTTGCTTGTTGGGTGTGATAAGGTTCTCCCATGAGAGTTCTTCCAGTAGTACCAGACGAAGATCTTGTAACAGATTTTTTTTTTTTTTCAAAAAAAACTCTTATTCTTAACGGTCAAACTCTAACGATAGGGGAGGTGAGTGTCAATGTTCAATAAAGTTGTTTTGGAGTGTAAATGGGCAAACCTTATGGGAGCTTGGTGCAATTTGCTTTTATTTTTTATTTCTTAAGGTTTTAATTTTGGACATTCATGTGGTTTAGTGGTAAAGAGTGATCATTTAGCCGAACAAATACCACATATTTAAATTGTTGAACTGCATGCGGTATATAAAAAATAATAATATTAATTCAGGGATGAGATGGTTAAGTGGATATAAATTAATAATGATTTATCCTACTTATGATCAGTTTGGTGTTGCTTTTGAAAAGTTAAAATCAGATTATTTTATAATTTTGACATAAAATGATATTTGGTTAAACTTCCAAAAAGTGATTAATTGATAATCTAACAAGTTTTGTCAGTGATTTTGAGAATTGTGGGTTACTTTTTGAAAGTGATTATGAAATAATCTATCTTAACATTTAATGAATCTTTAAAAATATCATTATTATCTTTATGAAATAAAGTTAAAATATTTTTTTAATAATAACTCAAAATGAATTAAAAAAAAAAAAAAAAAAAAAGAAGCTGCAAAGTGCATCAACCACCTCCTCCACTGTTCTCTCTACTCCACTCAATCACTCTCATACAACCCTCCACTATTTGCAGCTAAAATGCGCCTCCCCGTAAATTAAAATCGTAAAATCCATTAAATTAAAAAATAAACATCTCTAATTCGCGGTAACTACAATTAAAATAAAGAAATAAATTAACAGACCTCCGTAATTACGATTCGGGACAAGAAAACGGAACAAACAACACTAACCACTACTGCGAAAAATGCAGCACCATTCACCTGAACAACAGCATTAATGGGGGAAGTCTCCTTCGACGAGCCGCTAGGTGCGTCGGAAGGAGAATCTCTGCCTCCGGGAGTCTCCATTGGCGGAGCTGGTGGAGACGCGGCCAATGGCAAGGGAGCCTCAGAAACTGGAGAGGGACTAGGGGACGCCACATCTGGGGATGGAGAAGGAGACGCCACTGGCTCCCTCGCCTGAGCTGGAGACGGTGCCTTCTTTCCAAACAATTCAATAGGCAATAGCACACTGTCGACGGTGAAAATGGCCAATGGTGTCGAGTCAAGCACAGTGTCGGCGACTCTAGACGGACTGACTCCAGTGTGAAGAGTAACCTCGTCACCAGTAGTAGTCACAGAGAGATAGAACTTTCCGACACCATTAGTATCCAACGTCGAGATCGGACCTTTGGTAGTCTTCAAAGCTCCCTTCGGATTGTAGCCGTTGAGAGCATGATACTGTAAGAGTGCGACCACCTCAGCATTGGTGAGCTTGCTCAGATCAGGAACGCTAGGAGCCTTGAAAGCCTCATCCAAGTTAAAATCATTTATATACCTTATTTCGAGAGAAAACCAAAACTAACCATTGGAATTATTAAACTTTTGTTAGTAACCACTTTTGAAACTTTAATTGTTAATAACCATTTTTTTAAAAAAAATTCAGTGTGTATCCATAAATTACCAGATTATCCCTGAAAATAGTTTTTTTTTTTTTTTTAAACCTCGAAGTAAACTTGAAATCACGACTAGATTGAAATGTCCAAATTTGAAATCATGACTAAATAGAAATGTCTAAACTTGAAATCATGCCTAAATTGAAATGTCTAAACTTGAAATTTGGACTAAATTTGAAAATTTCCCCTTTTTCTTCTTTCTCCTCAAATTAGGTTTAGGTTTTTTTTTTTTTTTTTTTTTTTTTTTTGCAGACCACATTGCCGGCGGAGGGGGATTGATTCCGTCGCAGATCGCCATCTCGTCGCCGACGAAGTAGCAGCGCACGTACCAGCACCATCTCGTCGCACGAACCATTGCCGGACGTGGCCTATACGCACATCAGCGCTCGGCGACCCTCAAACCATGCCGACGAGAGAGAGATCGGGGAGAGAGAGAGCAGAGGAGAGAGAAAGAAAGAAAAAAAGAGAAAAAGAGAGTGCTGATTTGGGGTTGTTTTTATATGGGGGCATTAAAGTAATTTTACAAAAACATGGTTATTAATAATTAAAATTTCGTTTGTGGTTAAAAACAAAATTTTCATATTGTATGTGGTCATTTTTTGCAATTTCCACTATTATTTCATCTCAAAATTAAATATTCTATTTAAATACTGATTTAATTTATAAAATCTTTTAAAAATCTTTTATTGTTCTTATGAATTTATTTTTTCCTAATTTAAATATTCTACTTAAATATTGATTTAATATATATAATTAATGAAAAAAAAAAATGAAATAAGGTCCTATGTATATTTTAGTCATTGTAACTAATCTCAATACTTTTGCAATAAAATTACCAAACATATGTATATTGCTTTTGAGCTATACAATAGTTTTAAAAATACAATCAACCAACATATACTGAGCAAAACTAACGGTGATTATTATAAAAGTTACAGCATGACCAAACTGGCCCTTAGTCCCTTACTCTATATATCTAATTATCAATTGTGACATCGGATGCCGGTGAAATATAAACGTGAGATATCTAATGTTACTTTAGTAGTTATATGTTCTAGCAATAAATAGTTCTCATGAAGAAAAAAATAAATTTTACGGAATTCATTACTTCAGCTTCAAATCTTGATCAAACTCTTTTTTGTTTTTCAATTTCAAGAACAAAAACGTGAATCCTTTTAAACATTGTCATTGTTCTGTTACAAAACAAATGTGTTAGGTATTTGAATATTTGTTGTAGTTCATGATCGTGATGATACATGTACACCAGTACATGTTTTTTCAATCTAGTGTTTAAGATGGTTTCATTTTTCTATTAAAAAAATAAAAATAAAAATTCCCAATTTGCTAAACGTAAATCAAATCGCGTTTTTTTTTTTTTTTTTTTTTTTTTTTTTTTTTTTTTTTGCTGCTCAAATTTAGTGTTTCGGTGCTAAACTGACGTGTTTCCAAAGTGTTTAAACAGTTTGTCGGTAACAAGTCGAAGTGGCTTTGTGAGTACTTTCATCGTGGAGAAAAATTTATGTGGGATGGTGTCACCGTTACGTGATAAGACCGATACAGTGAAACCAAACCACATATAAAAGTTTTATGTTTCCAATAAAAATACGTTAATGTTGCTTAATTTCGTTGGACAGTCTTACCACGTGACGGTGGTCCCAGACAAGTTTTTCTCTTCATCGTGTTGCAGTCTTCATAGTGGGCATAAAACCACTTCTTTTAGTCATTTATCTGCCACATCAGTATCACTTATTAGAAACAGTTTAGAGATCTTGACTAGGTACACCGTTGCCAGCCACCCGGTAAAAAACACAGGTCTAATTATCGGAGCAATTTTTCAATTTCTTCTTTAAAATTGTTAGGCGCAGTTTGTTAAAAACTTATTTAGTTGTAGACTTGCAGTCTTGTAGGGATGACAAAATAACCTGTAGGAACATGCACTTATAGGGTGAAAATGAGTTTCAATTTGATGGGGATTGGGATAGTTAGAGGTGGGCGTTTAATTGATCGGTTCATTTTTCAATAGAATCGATAAAAAACAGATAAAGTTCGGTTTTTAAAAATTTGAACCGATCTAATAAATTTTACTAATGTCAACCGATCAAAAACCAACCAAATTGGACCGGTTCTGTTCGGTTTGGTTTTTTCGTTGGTCCTACTGGGCAAAATTCATGGGCTTTAATTATTATACATATTGGGCATTCGACCAAATTAAATTATGAGTCTGAACAAATTGAAAATACTAGTTTAAAATAATATTCAGGAAATAAAAAACAAAGAAAAAAAATATGATGTGACACACTTTCATAGTTTTATAGTTTCATGGATTGTTGAACATTAAACTAGGGTTTATATATATATATATATAAAGTTGGATCTTGGTTCAATTTTCCGGTTTGAGAGTTTGAGATAGCAAACCGGGAAAAAAAACCCGATCCAATCGGTTTTTTTTTTTTTTTTTTTTAAATGAACCGAATTGAATTGGCCAACATAAGAAAACCCGAAAAAAAAAAAAAAACAAAACCAATTGGATCGGTTAGGTTCACCGGTTCAGATCGATTTATTGGTTTTTGCCCACTCCTAGGGATAGATAATGAAACCCGCAGTGGGTATGGAGCGGAGATGGGTTTTATAATCCCCGCCCCACCCCGCCTCTCTTAAAATATAATAGTTATTTATTTTATTATTTAGTTCAATGTTTATGTTTTTAAATGATTGAATTTATTTGTTTAGTTTTGAGATTTATATTTATGAGATGATTTTCAATAGTTTTTTGGAATTACTTTATATATTATTTCATATTCATTGGGATATATATTTATATTTTAATAAATATTTTTTGACAAGATTTTAATAAATAATTTAGATAAATGGGTTAAATAGGGTAAATTGGGTGGGGAAGGGGAAAGCATACCCCGCCCCACCCTACCCCGCTACATGCGTGAGGGTTTTTTTTTGAGAGGATGGGTTTTCAAAAAATAAATGGGGCAGGATGCGAGGAAGGTCACCCTCGCCCCTAACCCGCCGCATTGCTATCCCTACAGTCTTGAGAGTAGGGATGACAAAATAACCCACGGGTATGGGGCCTGCGCGGACCCGCACTTATGGGGTGGTGATGAGTTTCAATTTGGTGGGGATGGGGCGGGGATGGGTTTTATAATCCCCGCGCCACCCCACCCCGCGCCGCCCCACTTAAAATATAATCTTCATTTTTTTATTATATATTTAATGTTAATTTTAAAAATATTTAATTTATTTGTTTTGTTATAAGATTTATTTTTATTTTTAATGTTTATGAGATGATTTACAATAATTTTTTAGAACTACTTTATATATTATATAATATTTATTAGGTTATATATTTATTATTTTAATAAATAGATTAAATGGGGCAAGTGAGGTAAATAGATGTGTATAGGTAAAACATACCCCACTCCGCTCCATATATTGTGGGGTTTTATATGGAGATAAGGTTTCAAAAAATAATTGGCTGGGGGCCGGGGAGGGACACCACGCCACCCCTCCCCATTGCCATCTCTAGCCCTAGCGTGTCTAAAAAGAACTGAGAAGCCACGTGTAAGGCTGTAAGCTATACAGTGGAACAAAAGTATAATATCAGTATTGGATAATGTGATCAATAATTTGCTAATTATGTCTAAACGACAAAATACAAAGAAACTGTGATAGATAACATGTCATTTAGAGTCTCTTCTTAACAGTCCATCCCTGCAAAATCATTATTTTCTTCTCTGCTAAATAAACCAGATCAAAAGCTTACAATTCATGGATCCTCACAGTGGTTTCAACTCACTTACAAAAACTTTTCACAGTCTCAGACCTCCTCTCAATCTTCCACAAGAGGACACTCCTCTCTCAGTCACAGAATACGCTTTCTCACTCCGAGCAAACTCTCAATGGCCCGACTCACTCGCTTTGATCAACCCGGTCACCGCTCAACGTATTTTCTACTCCGACTTCATCCGGAAGACCAATCACTTAGCCGGCTATCTTCAAAAAGTAACCAAACTTTCCAAAAACGACGTCGCTTTTGTACTCTCTCCCAACTCCATCCGATTACCTATCCTCTACTTCTCACTTCTCTCATTAGGCGTTATCGTCTCTCCGGCCAACCCAGACAGCACCGAGTCCGAGATTTCCCGCCTAATTCAGTTATCCAAGCCGGTGATTGCGTTTGCAACGTCATCAACTTCTCGCAAGCTTCCAGAACTTAAACACAAAGCCATCCTCATCGACTCGCCTGAATTCGAATCTATAATGATAAGTTCGAAATATGAAATCATCGATCATGTTACAGTGAGGCAAACCGATCTGGCAGCGATTTTGTACTCTTCCGGAACAACAGGAAAAGTCAAAGGAGTGATGTTGACTCATAGAAACTTCACATCACAAGTTGCCATAATCTATTCTTTTAGGCAACAGCGAGAGTCTCCGGCGGTTATGCTGTATACGATGCCGTATTTTCATATATTAGGATTTGTTTACTGTTTGAGATCGGTGGCGTTGAGTGAGGCAGTGGTGGTGATGGAGAGGTTTCTTATGAAGAAGATGTTGAAGGCTGTGGAGGAGTTTAGGGTTACACACGTGGTACTTACTCCACCTGTGGTGGTGGCGATGTCGAAAGGTGGCGGCTTAATGGACAGCTACGATGTGAGCTCCATAGAAGGAGCATTGTGTGGTTCAGCTCCACTGGGGAAGGGTCCGATCGCCGCATTTACGACTAGGTTTCCTAAAGTTGAGTTGGTACAGGTAATTTTTATTTTTTTTAGAATTAAAGTTGTATTTCCCTTTCACCTTATTGAACTAGTGAATACGAGCAAGTCAGTTGTGCAGAAAATATTCAGTACATCAGCTAAACGGTGCATCAGCGTACTAAAAATTTGATACGTGACAAATTTTAATTTTCTTCTTCTTTATTATTCTCCTCTTCCTCCTCTTTCTTCTTCTTCCTATTCTCCATGAAAGCAATATCGGATCTGCTCCTCCAAGTCCGAAGGAGGTGAGATTCTCCTCCGGCCTTTGAGCTCTTCCAAGAGTCAGCTCCTTTATTTCTTTATTTTTTTAATTTCTTTTTTCTTTTTCTTTTGAAAGCTTTTAATTTTTTTTAATGTACTTTTTATTTAGTAAAAAAATTAAAATTTATTTTTAAATTATGATTTAGTTATAATTATTTTTGAAGATTTTTTGACCCACCTTTTATTCAAATTAAAAAATTACGTACAACATAAAAAATAACAGAAAATTTACATTTTTTGATATTTTTCAGTTAACATACCAGATGCATTTTTCTTGTTTTCATTTTTAGAATGCATCTTTCAGTGTATATGTTATTAGAGGCATTTTCGGATTTCGAAATTGAAACCAAAAACATTTTTTTCTTTTCAAAATACACAGCAAATAAAAAAACGCTTACGGGACGCATTTTAATGTTTTAAAAAACAGTTGTCTGACAGCTTTTTGTCCTTTTTTTTTTCAAATTGAAAATGATGAAAAAAAAAAAAAAAAAAAAAAAAAAAAAAAAAAAAAAAAGGCTTTCGAAACAGCCACTTAAAAAGAGGTTATTATTGCTTTCAAAAAAGAAAAGAAAAAACAAATTGGTTATTCTTGTTGAAAAAAAACAAAAACAGGTTATTCCCAGTTTAATTTATGAAAAGCAAAGCATCAACAATTCAGCATAAAGCGTAAACTTAAATAAATCTCATCAACCGACACTTGTTGCAATTTGCAAGTCTCAAAAGAGAGAGCAATAAGTCGACTTATTGCTAGTACTCTCAATTGAGATTTATTACTTCAAACTTTTTTTTAAATATATTAATTCTTGATTTTGTTTGAGGAGTGGATCTACTCTTTAATTTTAAGGTGAGAAGACTTCAATTTCAGTGTTTTACAAGGTCAAGATTATCAGTAGAGTGAGAGTCTTGTGTTTTTTTTTTTTTTAATAAACTTGAAGAGAGAACTCTTGTCTAAACAAGAGAGGAATAGAATATAAAGAAAAAAAAGAGCGGTGCTATTTGCACCCCTCTATTGAACTATTTTATACCTTATTTAAAAAAAATTTAATTTAATTATATAAAATTAAATGTTTTTATTAATTTATAGAACTACCATTTTACTTAATTTTCAAACTTAATAGTAGTTAATAAACCCTATCTCTTTTTCAATATATATATAGGGAGAACTTTATAACTAGCCAAAAAATTAGTGGCTTTACTGTTTTTGTCGAAGATTAGTATTTTTACTGTTTTTGTCAAAATTTTTACTTTTTGGACAAGATTGCCCTCCTTCATAAAAAAAATTCTCTCTCTCTTTTTTTTTTCTTTTTCTGCTTCTTCTTCCAAAAAAAAAAAAAAAAAAAAAAAAACATAACTTTTTTCTCTATTTTTATTTTTATTTTTCTTCTTATTCTTCCCATACCTCCATGGTGTGGTATGAATTTTTCCTTGGTGTGTTTAATGAATTTTGCCTTGTGTGTTTAATTGGTAGCCTGGTGTGTTTAATTGATGGCCTGATGTGTTTAATTTGTTTTACACTGGTGTGTTTAATTGTTTTTGCCCTGGTGTGTTTAATTCATTTTGTCTGGTGTGTTTAATTCGTTTGGCCTGGTGTGTTTAATGCGTTTGCCCTGGTGTGTTTAATGAGTTTTGCCTGGTGTGTTTAATTGATGGCCTAGTGTGTTTAATTCGTTTTACCCTGGTGTGTTTAATTACTTTTGCCTTGGTGTGTTTAATTCATTTTGCTTGGTGTGTTTAATTGCTTTTGCCATGGTGTGTTTAATTGTATTTGCCCTAGTGTGTTTAATAAGTTTTGTCTGGTGTGTTTAATTGGTGGTATGGTGTGTTTAATTGATAGTCTGGTGTGTTTAATTCGTTTTAAACTGGTGTGTTTAATTGTTTTTGCCCTGGTGTGTTTAATTTGTTTGCCTGGTGTGTTTAATTGGATTCCCCGGTGTGTTTAATTGATTTGTCCTGGTGTGTTTAATTGGATTGCCCTGGTGTGTTTAATTGATTTACACACATCAGTTCAAACCATTTAAACACACCAGTATTAACCAATTAAACACACCATTAACACCCAATTAAACACACCAGTAATAAACATTTACACACACCAGTCAAAACCAATTAAACGCACACATTTTTCCAACCCAATTAAACACATTAGTCCGGAAAAAAAAAATTAAAATCTGGAAAATAATACTAACACTCAAAATCAACAACTTAAGCACAACAACTGAAATCAACAACAACAACAACCACCCTTAAAATCAACAACTTACACTCAAATCCAAACTTTTTTAAAATCTAGAATTTTTTCAAAATTAAAAAAAAAAATCTGGAATTTTTTTTAAACAAAACAAAATCAGAAATTTTTTTAAACAAACAATACTCTAACTCAAACCTTTTTAAAATCCGGAAACTTTTCAACAAAAAAAAAAAAAAAAAAAAACTGATTTTTTTTTAAAAAAAAAATCTAGGTTTGGGTCGCCCGATCTGGATCAGATCGTGGTCAAATCGGAAAACCCATCGGAAATCTAGAAATTTTCTTTGAAAAAAAAAACAAAATCTGATAATTTTTGCGCAAAAAAAAATTCTGAATTTTTTTTCTAAAACTTGGAAAAAAAAGGTGAAATTTTGAGAAAGAGAAGAAGGAGAGAAAAGACTATGGGATGGAGGGACGACGATCGGACGAAGAAGAGTGGAGGAGAGAGGAGGACAGAAAGAGAGAAGAAGAAAGAGGCGTGAAAAATGAGAGAGAGAAAGTGGCTAGTGAAAATGAGGAAGAAAGGAGAGAGAAGAGGTTTTGAAAAAAAAAAATAAGGGCAATTTTGTCTTTACAGCCCTTTGTTGACAAAAACAATAAAAATGATAATTGTTGACAAAAACAATAACTCCCCATAATTTTTGACTAAAAAACCCTATTTCCTCATATATATATATAATAAATAAATATACACCCCATCTATGATCTCTCCATATACCCTTTTTTTAGATCTACATCTCTACACGATTTCGTACCTCCATCGCATGACTTATTTTTTCATCTTATTTCATAGTGAAACCATCATTCCTGGATGCGATTTTTTTTCTCTAATCGATTGGATTGTTGGTGGTAGATTGAGAGTGTTTTATTGATCATCATTGATGTTTTTTTTTTTTTAGCAATTGAGTTAGAGTTTTAGTGTAGTTTCGTTTCGTCAGAGATTTGATTTTCTTGGTTACGATTCTTAGTGTGGTTTCGTTGTTTTGGTTATTGCTGGTGTGTGTGGTGCCATTTTCGTCTGGTTGTAAATGATTGATATCGTTCTCAGACAATTCTTCTAAATGCTTGAAATATTTCTCACACAATTCTTCTGGATTTTTTATATCATTCTCAGACTTTTTCCATAATATTTTGTGTGTGTAAAAAGAAAATTTTAGGGTTTACAAAATTAAGAGTTGCAGTAGTCAAAAAATACACGGCCCAATTAGCAGGCCCATAATTCTATAGGATTCGAATGTAAGCCTTGGAAGCACAAGAACTGGCTCTCATTAGGCCCAGAGTGGCCTAACTAATTAAGACAACATGGGCTCCAAATTAAAACCAAGCCAAAAACCCATAGGACATTAGACCAAATCAAACACGTGGTTAAAGG
Organism: Acer campestre; assembly: GCA_954870605.1. Classification (NCBI taxonomy): domain Eukaryota; kingdom Viridiplantae; phylum Streptophyta; class Magnoliopsida; order Sapindales; family Sapindaceae; genus Acer; species Acer campestre. Next base: position 9,568,501 of record OX940803.1, on the reverse strand, counting down.
CATCTTAAAAATAATCATAACCGTTACTAGACATTACATGGATACCAACGTTTGAAAATTGATTACCAGATTCGAAATAATCGAAATGGGTAATAAAGGACCCTAGATCCACGCCCTCACATGAATGGGCTAGACGTTGGACGCTCCTGGCCTTCACTATATATATGAGACCTTTTTTTTTTCAGAGAAAGGGGTCCAATTTCTGCCTACCTCACGTGAAAGCTCTCTCTAACCCTCTCTCTCATTCTCTGCTCACAACCTGGCTCCGCCATACTGTCGCATTTATTACGGCCTTCTCCTCTGCATTAATTGCTAATCCACCATCTGATCAAGGTGGGCACGATTATCTTTAAGAGACGATCGATCCAACCCGTAATAGACTCACATCGAACGGAGGAGTTCAAAAGGACATCGACTTATCAAACAGGTCGATATCTAATATCGTCTCAATCTCCGTTCGATCCACAATGATCAAATGAATTCCCAAGGAATCGATCCACCAGCATAATCGATATCTAGAGTCGATCCTTCCAAATCGACCAACAACTCGACCCAAAATATCGAGCAACACGGTTTGACATTTCTACTTTTCCCTCTCTCACTTATCAAGCATAATACTGACTTGAGCGTTGGAGAGTCCCCACAAAGGAACACCCTCTCATGTGGTTAGCCACCGCTCGTTTTCTTTGTTTTACAAGTTGTCAATGCCCATTTTGACGATCGAAATTAATTGTAGATCCGATCGACTACAAGAGTCATGAAAAAAATTCAAAAAAACAAATTACTAGTGAACAGTAAACGTTGGGTTTTTTATTTTTATTTTTTTAAAGAGGAAAGTGAGGTTTTATTAGATTTACTTTGTAGAAGATTTCTTTATTTTAAAAAAAAAATGGTATGTCTCTTTAAGTAATTTTGATAAAGGAAAAAATAGAATACTAAATAATTTAAAAAGTGAAGCATAAATAGGTAGTAGACTAGTAGATGGATGAGTGCATTTTTGCTCACCCACACTAATTAGGGTGAACCATTGCCACCCACTCCAGGTGTTGATGACACGGGTCCCAAACTTTGAGTTAACTTTGGGTTAACTTTGGATTTTGGGTTAACTTTGGGGCACATGTTAACACACTACAAAAAAAAAGCCTATCAATGACGAACTATTTCCGACGGCACTAATTGCCGTCGGAAATGGTACCTTTTCTGACGGCTATTTCAGTGCCGTCGGAAATGAGTAAAAATATGATATCACATTTCCGACGGCATTTTGCCGTCGGAAATAGGCAAAACGCCGTCAATTTTGCTCTCAATTCCGACGGCACAAAAAGTGCCGTCGGAAATAGTATTTGTCCCGTTGAAAATAATGAAAAGGAATACACTATTTCCGACGGCCTAAATGCCGTCGGAAATAATCTTGTTCTATTTGAAAAAAAAATGGAATACACTATTTCCGACGGCCTCAATGCAGTCGAAAATAGTCTTGTTCCATTTGAAAACATAAAAAGGAATACACTATTTCCGACGGCCTAAATGCCGTCGGAAATAATCTTGTTCCATTTGAAAAAAGAAAAAGGAATACACTATTTCCGACGGCCTAAATGCCGTTGGAAATAGTCTTGTTCCATTTGAAAAGAAAAAAATGGAACACATTATTTCCGACGGCATTGAGGCCGTCGGAAATAGTCTTTGTTTTGTTGATCCCGATTTCATGGAATAAATAAATAAATAATTTATTATTGTAATATTAATTAATAAATTATAATGGAATGTATGTAATTTATAACACTACACAAAAAATGTGACTTGTAGGTCAATATTTTAAATGTATCACTATATGTGTTTAATGTATCCAAAATTCACTGTCAACAAAAACTTTAATAATTTTAATAAAATATTATTTATAAAAAAAATATCTCAATAGTTATATTTAAATAGTATACAAAAATATATATTTAATTACATAGTATACAAACATATCAATAGCTTATATATAAATAATATGCAAAACACATCAGATATATGGTTATAGCAGAATGGTAAGGGAAACCCTTATTGGCATCAAGGTCAAGGGTTCAAGCCACATGAATTTCATGGATTTAAAGTGCCACATGCTGGGTGATGTGGCGGTGATGTGGTGCGTGTTAGGGTGACATGGCGCATGACACGTGACGAGTGACGTGGTGACTATCAAGTCCAGTCATGCTTTTTTTTTATTTTTTTTATTTTTATAATTCGACTATTTCCGACGGCAATAAGCCGTCGGAAATACAAGTAATTTTGACCACCTTGAATCACTATTACCGACGGCACTTTTATCTTTTCCGACGGCCATGGCCGTTGGAAATAGTAGTATTTGTGACGGCCCGTCAGTAAATACTTATTTCTGACAAGCGTATTTGTGACGGCCTCTGACGGCTATTCCCCGTCGGAAAAGGGTATTTCCGACGGGAAATGGTCTTTTCCGACGGCAGCCGTCGGAAAAGACCATTTTTTTTGTAGTGACACCTGAAGTGGGTGGTAATGGTTCACTCTAGTTAGTGTGAGTGAGCAAAAATGCACTCTGGACGAATAAAAAAAGAAAAAGAAAATAAAGTAAATGTGAAGTCAATGATATTTTTATTCCTCACCCTTCTAATTTGTTGACATTAAAATTCAAGTTATTAACTAAAGTGCTAAACCCGGAAAAACCACCTCAGAAAATGTCATTTCTCTTTGTATTAATTTTCAATCTGTCTTCTCTGTTAAAATATTGGCAACCATAACCTGTCTGGTTGATTAATGCATGAAGGGATATGGATTGACTGAATCGACCGCGTCTATTTCCCGGACAATAGGTCCGGAAGAATGTAAGAATTGGGGATCCGCAGGGAAGATTTCAGGTGGTATTGAAGCAAAAATCGTGGATCCTGAAACAGTTGAGGCACTGCCTCCACGTAGAGAAGGAGAAATCTGGATTAGAGGACCCACTGTTATGAAAGGTAAATAAATTAGCATGCATGTGAGTGTTAGACTTCGAATATTATTACATAGAAAATTCATACCACATGACGAAATATTAGTGAACCAGGTGCACGTACATAAGCTTTTCTCTCTCTAGAATATTATAAATTCTACTCTAAAATGAGAGCTTGATCATATATATATATATATATTATACATGTAGTGCAGGCTATATCGGAGACCCAGGAGCAACTTCTGAAACGCTGTTAAGAGATGGGTGGATGAGAACCGGTGATCTATGCTACATTGATGAGGCTGGTTTCCTTTTTGTTGTGGACAGGCTCAAGGAGCTGATCAAATATAAGGGATATCAGGTAATTAATATTAATCTCTCTCTTTTAATTAACTTTTTATTTGATTATTATTTCAATCTCCATTAAAGGGCATTTTTGTTGTCGTGTACTGTGACAGGTTGCCCCAGTAGAACTAGAACAATTGCTTGTGTCACACCCGGATATAGCTGATGCTGCAGTTATACCGTAAGTTATATATATATATTTCTCAGCTTCTTAACTCGGTTTGCCCAAAATAATTATGAAATAACTAATAAATGATTATTTGTCGAGTTTCAGATATCCTGATGAAGAAGCCGGTCAGGTTCCCATGGCTTTTGTTGTAAGACAGCCCCAAAGAAACATCAACCAAGCACAAATAATGGATTTTGTCGCCAAAAGGGTATGTAGTAATGTTGATTTCTAGCTCGTTAAAATGTTTATTTTATTTTTTTCATTGAAATTATTAATATTATTATTTTGATTGCAAGTAGGTTGCACCATACAAAAAAATAAGGAGAGTAGCATTTGTAAATTCCATACCAAAGAACCCATCTGGCAAAATATTGAGAAAGGAGTTGAGGAAGGTCGCTGTCCCAACTGGGTCTTCGTCTAGGTTGTGATTTCCTTATTAGTTTATTTAATTTATAGCACAATGAAGTTATTTGTGCTGTGAAAAAAATTCATGTTTAGAGCATCTCCAATGCAAAAGTGGCTTGCATACCAATAATTATTGACATGGCAACAATGTCAAGAGGCTTGCTTCTTATGTGGCATAAAAATAGACTTGATAGACAATCAATTCAAAATTTTGTCTCCAATGCTTCCGTCTAAAACACAATTTTTTTAATGACGTATCCATCTTTTTTTTCCTTTTTCCTTTTATATTTTATTTCCTTATCAAAAATATATGAAAAATTAATGTCAGTTTTAAATGTTTGCTGAGTCAACCTAAAAAATAGGTGTGCAACAGACCGTCTGAAAGTGGACGGTCATGTTGACAATGTCTAATATATTTTTTGCCACGTCAGCTTGAGGATGAATATGCACGGTTGCATTGGAGACACAATTATTAACATAATGTCTATTTATCCTACGTGGCATCTTTTTTTTTCACAAGCCACGCTTGCATTGGAGATGCTCTTATATGTACGTCTTTTATACACTGTTTATTCGTATTTTATTAACTCTCTAAGATTTGTTACGTTTTGAATTTGGATCCATCAAATCCATATGTAGCAGCAATTAATTTTTAAAATTGAAGATATGCTTTGAATATATATACAATTTTTTAGGGGGATTTGTATTCTTATAGAGAGTAGTTGCTTAGGGGATTTGAATATATAATATATAATTTATACCCTTAATTTGGATTTATTAGCTAATTTTATATTTTTTTTTATTTAATTAGAGTTATTTATATGTTTTAGGTGAATTAATTAATATTAAACTTGGAAAATTATCAATTTTAGAGTTTCGAAGGCTCAAGCTCAAGAGTCAAATTCGAGGCCAAATCAAAAGCCCAAGAAAGTCTGATATCAGCTTAATCCAAAACAAAGTCTAAAGTGAAGCTCATCATCAAATAGAGTGAAGACTTTGGTGGACCAAAAGTCATGACTTTGCCATATCTTTTATTTCCTTCTACTGAAGCTTTTAATACCCCCACTGATCTTTTAATTTTAATTATCAATAGTAAAATTAAAAAAATAAAAAATAAAAAATAAAAGTCACCACGCCTATAATTTAATTATTTAAACTTAATTAATTTATTCAACAATTTTAAAAGCAATAAAATATAAAATTAATTAGATTATAGGTTTTTACTTTCCTTTTACTTTTTCTTTTCCATTAGTTTTTTTTTTTTAATCCTAGTTTATTTTGTTTCTTTTTCTTTTTCATATTCATAATTTTAACAGACAACATATTGTTTTCATAATCACAGCAACCGATTGTTTATCTATTATACAAGTTACAATCTCAAGTATGTATTTTTTAAAATTCTTTAAAAACAATTATATTTTACTTTTCCTTTGATAACTTTTTTTTTTCTTTCTCTGATATCGGTTTGAAATATTCAGTTGATCATCCAATAATTGCTTATTTCTACATCAAATCACAAAGAGAGATTCAGGTTTGGCATATTTCAATTTTTTTTTAAATCTTCTTAATTAATAATTTGAAATTTAGTATTGAATCAATTATATATGACTTTCGTGATTTAAAAGGGCGAAAAGTTTCATTTAAAATAAATATAGATTGTTTTTGTTTCATTTTCTTTCATTTATAATTGAAACTTAGATGATATGTTTTATTATTATTACTAGTATTAGCAGACCTTTTTTTTTTTTTCATATATTATTTATGCATTCATCATTTAAAATTAGTTCAAGTTTTGGCCCCTCCATAATCAAAATCATGGCTTCGTCCCTGAATATAAAAGGGGAGCCTTTGTGCACCGAAGGTAGTTCTGGGTGGAGGCGTGGAGTTGGGAGAGATTTTATGTGTGAAGAGCTTGGTTCATGTGTGACAGCCGCAGAGCTTCAATGTGTCTTATGGGTTCCATTGTTATTTTATTCTTAATGTCTTTCTAATTTTCTTTGTACTAGGGTAGACGATAAAACCCTGTGTTATGAGATATTTTTTTAGATATTTTTCTTAATTCTGTTCTTCGGTGTTTATGGTTTTTGCTTCTATTGATTTTTAAATATAAAACCTTTTCACCTTTAGTATAAAGCATTTTTGATAGTTTAGGTATATATTTTAATCAATGCTTGGTTTCGTAACGGTATTTATAATTCATTTGATTCTTTGTTTTTCATTAATTTGGATACATGGAATGTTTAAGGAATGTACTTTAAAGCAAATGAAAACCAACTTAATATTTTTATTAAATATGTTTATTGTTAAATTCATGGGTAAACAATAAATTGATTTTTAATTGTCACTTTAATTTGGGGAATTAATAAATTATCAAGAAGTTATGACTTATGCATTAATAAATTGTAGTGGATTCTGAAATCTTAGTATTCTTTAATTATTGCTTTCAATTATATTTGCTTTTAGGTTAATTTAATTTTAGTTTTAATTCATCACATTTTGTTAATTATGTTAGAATTAAATTAGTTTCTTACAATTCTTATGGGATCCACCCCGTACTCACGTAAGTTATTTTCCAATAGATTCGTGCACATGCTAGTAAATTTACAAAATTTATCACAACATATATATTATATAAGACTAAAATGCATGATATATATGGCTTTTGAATTTCAAAAAAACCACAATTCCATCGTATTCATGGGCGCACCTGCCAAAGCATATATTCTTTTCTTTTTCTTTTTCTTTTTTAATACAAAAGCTAATATTCTTCTTGATCAGATAAAATTAAAGTTGGTACCGTATTCTTTTCAATGATGAAATTAGAAGGGAAAGATAAAATTAAATTTATTTATTTATTTATTTATTTATTTTTTACATTATCAATAAATCCAGATCATGTATTTTTTTTTTAAAAGTCTTCGTCATTAGTAGGATTCGAGCCGCTGATCTGGAATTCATTTGTCCAAATCCCAAGCCACGCCCTTGTTGGTAGATAAAATTAGAAGGAAAAAAAAAACATACAAAGAATTGGTGTGTGTTAAGTTTGAAAATAATTTAAGTAAGAATGGTAGTTTTAAAAATAAATCAATAAAATTTACTCAAACAGTTTAATTTTATATAATTAAACTCAAACTCTTAAAAATGAGTTATTGTTTATTTATTTATTTATTGAAATATTATATAAATCGAGTTTTTTTATTTATTTTTAATTTTATTTTATTATTATTAATGGGAAGGACTCGAACTCACAACCTCGTAATGTAGTGAAGCACCACTTTCTTTAATGAGATAGAAAAATGAATTTTCACATAATTCTGAGGTCAAATATAGGAATTATCTAAAAGATAATTACGTTTAAATCTAGTACTGGATTTAACATTTGATTTTGTCTCTTATTTAATATTTTAATATCATCATCATCCATGGATGTTTTCACTGCAGTTCTCCGATCAATTTGCCGACCCTGCAAAATCATCATTCCCTTGTCTGCTAAATAAACCAGATAAAAAACTTACAATTCATGGATCCACACAGTGGTTTCAACTCACTTACAAAAACTTTTCACAGTCTCAGACCTCCTCTCAATCTTCCACAAGAGGACACTCCTCTCTCAGTCACCGAATACGCTTTCTCACTCCGAACCAACTCTCCATGGCCCGACTCAGTCGCTTTGATCAACCCGGTCTTCGCTCAACATATTTCCTACTCCGACTTCGTCCGGAAGACCAATCACTTAGCCGGCTATCTTCAAAAAGTAACCAAACTTTCCAAAAACGACGTAGCTTTTGTACTCTCTACGAATTCCATCCAAGTACCGATCCTCTACTTCTCTCTTCTCTCACTTGGCGTTATCGTCTCTCCGTCCAACCCAGTCAGCACTGAGTCTGAGATTTCTCGCCTGGTTCAGTTATCTAAGCCGGTGATTGCCTTTGCCACGTCATCAACGGCTCACAAGCTTCCAGAAACACTTAAACACCAAGCCATCCTCATCGACTCGCCTGAATTCGAATCTATGACGATGAGTTCGAAATATGCAATCGATCGTGTTACAGTGAGTCAATCAGATCTGGCAGCGATCATGTTCTCCTCCGGAACAACAGGAAAAGTCAAAGGAGTGATGTTGACTCATAGAAACTTAACGGCGCAAGTTGCGATAGCCTGTTCTTTTTGGCAACAGCGAGAGTCTCTGGCGGTTATGCTGTATACGATGCCGTATTTTCATATTTTCGGGTTTTTTTACTGTTTGAAATCAGTGGCGTTGAGTGAGGTAGTGGTGGTGATGGAGAGGTTTGATGTGATGAAGATGTTGAAGGCTGTGGAGGAGTTTAGGGTTACACACACGGCACTGACTCCACCTGTGGTGGTGGCGATGTCGAAAGGTGGCTTGACGGACGGCTACGATCTGAGCTCCCTTGAAGGAGTGTTGTGTGGTGGAGCCCCACTTGGGAAGGATGCGATCGCCGCATTTACGGCTAGGTTTCCGAAAGTTGGGCTGATACAGGTAATTTTTTTTCATTTTTTTTTTTTAAAGTATTATACTATTAAATGAATCGGGGATTGTGGTAGCCAAAAATAGCACATATACTTGTGGTAGCCAAAATCTGTCATAAGGCCCAAGGTTATTATGGGCTGTATAAAAGAATTTGGCCCAGCTGAAATCAGGCCCAGCATGAGACTAACACCAGTTGACAAAAGTCCACTTGGACTTCGTCAGATAGTTCAAGCAAGTTGTTATCACTGACTTAGTCAGTGATAAACCCCAAATCCCTGGATTCACGAGACACTCCAGCAATCTCGCTCTGATGATATCACGATCCCCACGAATCAAATCAAAACAGAAAAACGTTGAGTTTACAAGAAGAGGGGAAAAAACCCTCAAGAGACAGCTGGGTAAATGGTGCTAATATTACTCTGTCTCCTGATAGCCTTTATATAACATGAGTTCGATCCACAAGAGAGGGGGAGAAAATTTATCTTCTTAATGCTTCATTTTGAGCTCCACAAATCAGGTTAGATACTTTGTTTCCTGGTAGCTATTCGTTCGACATGCACTTCCTGTCAACTACATCATCCATCTCCATATCAATGTTAATCCACTCAATTTGCATGTTTTCACTCACATGTGATCACATCACCCAACCTTTACACATACAGACAACACCAACTACAATCCAATCTCGACTTATTGCTTGGACATGAAACAATCTCCACGCTCTTGCTACACTTACGAATCATTTAACAATGCCTCGACGAACACTCGACAAGTTCTACAATGGCTTTACGGTTTATCAATTGTAGTCTTGACTCTACGCTCAGCCCAAGCGAACATAAGGCTATATGAACGACACCACCCAGGGCTCGACAAGCCTTGTCTACGGTATCCAAAGCACACAAAGTTCTACTCACAAGTAGTAAGAGCCCACCATTCTACAACTGCACGGTGAACCTTACACAATTCATCATTCATTTTCTAATCTCACGTGATTTACTCAAAGTCAACGAGTTGCTTCCATAGATTGCCGGTGCCCTGAACATTACGATTTTGACCAAATTTTGACCATAGGATTTTCTGGTTCTACAGGGATTATGGGTCTTTTTAAGGGAGAATGACTCAAACCCATTACCCGTAACCTTATAGTACATATGTTAAGAGTTTTATCACAAAACCAACTTCATTTCGTCATACATTAAATTGTCTTTACTTTTACCGGACTAAATAAGTGAATTAGAGAGTCAAGTTACTATTACTAATCAAAAATGGTAAGTTAATGAGACGGTCAAGTTTACTCATCCGAAATGAAAATGAATGAAATGGAAATCAATATAATTGATAATTTGTGTGTGGGATGAATTCATGGACTTACTGCATTTCACGGAAGGATTGAAAATGTCAACTTAATTCATGAGTATACTGCATTTCGTTGGTGCAATGTAATTATAATATCTGTGTGTGATGATACTATATTATTGTGTACTGCGTTGCTGCATTGGCCCCACACCAAAACGTGATGTGATTTTGTGATCCCTACCAGTGTCACCATTCCATTTCGCCCAGAGACCCACCTTCAAGGCATTTTTATTTTTATTTAATCCCTTGGTACCTACATTTATGAGAAATTTAAAAAAATTAAGGGTAAATTGCATTAAGTACCCTGACGTTTGCTAAAATTGCAAACGGATTGTACTTTTGTTAAAATAACATATTAATACCTTTGATCAAATGGTTGACCATTAGAGTTAACGGTGGACTAGTCAAATATTACGAAATGTCCAAATTACCCTTAGGCAACATATTTTATCAATTATTATAATCATTAGAAAGAAAGAAAAAACCCAAAAAAAAAATAAAAATGATAAACCATTGAACCACTTATTCATCAAATATCCACCGCATTCCATATTTTCATTTGCTGTACTTTATTTTTTTGAATTCAAAAGTGCATAAATAATCAAATAAATGAAATTTGCATCAACAAAATTTGGAGAGATGTACAGTTTTCTAAATCCACTATTTTTTTTTTGAAAGGTTTTCTAAAATCTACTAACTCTTAGCAAAAACTACTAATTTTATCTACCTTTAAATCCTCCTGTTGGTCATTTGCAAGTTCTTTTGTGTTCTTGACTACATATTTGACCTTTTTTTTTTTTTATAAGTGATCAGTATTTAATACCAATTTTTCCTAGTATACTACACATCTTATAGGCATCCAGTTCTTCTTACACACACAAACCCACATAGTTCGCTTAAATTCAGACATATAACTGGTAAAAACATTTCAACACCATCGATTCAATATCACAAAATACACATCACTGATTAAAAAAGAAAAAAAAAAGGAGATGAAGCAAAATCATCTGGTCCAATACATGTTTCCTCCACCACTGTTGTTTCTTTTCTTCCACCGAAAACAAAGTCCCTAAAACACACCTACAACCGTTGGATTCATTTCAACCCCTCTTCTAGTCTTCAAAATCGACATTTCGCTTAGGTTTATCAATTTCTCTTGTGGATTGCCATGGATGAGAGAGAACAATAAAAATAAAGAAGACCCATTGACTGTTGTTTAAAAAGAATTAGGGAAATTGATGGATTGGAGAAAGTGAGATTTGGTTCCTATAAATTATATGTGAAATAGATTCAGGTGTTTTAATCTTTTTTTTTTTTTTTTTTGGTTCTTATTTTACTTCTTAATTAGTTCTTACCCAGACTTTTTTTTTTTAAAATATTTTTATTTCTTTAATTTCTTATAAGATTTAATGACCTTATTACCCTTATGATGTAAAAAGTCAAGTTAACTCTAACGGTCAACCATTTAGTCAAGGGTACTAATTTGTTATTTTGTCAAATCTAGTTGCAATTTTAGCAAAGGTTAGGATACTTTAGTGCAATTTTCCCAAAATTATTTAATTTTGATTATCACAAATTTTAAAATCATTTTTTGCTTATTATTCAATTTTACGTTCGTTTTTTTTTTCTTACTAAATTAGAATTTATATATTACTGATTTCTTGTGTAAGTTTTAATGTCAGGTTGATTGTCTTATGTTTGGCCTTTTTGCAAATATTAGAAGATGATCAAGTGACAACTTAAAAAACGGCTAGTGCACATTCCTTCCATATTAGTGGTGAATGATTCAAATCCCACCATATGCATTTTAAAAAAGCATGTGTGGGGAGTTTTCTTTCCTGTTTGTGAAAGCAGTTATCTCCCGTTATAGGAGTAGATATCTGGAACGCACATGTATTGTTTGATTTCAACAGGTCCTGACAGCTTATTGTAATAGTTTCTCTAATAATAAAAAAAGAATTAAGAAAAAAAAAAAAAAAAAAAAAAGAAGAAGCAAACAATCGGAAAATTGAGAAATTGGATCAAAATAGCACTTTTTAGCCTGAATTTGTGCTGTTGTCACGTACTCACACAGTTATTAACTTGAATATTAATAAGAGCAAAATTCATAAGTAGCCCAAAAGTTATGGGCCTTTGCAAAACTGTCACATCTCAATAAGTTTTCTTTTTTATCCAAGAGAAATGTTTTTGGACAAGATTGCCCTTAATGAATATGTGATGTGGCACTTAATTTCGGTGATTTTTGAAATTTGAAAACAATTCTGAACTTTTTTTATTCATCTTCATCAATTCGATCTCCATCAATGGAGGTTTGTCTGCTCCTTCAATGGAGATCTGAAATTTTTTTATTCATCTTCTCAATTCGATCTCCATCAATAGATATTTGTTCGACCTCCATCAATGGAGGTCTGAAAAAAATGTTTTATTTTTATTTTAGAAAATTGAAATTTTGAAGAGAGATTGAAAAATAGAAAAAATGGAGGTTTCCAAGATTATTACACCTTGAAATTGTGTAAAGATGCATTCAACGTGTAAAGATGTTGATATTTCAGCGTGTAAAGATTTTCATCGTATAAAAAAGTTTTTACTCACTACTTGTCATAAAAAAAGTTTTTATGCCCTTATCTACTTGTCATGTTTCTCTCTCTAAAACTTTTTTTTACTCTCTTTCCTCTTTAAAATATTGTTCTCCTTGTCGAAACGATTCCAACGGTATATTATGAGTGAAAATCGGATATCGTTTACCCCCTCAAAAGTTGTATTCAGATTCACGTCTTCAAGCTGAAATCTTTACACGCTGAAATCTTTACACGCTGAAATGTCAACATCTTTACAAGATGAAAATTTTTACACGTTGAAATGTAAACATCTTTACACGATGGAAATCTTTACACACTGAAATATCAATATCTTTACACGCTGAATGCATCTTTATTCAATTTCAGCTTGTAATAATCCTGGAAATCTCCATTTTTTCTATTTTTCAACCTCTCTTCAAATTTTCAATTTTCTAAAATAAAAATAAAACATTTTTTTTTTCAGACTTCCATTGATGGAGATCAAACAGACATCTATTGATGGAGATCGAACTGATAAAGATGAATAAAAAAAAAAAAAATCAGATCTCCATTGATGGAGCATACAAACCTCCATTGATGGAGCAGACCTCCATTGATGGAAATCAAACAGACATCTATTGATAGAGATAGAACTGATGAAGATGAATAAAAAAAATTCAGATCTCCATTGATGGAGTAGACAAACCTCCATTGATGGAGGCGACCTCCATCCTCCATCAATGGAGATCGAACTAATGAAAATGAATAAAAAAGAATCAGAATTGTTTTTAAATTTCAAAAATCACTGAAATTAAGTGCCACATCACATATTCATTAAGGGCAATCTTGTTCAAAAAACATTTCTCTTGGATAAAAAAAGAAAATTTATTGGGATGGGACAGTTTCGAAAACTGCCTAAATTTTCGGGCCAAATCAAATAATTTTGCCTATTAATAATAACAAACATTAAAACTGACCAAAATGCCAAGCTTAACCTGTAGATGTTGATTCTTGTTTAATGCATTAAGGGATATGGGTTGACCGAATCGTCGGGGTCTATTTTCCGGACATCGGGACCAGAAGAATGTAAGCACTGGGGATCAACAGGGAGGATTTCAGGAGGTATGGAAGCAAAAATCATGGATCCTGAAACAGGTGAGGCGCTGCCTCCACACAGAGCAGGGGAAATCTGGCTTAGAGGACCTACTATTATGAAAGGTAAATAAATTAGCATGCATGTGAGTGTTAAAAGTTCAAATATTATAATTACATTGCACCACATGACGTAGCACAGGCTATATTGGAGACCCAGGAGCAACCTCTGAAACGCTGTTAAAAGATGGGTGGATGAGGACTGGGGATCTATGCTACATTGATGAGGGTGGTTTCCTTTTTGTTGTGGACGGACTCAAGGAGTTGATCAAATATAAAGGATATCAGGTAATTAATTATTAATCTCTTTCGTTTAACTTGTTAATAGATTGTTATTTCCATCTCCGTTAAAGGGCTTTTTTGTTGTCATAATTGTGACACAGGTCGCCCCAGTAGAGCTAGAACAAATTCTTCTGTCACACCCGGATATAGCTGACGCTGCAGTTGTACCGTAAGTGATTTTCAGATTCTCAACATCGGTTGCACTCCGAATTTATTAATGAAATAAGTGATTATTTGTCGAGTTTCAGATATCCTGATGAAGAAGCCGGTCAGGTTCCCATGGCTTTTGTTGTAAGACAGCCCCAAAGCAACCTCAACCAAGCACAAATAATGGATTTTGTCGCCAAAAGGGTATGTAGCAATGTTGATTTCTAGCTCGTTAAAATGTTTATTTTATTTTTTCATTGAAATTATTAATATTATTATTTTTGATTGCAAGTAGGTTGCACCATACAAAAAAATAAGGAGAGTAGCATTTGTAAATTCCATACCAAAGAACCCTTCTGGCAAAATATTGAGAAAGGAGTTGAGGAAGGTTGCTGTCCCAACTGGGTCTTCATCTAGGTTGTGATTTCCTTATTAGTTTATTTAATTTATAGCACAATGAAGTTATCTGTGCTGTGAAAAAAAAATCATGTATTTATGTATTTTTTAAATATTACAATAATTAGGAACTTGGGAAAGGGAAAATACTCGAACCCATAACCTCTTAGGTTATATGTATATATGTACATCTTTTATAAACTTTTTATTTATGTTTTATAATAACTCTCTAAGATATGTTACATTTTGATACATCAATTAAATCCATATGTACGTGGCAGCAATTAAGTGAATATTTGATTCATAATGATTTGAAAATAACTTTTTAAAAATACAAGGCTTGAATTTTAAAAAGTCTCTCTCTAAGGTTCTCTCAACCCTAGGTGAAAGTGTTTGAGTTGGCTCCGCCTGGAAGCTAATTGAGTCATAGTCTGTGATCCTTGTATCATGAATGAGATTGAAATAGCATCGTTGTGTAATGCCCTTTCAATCGGAGAGAAGGAAAGTCCAGTTACAGTCCTTGATGTCAATCTTAAGGATAGAGGGGAACAAAGATTAGCTCTGTGTTTGGTAGGGAAAGTTCTGACTTCGAAGGTGGTTAATCGGGATGCTTTCAAAGATGTCATGAAAAGATTATGGAAAGTGATTGGTGGAGTTGAGATTGAAGCAATTGAGGATAATATTTTTGAATTTCAGTTTCAGAATAATGAGGCTCGTCAAAGAGTGCTCTCAGGTGGTCCATGGAGATTTGACAGTGCTATTATCCTCTTTGAAAAGCCTACAGGGTCGGGGGAGATTTCAGGTATGAATTTCAATAGTACTGAGTTTTGGGTTCAAATACATAATGTTCCTATTTTGTGTTTCTCGGACGAAATAGGTTTGTTCCTGGGTAGTATGATTGGCGAGGTTAAGAATGTTGATTTAGAGGCAGGAAAAATTGGTCCAAGTAGATTTATTCGGGTTCGTGTGGTTTTAAGAGTTGATATTCCTCTGCGCAGGAGTTTACGTGTTGATCTGTTGGGTGATGGAAAGATTACTACTATGCTGTTGCGATATGAAAGAATACCCAATTTCTGTTATAAATGCAGTATTTTGGGCCATACGTTAGGGGAGTGTTCTATTCAGGGGGATAATCGTGCAGTTACTAAGGAAGCTAATATCAGGTTGTGTAACTGGATGAGAGCTCCTAGTCCGCCGAAAAATATTCCTTATAGGAGTGGTTTTAATAGAGGTGAACAGAATCGAGGGAAATGGAGTGAAGATGGGTTTGGTAGAGAGAAGGGGAGAACCCAGGGTCAGTGGAGGTCTAGGAAGATGGATTCTGAGTTCAATGGTAGCCGGAATTCTTCTCTCCGGGGGGTTGGTGGAAAAGGAAATCTAGGAGATCCCGCCTCTGTCGTTGAGTATGGAGTAAGTCATAGAAGCATTAATGAAGATATTAGTGGTAAGGTGCATGGGGAAAGTAAGTTGAACGAATGTCAGTTCACTGGTTCCGAGGTGGGTGTTGTTGAGGATATTTTGAATTCTCAGGAGGGGTTAGTGGATTTAGGCGGTGCAGAAACTGAGGGGCTGCATGTGGAGATGGGCCTGGATAATCAAGTGGCAGTGGGCCTTGATCCAAATATGGGCCAGGAGGTGGGGTATAATATTGTTAATAATGTTGTGCCCATTATAATAAGTGGAGTGACAGCAGATTCGGGTAGCTGTTTGGGCCCAAATTTTATTTTTAAAAAGGGAAAGGGCATTGATTATGGGCCTCCTGATTTAGATCCGAAAATTATGGTGGATCCGGTTGCTCTTAGTAATTCTCAGAGATCTTGGAAGCGGGTCGGGAGGAGTGATTTGGGTTATCAGAAAGGTCCCAATTTGGGGGTGAAATTAGGGAAAAGAGGTGCGAATGTTGTAGGTGAAGATAGGAGACCAGAAGTGAAGCGTTCCAAAGTTGGAGAAGTTCTGATTGGTGGTTTATCTTCGTCGCTTCTGAAGGATGAGGATTCTTCAAAGGAAGTTGAAGCGGGGAAAAGTTCAGAGAAATTAAGGGTGTTGGATGTGGAATCCAGTGTTGAGAAGTGTGATGTTCACGGGGAGAATGAGTCTCAGATATCGGCAGGTCGGTCTCTAACCGACCTGCCGGATGCAATGAAACTTATCAGTTGGAACGTTCGGGGTTTGGGTACTGACCGAGCGTTCCGAGTCCTTCGGGAATTGAAGAAGGATAATTGCCCTGAAATTATGATTTTGTTGGAGACTAAATCTTCTCAGGTTCGGTTAGAGAAATTAAGGGTTTTGTTGGGTTTCTGTGGTAAGCTGGTGGTGGAGTCTGTAGGGAGATCAGGGGGTTTGTGCTTATTTTGGTCGAATTCTGTTTTGGTGGATTTGAGATCGTTCTCTAGATTTCACATTGATGTTCAAGTTACTTCGCATTCTCAGGATATGTGGAGGCTTACGGGGTTCTACGGCGATCCGGATCCTAGACTGAGAGTCCATTCTTGGACGCTTCTTCGTCGTCTGGCGGGGTTGTCAAATCTGCCCTGGTGCTGTGTAGGTGATTTTAATGAGGTTCTTCATGATGATGAGAAGAGTGGGGGTGTGAGTAGGGAGTGGAGGTATATTGCTGATTTCAGAGAGGCTCTAGATGACTGTGGGCTTGATGATTTGGGGTTCTTTGGTCCCAAGCATACTTGGAGTAATAGAAGAGCAGGTACTGAGAGGATTATTGAAAGGATTGATAGATGTATTGGTACTGCAAGTTGGAAAAGTATGTTTCCGGAGACTGTCATTCACCATTTGAGGTTTTGGAGGTCTGATCATAGGCCTTTGTTGGTGAGTGTTAAGAAGGCCGATAGTTTGGTAGTTGGTTCTGCTAGAGTGTCTCGTAATCGTTTCTTTTTTGAAGATTGTTGGGCTGATGAGGAGGGTTGTAAGGAGCTGGTTTCGTCGGTTTGGAATCGGAATGTTTCTCCTCATTCGATTCCTTCTGTGCTTCGTCTTATCAGTATTAGCTCAGATAAGCTGAGAAAATGGAATTCCGATCGTAAGAGACAGATGAGGGAGGATATTTTGTTGAAGAAGGAGGAGTTAAAACGGGCTAATGATAGTAATACTTAAGGGGCGTGGAAATGGATTCAAAGAACTGAAAATCAGCTTGATGTGTTACTAGATAAAGAAGAGAGGTTTTGGAAGCAGAGAGCTAGAATTCAATGGTTGCGGGAAGGGGATAAGAATTCCCGTTTTTTCCATCAAAAAGCTTCTGCTAGAAAAGAGAGAAACAAAATCAGTGGTCTTTTTGGTATGGATGGGATTTTGAAAACTAATAAGTCAGAGATGGAATCTATTGTTATTTCTTATTTTTCTACTCTTTTTTCATCTAGCAATCCGTCTCAGGAGGAGTTGAATGTAGTGTTGGATTGTGTAGAGCCTAAGTTGTCTGATTCCTCTAATAGATTTTTGGAAACCAATTTTACCAGTGATGATATTCGGCGAGCTGTCTTCGATATTGGTCCGTTGAAGGCGCCAGGGAAGGATGGATTACCAGCGGCTTTTTATCATAGGTTTTGGGATTCGGTGGGTCCTAGTGTGACAGAGGTGTGCTTGAGGTATTTGAATGAGGGTGAATCTTTAGAGGCTATGAATAGTACGCTTATTACTCTCATTCCAAAAGTCAGTAAAGCTGTGCATATTACAGACTTTCGGCCGATAAGTTTATGTAACGTTCTCTATAAAATTATTGCAAAAGCGCTAGCTTCTAGGCTTCGGTTAGTAATGGGGGAGGTTATTTCAGAAACTCAAAGTGCTTTCGTGCCGGGTCGGTTGATTACTGATAATGTGATGGTTGGGTTTGAATGCCTCCACAGTCTGAAGCGTAAGAAGAGAAAGGAGGGTTCTATGGCGTTAAAGATTGATATGTCGAAGGCATACGATAGGGTAGAGTGGAGTTTTGTCGAGAGGATGATGGCCAAGCTTGGTTTTCCGGATAGTTGGATAAGGAAGATTATGGGGTGTGTTAGATCAGTGTCCTATTCTTTTATTATTAATGGAGAGGTTGTGGGGAACGTAAAACCTTCCAGAGGATTACGTCAGGGTGATCCTATTTCGCCATACATGTTTCTTTTTGTGCTGAAGGTCTCTCTAGCCTTCTTCTGAGAGGTAACAGTGTTGGGGATATTTCTGGGTTTCAGAGCAGTCGGTTTGGTCCAGTGGTTACGCATTTATTTTTCGCCGATGATTGTCTTTTGTTTTCTAGAGCCAGCTTTGAGGAATGTATTGCTATTGGTAAGATTTTGAAAGGTTATGCTGTGGCGTCTGGGCAGATTGTTAATTTTGCTAAATCTGCTATGGTTGTCAGTCCATCAGTGGGGAGGTCTGCAGGGTTATGTATGGCTGCTGTGCTTGGGGTTAGGTTGGTTGTGAATTTTGACAAATATTTGGGGATACCGACTTTTATTGGGAGGAATAAACGGATTCTTTTTGCAGATATTACCGATAGGATTTGGAATAGATTGAAGGGTTGGCAGGATAAGTTGTTATCTGCGGCTGGGAAGGAAGTGTTGATCAAAGCAGTGATCCAGTCTATTCCCACATATTCGATGAGTCTTTTTAAGTTACCAAAAGGCCTTATTAAGGAAATTTATCGGTTGTGTGCAAGATTCTGGTGGGGAGGGACTGCTGAGAAGCGGAATATCCATTGGTCTAAATGGTCGAGGCTTTGTAAGCCGAAGGTTCTTGGTGGGTTAGGTTTCAGAGATTTGGTTGTGTTCAATCAGGCGTTACTTGCAAAGCAGTGTTGGAGGTTGGTCAATTTTCCTGATTCTCTGGCTGCCAGGGTGATTAGAGCTAGCTATCATCATAATTCGATTTTTTTGGAAGCTGAAGAGAGGACAGTTAGTTCGGCTTTGTGGAAAGGATTGTGGTGGGGGAAAGAAATTTTGGTTGCTGGGCTGCGATGGAGGGTTGGGGATGGGACTTCTATTTCTATTTATAATGATGCTTGGATTCCTAGAGCTTCTACTTTTAGGGTAATGTCTCCGCCCCTCTTAGGTTTTAATGCGAAAGTTAATTGTTTGATTAATCCTTCTGGGCTGTGGAATGCAGATCTTCTTAGTGTTTATTTTGTTAAAGAAGATTACGATGCTATTTTGAGTCTTCCTATCGGCTTCTCTGATGCAAAGGACTCTCTTATTTGGCACTATGAGCAAAATGGGGTGTTTTCTGTGAAGAGTGGCTATAGGGTTGGGTGTTTGATGGTGGAGCAGCCTGGTGTGTGAGAAGTGGTGGAAGTTTCTATGGACAGCAAAGATCCCTCCTAAGATTAAAATATTCATATGGAAAGCCTGCTCTAATTGGATTCCATCAATGGATAATCTTCAGCATAGAGGTATGGATGTTTCTAATTTTTGTCCTATTTGTAAGTGGGAGGTTGAGTCTTCTATCCATGCTGTGTGGAGTTGTAAGTGTCTTAAAGGTGTTAGACAATCTTGGATTTATTGTAGTCTGATTGGTACAGGGAAAGGGAAGAGTTTTTTGGAATTTATTTTAAATTGTTTTGATCTGTTAAGCAGTGTAGATCTCTCCCTTTTTTGCGTTGTACTTTGGAGATTGTGGTACCATCGGAATTTGATTGTGCATGGGTTGCCTACTGGGAGATTGGAGGATATTTTTGAATGGTCTGGGGTTTTTCTTGATGATTTCCAGCAGTCTTCTGTTTCTTGCAGTAGTTCGGCTGGTGATAGGGGTCAGATGGTCCCTGCTCGTTGGTCTCCTCCTCATCCAACGAAGTTTTTGCTCAATTCTGATGCTGCCATTGATGGTGTTCGGGGTGTGGTTGGGGTTGGTCTAGCAATTCGCAATTCTGCAGGTCAAATTATGGCAGTCAGTTCTCAGCGAATTTTGGCTTCCTATAATCCGTTGGTGGCTGAGGCGGTTGCGATTCTTCGAGGTATTCAGCTTGCGTGTGTGACAGGGCTGGTGCCCCTTGATCTGGTTTCTGATGCAGCTGTGGTGGTGAAGATGGTTAATGATAATGTGGAGATTGTGTCTGAAGTGGGTTTAGTAATTGATGCAATTCGAAGGATTATGCTGTCTCTTCCTGGGTGTGTTCTTATGTATGCTCCTAGAGCGACAAATTTCGTTGCCCATGCTTTAGCTAAACTGGCTCTGGTTTCAGCTGAAGATTGTGTGTGGCTTGAGGATTTTCCTCATTGTATTCGTAAGTTTCTTATTGCGGATGTTCCTGGTTGTGTTTAGCCTTCCTGTTGGAATGGCTTTCTTCAACAAAAAAAAAAAAAAAAAAAAAAAAAAACTTTTAAAATTGAAAATATGATTTGAATATATACTATTTTATAGGGAGTGGAAGCTTATGGGATTTGAATATATAATATACACTATACATGCTTTGCAGATTACTTATTATCATTTTGTAGGGATGTTAAGGAGTTCGGTAATAATGACAAGATGGGATTATTCAATGATAAACTCCTCACACTTACATTAGGAGGTTACGGATTAGAGTCATTCTTCTTTCTAAAAAAAAACCTTTGGTAATAATAGGTCTCTCGCACCTGCATAATTGAAATTGTCCTAATACACTGTCATTTATCAAACACTGAAACACGTCCTTGTCGTTCATCAACATTTAAAAAAAAAAATGGAAACAATTAACGCATTGATTGTTTTCTTTGACTTTGGTATCCACTGTAAGTAAAGCAAGAGTTAGATACCTTAGTAGTTCCTTTGTCTCTTTCCCCTTTACACATACATGTATCCACCACTCCATCAATTTTTCCAAATAAATATTATATATTTTTTCATTATTAAAATTAGCAGTCCTAACAATGATTTAAACTGACAAAGACAAATTTCATATTTTATAATACAAAACTTCGTCCACGATGTTAACACGTACTTTATAGAAGCTCCTTCACCATTGTTAGAGTTGTGGTAGTGTATATAAAATCGGCCATTTACCCATTAAATCGTAAAATATAGAGATATCCTTGAGCATCTCCAACAGTCTCTTTTGGAGATCCCTTTTAACTTAATTAAAAAAGGAACTGCATTTTTACGGTTTTAAGGGGTCCTTTAAAGGCCCCTCTTAAATGAGTTATAATGGAGCACACTCCTTTAATTAAGAGGTGGCTTCAACCCTTTAAGTGAATTCAATGTATTTAAGTTTATTTTATTTTTTTAAAAAAACAATATATTTTTAAGTTTTAAATCCTAACATTTCTTTTATTGTTTGAATTTGTTTTTGTTTTTTTTTTTTTTGAATTACCAATAAGTTTTTTGACTTTTTTCTTTCACTATAAATAATAATTATAAAAAATTATTAAAGGAGCTGTTTAAAGGAGTATTCTGGGAACATCATGTGATCTAGCAGTTTCCGACAATCCCCAAATTCGATTGGTGCCAGATTTCAAATAACTCCAAATAACTCTAGAGTGGCTTTTGTGTTAGATTATTTAGTAGCAAATTATCATTTGTCCTTTGTTTCATTGTTTGAGTGGATGTTGACTGTTGTGTTAGATTAAGATAAGGCTCCCAACCAAACGTAACCAAATTGTATTAATTCATTGATCAATTTCTCAAATTGAAAACAATCAATGATCATCTCTCGAAATCTTCATTTCTTGTAATTTCCTACCACTCATTAACTTCACCATGAACCAGAAAAGCATGCACTAGTACAGTAACTGGACATGGATCCGAAGAGTGGTTTCAACTCACTTACAAAAACTTTTCACAGCCTCAGACCTCCCGTCCATCTTCCTCCGGAGGACACCCCACTCTCAGCTACCGAATACGCTTTCTCACTCCGAGCCAACTCGCCATGGCCCAACTCAGTCGCTTTAATCAACTCACTCACCGGTCAACGTATTTTCTACTCCGATTTCATCCGGAAGACCAATTCCTTAGCCGCTTATCTTCAAAAAGTAATCAAACTCTCCAAAAACGACGTCGCTTTTGTGCTCTCTCCGAACTTTGTACAAGTACCGATCCTCTACTTCTCTCTTCTCTCACTCGGTGTTATCGTCTCTCCGACCAATCCAGTCAGTACCGAGTCCGAGATTTCCCGCCTAATTCAGTTATCTAAACCGGTTATTGCGTTTGCCACGTCATCAACGGTTCACAAGCTTCCAAGACTTAAATACCAGACCGTCCTCATCGACTCGCCCGAATTCGACTCAGTAATGACGAGTTCGAAACATCAACTCGATCCCATTAGAGTGAGTCAGTCCGATTTGGCAGCGATCATGTACTCCTCAGGAACAACCGGAAGAGTCAAAGGAGTGATGTTGACTCACAGAAACTTGATTTCACAAGTTGCCATCTCTTGCGGTTCTCGGCAGCAGCAACAGCAGCGAGAGTCTCCGGCGGCTATGCTGTTTACGATGCCGTATTTTCACATCTACGGGTTTTATTACTGCGTGAGATCGGTGGCGTTGAGTGAGGTGGCGGTGGTGATGGAGAGATCTGAATTGAAGAAGATGTTGAGAGCTGTGGAGGAGTTTAAGGTTACGCACGCGGCACTGACTCCACCGGTGGTGGTGGCGCTATCCAAAGACGGCTTAACGGAGGGCTACGATTTGAGCTCCCTTGAGGGAGTAGTGTGTGGCTCGGCCCCACTTGGGAAGGACTCCATCGTCGCATTTATGGCAAGGTTTCCAAAAGTTGTGTTTGTACAGGTTAGTGCAGGGCCGGTCTTGAGATTTCGGGGGTCCAAGGCAAACTAAAAAATTAAGGCTCCAAAATCCCGACTTTCAATATATTTTTACATGATTTTTTTTCTCTAGTAAATTATTATAAAATATCATTATAATAACAAAAAATCAAGACCGCGACTCAACAGAATAACAAATAAAAGTCATTGAAATAAAATTTTTATAATTACATCAAATAATATATCACTTAAATATTACTCGTCTCACATTTTTAGCAACAAAAATACTAATTAAGTTTACATAATCAAGTTTTTCTACCATATTTTTTTCAATTGATAACATAGCTAAGACATTTAATATTTATTGTGACATAGTTGACCGAAGATAGGATTTAATCAACTTTAACTTTGAAAAGCTTTTTTCTACCAATGTAACTATGACCGATATAGTTAACAAAATTCTATAAGCAATCCGGACTCCATAATACATAATATATAATACATACAATTATACAAAATTCTAACAAAACTTAAAATCGAAAATCGAAAAACGAAAAGTCTGATGCTTTGATATATATATATATATATTTGATAAACATAGAGCAGCAGCTGGCTGCCAACTACGGACAACAAAAACACCAAAAAAAAAAACAGAAGGTGCTATTGGCACACCCTCTACTGATCTATTTATACCCCACTTGTTTAAATTTTGATTTTATTAAATAAAGTTAAATGTTTTTATTAATTTATTTTATTTATTTCCAAAACTACCATTTTACTTATTTTTCAAACTTAATAAACTCATCTCTAATATCTCTATTTATCTCAGATCTCTTTATCTTTGGTTTCGTCTTTCTCTCACCTCTCATGAACGAATTTTTTTTTTTCTTCTTATTATTATTATTATTATTATTTTTTACACCAAACTTTATAGAAAAAGGTCAGGAAGTCAGAAGAACAAGCAAACATCCCTAAGAAAAAACACATAGAGAAAAAAAAAACGAAACAGCCCACTAACAAAACGAAACAAGAAGTAAAGAACAAGTATATGTTTTGATTGTCATCATTTCACTTTCAGATTCTAAAAGAGTAATCTCATCTGTCTAATGCACCTCAAGTGTTTGATTTATTGTTTAAATAAGATCCCGTAAAAGTATTTTTAGAGTTTTAGAGTTATGAAAAAAAAAAATTCAAGAAAAGAATCAAAAGAACCTTTTTTTTTTTTTTTTTTTTTTTTTTTTTTGAAAAAGAATGTAGGGTTTTATTAGATTTACTTTATAGAATTTTTTTTTCTTAAATTGTACGTCTCTTTTAGTAATTTTGATAAAGGAAAAAAAAAATACTAAATAATTAAAAAAAATGGGGTATTAATAGATCAGTAGGGGTGTGCCAATAGCACCCCTCAAAAAGATTTGGTGGTGGGCCTTTTAAATGGGCATTTTTTTTAACAAAAAAAATATGGGCGGTATATAAAATTTTCTTGGTGGGCCTTTTAAATGAGAATTGATATGTGGGATGTTTTTTTTTTTTTTTTTTTAAATATCTACTCGGGCCTAAAGATAAAATGCACAGTAAATGGAATTTGGGGGCCCTTGGAAAACAGGGGCCCTAGGCGGCTGCCTCGTGGGCCTATGCCCAGGGCCGGCCCTGGGTTAGTGATACTGTTATGTTGAGGAAAGTGTTCCATCGACTAGAAACTAATCCAGTTACTATACAATAACCGAACCTAGGGGTATGCGTTTTCGGTTTTGTTTGAGCTGAAGCTCAAACGTGATACCAAAACAATATGGATCGATTTAACTATATTTCAATTCAAACCAAACCAAAAAAGGTCGTGTTGGTTTGGATAGGTTTATCGGCTTAGATTTAAACTCAAAAATCTTTTTTTTTTTTTTTGATATTATATTATAAAGAATATTTAAATAAAAAATCATAACAAAAAAAATAATATATATATATATGTATATATACCCTGATTAAAGACATGTTTAACAACATTTATGTTTTTGAAACCCTAATACATCAATCAATAAGAATTGTATCAAAACAAATAAAAAATGTAGGTGAATTTTATATTTTAGTTTTACTTTAGAAAATATGTGGTTTGGTTTGGGTTGGTGAATTATTTCACCAAACTGAACAACCTTTAATCGATTTGTCCAAAAGACAAACCGAACCACCCATTTTTTATATTTGTAATCGAACCAATCCAAACTTTATGGGTTGGGTTGGTCGGTTTGGATCTATAAAATATTAGGAAAGTTAATTACCTGTATAGCCTATTCTTTGAAGGCTTACGGGTTGACAGAATCGACTGCGGGTCTTTCCCGGACGGAGGGTCAGGAAGAAAGTAAGCATTGGGGGTCAGCAGGGAGGCTTTCATGGGGCCTAGAAGCAAAAATTGTGGATCCTGAAACAGGTTATGCATTGCCTCCACTGAAACATGGTGAACTTTGGATTAGAGGACCCATTGTAATGAAAGGTAAATCAATACTATATTCAAGTAATTACTAATTAATATATAGATATTAATTATAATCGCACCTGCAACTAACAATTTCCGATACTGCTGCAGGATATATTGGAGACGCGAAAGCAACCGGTGAAACATTGTTAAAAGATGGATGGATGAGGACCGGTGATCTATGCTACATTGACGAGGATGGTTTTGTTTTTGTTGTGGATAGACTCAAAGAATTAATCAAGTTTAAAGGATTTCAGGTAATCTCCTAATTTGTTTCTCAAATCAATCCGAATTACTGGACTTGAACTGTGTTATTTACAATGTGCATGCAGGTGGCTCCAGCAGAACTAGAACAATTGCTTTTGTCTCATCCGGAGATAGCTGATGCTGCAGTTGTACCGTAATTTCCAGTTTCTTTGGCTGATTATTTATAGATTAACTACCTGAATATTAGTTCTCAACATATATACATAAATCAAAATTGCAGATACCCTGACGAAGAAGCTGGTGAGGTGCCCATGGCTTTTGTGGTAAGACAACTCCAAAGCCGAAGCAGGCTCATCAATGAAGCAGAAATAATGAATTTTGTTGCAAAACAGGTACTTACTTTCCTTGCACTTGATTTTGAAAATATGTTACTACATGATTGCTAGCTTCAAACAAATTTATTATATTTCGATTGCATTGCAATATTGCAGGTAGCACCATACAAGAAAATAAGGCGAGTAGAGTTTGTCAATTCCATACCTAAGAGTCCTGCCGGCAAAATATTGAGAAAGGATTTGATCAAGAGTGCCATCCCATCTAGATTGTGATTTGATCAAGAGTGCCATCCGATCTAAAATTAGCAATCCTAACAATGATTTAAACTGACAAAGACAAATTTCATATTTTATAATACAAAACTTCGTCCACGATGTTGACACGTACTTTACAGAAGCTCCTCCACCATTGTTGGAGTTGTGGTAGTGTATATAAATTCTAACATTTACCCATTAAATCGTAAAATATAGAGATACCCCTTAGAACATTGTTGTAAAAAAAAATCGCACACACAAATCTAAACACGCAGATAATATGAAAGTAATAAAAAGAAAAAAGACGACACCAAAGATTTTACGTGGTTCACTAATTTGCCTATATCCACAGAACGCACCGCACTCAATCCATTACTTTCTGAGTTGATTACAATCTCTCTGTCTCTCTACAATTTGCTCTCTATCTCTCTAGCAATTTTTTTTTCTCACACACATTAGGGTTTACATAATGGTGATATTTATATGGGAGCACTAGGGTTGGCCAAATCATAATTGAGATCTATTTCCTTTTTTTCCTCATTCTTTACTGTGCAAAATCTTATTTCACGCGGATTTGTGCGTGATCGCTGTAGGTGTCACAGCGCTTTTTACAGTGTATACCTCTGTGACGACATCGCTCTCAAAGCCGCTGTCGAATTTCACAGCGCAAAACACTAGTGCCTGACCGCTGTCATTGCCGCTTTAAAAGACACATCGCAAATGTACAACGCAACACA